>JAABNX020000021.1:17196805-17206989 GCA_015163995.2 Mormyrus lacerda
GAGGCAATTTAGAGACACAAATTTACCTAAATACTCCCCTATTAACCTTGGTAGTAAAGCTGAGGATCCAGAAAAAAAAATTAAAAAATCACGTAACGCTAGGAGAAGATGCAAGCCCCACACATAGAGGAGGAGCGATCTTTGACCCCCTTCCCTCAAAGGTGTGATGTAACTACTACACACTATCCCAAGCAGCACAGGGGACAAGGCTGGGGTACATCCTGGGCAGGATGCTAGTTCTTCACGGCTCATACACACACACTCATGCACTACGGGTAATTGTAGAAGCGCAGAATAGCCTAACCGACGTCTGTGTGAAAACGTCCAGAGAACACGGAGAGAACATGCAAACTCTACACACGTAGAGCAGTTCTAGGACTCAAAACCCCAACGCTGGGGGGTGGAAGGCAACAGCGCCACCTACTGAGGCACCATGACACCCTACTTACAAGTCAATACATATTAAAAGATATTAATAAAATGATATTTTAAAATATGTGTGAATACCATTTCTATTTCTACCACATTTTTTTAATATGTTACGTCTGAGTTATATATAGATGCATAATACTTGGAATTGTTATTGGCCATTATTATTAAACTTGTTCTGAATGGTGCAGAAGATCACCTGGCCATTAGTTCCATCGTGACACTTTAGTGCTCACCCTGTTTTCATTTTCAGCTGCTGACTCGAGTGTCTGGCCTCTGTGTGCCAATGGAAAATTTAAATGCACTTCTCCCCTGCTCCTGCCTCCTCGTTGCCATGGCAACATGCCGAGACAAGGGACGGGCGGCGGACCCTGAAGGCCCCGCACGGCACCGGCAAAAACCTCTAAGTAGCTGAAAAACCCCCTCCCGCGGGTGCCGACGGACCGACGGCGGGCTCGCAAAGCCGCTCGGTTAAAAACAAAAGGGCACCATGCTCACGTGTGAACTGGGTCCACCATGTCCTGGTTCTTCCCATCCCCTCTGTGCTGCTATATTTATACCTGCCTGTTCAGAGGTGCTCCAGCACCATTCTGCTCATTGTAAGAACATAAGAAATTTACAAACGAGAGGAGGCCATTCGGCCCATCAAGCCTGTTTGCGGAGAACTTAAGTAATAGCTTAAAGTTGTTAAAATCTTGTCTAGTTCTGAAGCCATGGTTTTAGCTTGCACTACACTAGCAGGGAAGCTATTCCATACTCTAACTACATGCTATGTAAAGAAGTCCTTTCAGAAATGCAGTTTAAAATGTTCTCTTGCTAATTTGCACTTATGGCCATAAGTTCTTGTATTATGCCCTATACTCTGGTTTTCTTTTTATCTATGGTTTGCTCTGTTGCAGCCCAGTTTCCCAGCCAATGGGTTTGACCCAAAATAAAGGACTTTGGTCATATGCTTCAGTTCACACCTAAGTCTTCCCATTTCTACCAAAACTGCCCACATTTCTTCCCAGGACCGCTGTAGCTAATTCACAGACAGTGCGGCTTTTCTGTGTTAGCTTGTCCTGACTCGGCAACAATTGCTAGCTCAAAAGAAGCACAGCATCACAGCACCGCAAGAGGCTCCCAGAGGGACTATTGCAGAACCATGTGACACGAAGTCGGAGAGAAGGAATAGAGGTTTCTATTTTGGTACAAGCAGGAAGAGGATGCACTTTAATGGAAGTCTCAGCACCAGCATCAACACCCAGGACTACAAATTCACCATCACGTAGAGGAGCAGGCTACAGTGGTGTGTAGCATCAGGCGTGTGTTCAAGCTTCGGATAGAGAAAGCCAATATGCAGTCATTAATGAGGTAAAACGGCAGATGGTGAAATGAATGATTGTGTTTATCATCTGACTCCACCCCCTACAACTGTCTCACACAACTATGTATCAAAATAAACATGCCTTGGATTACCTTATATGGAAATAAAGCAAAACTGTCTGAAGACTGCTGGTAATGAACTGACCAATGGGCTGTCAGGAGCGATCCATAGTAATCACATGCTAGTGCAGGGGAGGCATTTGTATGTTTAAAATACACTAACAAGGGCAAATGAAAATGAAGCATGACACAATGCAGAATGGCATGCGTTCCCACTGGTCCCAGCTGATATCCTCGTAAACGGGTTTACCTTCTGTCGCGAACAGCATGATCCCAATCACAGCCCCTGCCTTAACACAAGAGTAGGCGGCACGGCGTGCCACACAGAGCCTGCTGCTCGAGGGTTAAGAAGGACCGCAGTATTGAACACCGTGATAACGCTGGACAAGCTGATCAGTCCCTTCATAGCAGGACGCAGATATGGTGGGATCATGTAAACTGTGCGCACAGAGCCAGGGAGGGCAACAAGCCTAAATCCCGAAATGTGACTAAAATTCCAAGAACTACCACCTTATGTAAACTAGGAGACATGAAAATATACCTACTGCATCTCTGAAGTTTATAGTGCTTGCAGCAAATGAATTCTTAAAAACTTTCCAAGTTGACTTTCGAATTTTAAATGTTGTTTGCTGGCAGATCCTTCCATTAAGAAGCTGATGTATTGATTTCTTATAGCAGGTAGAGAGGAGGGTAAAAAAATCTGACATCAAAGGAAGCCAATTATGTGTCCCTTACCCACAGTGCAATTAGGGGCTGCAAATCACGTATCAAATCAGCCATCTGTGTATATCAAAACAAGGAAGGTCAATGAGGTCTGTGTGTGTGTGTGTGTGTGTAAATGTTTGTACTTCTCAGATGCTAATAGTAACAAAAACCAAAAACTGGACAGCCAATCAGGGATCATTTGCAGATGTACAACTGGGCTATATCAACTGCTTCATTAGTAGAAAGCCATAAGCCTTTGCCCCAAGAGAGAACAGGGTGCTGACAAGGAGATGGGATGAATGAAGAGAGATTTTATTTGGGTATTAGTTGCAAATGGGCATTGCGACAAAAAACCAACTTCGATACGAAGGAAACAGGATGGAAATCAAAATGAATGTTGGGTCTTGGCAAAGGCTATGATGTAATGCTGGTTTGGACATCAGGACCTGGGTGTGAGTTCTGGGGGGTAAGAGGGAGAACAGAACCGAGTTTTATAAGACCAAAAATAAGTCACCAGATCGCAGCCCACGATGTTCATATCTCCCACCTAACAACAGGGACCTCGAATCCATCCATTCATCCATTTTCCAAACCGCCTATCGTTCTGGGTCGCAGGAGGACCTTAAATCTTTCATCTTTAAAAGTATCCAAACACCTTCCTTTGACCGGTCTGCATTTCTCGGGATCACGTTGCTGGATGCTGTGTCGCAGCAGAAGAATCATTTGTTTGAGCCTTTGGGAGTTTAGCCGTTGTTCCTCACACCTCAGAGCTCGATGGCGCAGATGCTTGAAATACAGCAGGTCTCTGGCCAAGACAGTCTGCTAAACTGTCAAGAGGAAGCTGCCTCCCCCACACGCCCCCAGAAGCACTTCAAACGCGACTCACTTCCCAGCAGCTTCAGTGTCATTGCAGGGCTTTTTAAAGATGTTGCATTAATGACATGGTTTTAAAGATTCCATAACACAGTACCGTAGACTATCTAATAGCAGCACAACCTGTTTCCCCAACACACGCATACGAAAACAATGTAATGTTTGGTACGTTTAGCAATGTTTTTATAAAGCGCCATGCCCATAGTTTCGTTTTCAGCATGCCATTTATGCACGTTTTCCTAATTTAATTTCTACAAAGCCTCACAAATCTGGTGCTTCTTCCATTTGTTTGACATGCAGGATTATCAAATATGAAATATTCCAATTTGTAGTTATTTCGTGCATAATTACCTCAATACAAATAATGAGATAATTATATTAAGTGTTTGAATACTTTGGTAAACAGTCAGGCATAATTTCAGCCAGACCTGCCCAATGCAAATAAAAATCCGGTCCCTCAGTGTGATGTTGTACACAGACAAGTTATAGAAGTACTTTATTTCTGGAACAAAAAAAAATTCATGAAGACTTCTGGAACACACTAGCTCTTGAGCCAAGATAGAGCAAAGAAGCAAGCTGGGGACAAACAGGTACTTAAATGCAAAGACTAACGAGGGGCAACAAGCAACTGCCAAAACTCATTAGGGAGGAGACGACAGGGTCAGGCAGACGTGGCAGGCAGAACACAACAATCCGCAGTAATGTTTTCCGAATGGATAAAGTTTAAAACCAGAACGAATCTTCCAATAAGCCTGAAACAAGCAGCTTCCACTCATGAACCCACAATAAGCACAGGAATGAAGCAGCTATTTGTGTAGGCGTCGGCCGAAACTGCTCCAAGACGCCATGGAGATTGATCAATAGCTACAGTGAAAGCTTCACTTCAAGACTAGGAGATAGAGTCAGTTGTTTACTGACCTTATTCGTACATTACCTCCAACTACTTGCATCATATCTTGTTTGTATTTATGTTCAATTGCATAATTTAACCACTTATTTATATCTTTTTTCAGGACGGGGGGGCAGGCTGAATTGTATTTGAGTAATCGCTTCCACCTGAACAATTTCTGTTTTTGTACTTGGAGATTAAAGGATTATGATTTGAGTTCACTATAAGGGGTCAGTTCTTTCATCAGTTTAGTGTGAAAAACAGGCAGACTTGGGCATCAGATGTTTTTCAACGTACTATCCAGAGTAAAATAATAATCCGAGTCTTATATATATGTGAAAGACTTATGGCAGAACCCGGGGACAGCAAAGCATCAAGGCCTGTGCCAGGTGTATCCTGCACACAATCCCAAATGCCTTTAATAACGGCATTATGAATGGAACCCGGCTCTGGCCAGTCTACCTCACGGACGCAGCCTCACAAATGGGCAAGAAACTTCAACTGAAGGTGATGATAAAGTTAGTTTCTCTCATAACTTTAAGCTGGCGACAGTTCTTAACTTTCTTTGTGACCATTCATCTGTATGCAACACTTGTCAGTGTTTAACTGAGTAGCTAACATAGTTAAATGGTCCCACATTAGGTATGTTATATACACATACTCTCCCAGAAACTGTATTTTCCATTGACAGAAGCTTGGCTTTGAGACTTCCTGAGAATGGTCATAGGGAATGACAGCAATCCTGACTTCTCCAGAGAGGGGGAAACAAGTTCAGTGTTCACTTGTCATGACTTGAGGGACAAAGGACTCAAGGGTAGGTATTGTGACAAAACAAAAGGGGTTTATTCAACTAAACGATCAAAGTTTGGAAATCAACAGGATCATGAAGGATCCAAAATGGGAGGACTGGAAATAGGGAAGGACACAAGCAACAGGAAGTTTTGACATTAATGATCGGACTGGGGAACACGGGATTGGGAAGCATGTACGGTATATGTGGTACTAACAAGGGAACAAACAAGAGGCAGCTGGGAGTGATTTCCACATGAGGGTTAGGAATGAGACACGAGTGGTAAACAACTAACAGGCGTGGCTTGTTAGGGCCATGACAGGGAGCAGTAGGACAGGGATAAGACATTACTGCATTATAACCAAGAGGACCCATTCTTCTAAAAAGCCTATGTTCAGTTACAAAGCATTAAGCCGCCCAAGACAAGAGTCTCAATTAGGAGATACATTTCTTCCATTATGGCAGACAGATGATAAAATGTTCAGCTGTCAGCTAATGCCCATAAAAGATTGAAAGTGCCGCATGTGAAATCGGGCTTGTTTAAGACCCAAAATGGGCCGGACCTTAAGGGTTTCTTTGCGTTTTCCCGCTGCTTTGCTCATTTTCTGATCCAAGATGGGGCGAAAGGGACTCTCAATATGAATAGAAGAAAAATGTGTAATTATCAGCTTAGGCTGGCAGCTAGCAGTGAATTTCCAGCAAGAAAAAAAGTTCTTTAATTAGGAAGCACTCTGCATGGAATTATGATTCGGCATTGTTGAGGCGTGCTGGGTATTTGGATCCACGTGTAAACGTGCCAATTAAGATGGGAGTTGGATCCATGCGGAAGCGTTGCCAATTAAGACGGAATTGCACTCAGCAGTGAGCCTTTATTCCATGGAATAACAAAGCTAGCATTAGGAAGGTCTGTCTGAGGGCACCGTAAGGTTCTGAAGGATGATTCTCCAGGGAATGATATGTATGGCGGCAGATTTGGCAGGCGGATCCAGGACAGGGACACAAAACAAAACCATAGAAGTAAAGTATTTAATTTCAGTGTAGGAAGTTTTGTGGTCACATGGCTGCTAGTTTAAGGATTTTTAGAATATCCAGTTCTGAATTGTTTGGCTCCCTGGGAGAAAAATTGAAAAATAAAGGCTGGGACATAATAAGCCTTAATATTTCAGGGAACCAAGTTCTGACGGATACAGTTGATTAACTGCTTTCCTTGATTTCTTACATAAGCTCGATCGCCTCGTATGTAACGATTATCAGTGTCTAATAAGAATCTCACCCATCCATCAATTTTCTCATCTCCAGCTAAGGGTTGAGGTAATACAATTTCATTTAAACAAAGTTAAACAAAGAGAGATTTAAAGATCATGCCTGAATAAAAGAATACTTTTGCGTGAGATTTAAACAATGGAAAGGAAACATAGATCTGTGGAATAAAATTTTGCAAATGGCAGTTCGAAAGTGTTTTTCATAGAGATTTACCAGCAGATGAGGCTTGTGTATATGAAGAGATCCAGGCAGTTATTTTCGTCTGAAACCAGAGGGACTGGAGGTTTAATGGGTCTCTCAACCGTTTTCGATACCATATCACTGCTCTGAAGACTCCCTGCTTTTCCACTTTTCTCAGCTCTCTTTGGGGTTGTGGTTCCCAGAGTCACACCCTGTCATGTGACATGTGCTTTGTGTTGTATAGCCCTGCCTCCCGCGCACGCCTACCCTGCTCAGCACAGAGGTCACCAAACACGTTGTGATTGGCATATTTACCATTCCCCATCTACGATTTCAAATGGTCCAATTGTGTCGTAGAAGCAGGACTCTGCAAAGTTTTCCTCTATCAAAGCATCACCATCTGTTTATCTGCATCTGTCTGTTAACATCTGGTCATGATCTATTATTAAATGTTTATTTTACATTTAAATACTGCAGCAATTTTTGTCTCAGTAAAACTGTGTCTCTGCTTAAGGGCTGCATCTCACTCTACATACTCAACTAGCATTTGTTTGGCTTTATTTTTGACATCCTTTGCTTCCTATAAACGCAGTGTTTTTTTACCATTTATCAAAGCAACTGAGCTTATCCAGTCCTGTCCAGGTTAATACTCAGGTTCCTTAATTACTGCTCCCCCTTCTGGAATATTAAAGAACTAAGCCGACATTTCATCAGTTATGCCAGCAGCAGCAGTAGCTGAGATTGAGATGCTTTGCATCATGTGATGAAGCCCTGGGGAACAGCAGGCAGATCGGGGATTTTACAGGGCGTGACAGATGGTTCCCTCTGGATTGGCAGCCATACTGACGTTATGGCTGTTTTGTAGCTCTTCAGTGTTTATTGGGTCACACCTATCCATGCTCCAGCCCCCCCCCCCACCCTCCACATTCCTTCCTTCCTTCCTTCCCCGGGTCACATGACTCGATGTTTATCGTCCCACTATGACTGACTTAAATTATACACCGGTTCTTGGCAGACACCGTTAACCTGTGTATATTTGACCTAATAATACAGAAAAATATAACTGCAGTCTAGCTATTTAAGTGGGAAAATACAGCAGAAAATACCTTGCTAGGACCCGTTAGTTGCTTTGCTGTTTGTTGTGCTATTGGTGCCTCCGTGGGTACCGTTCTCTTCCACTTGTGAATCGAGCCACTGACAGTGAAATACCACGCAGATCTGGGGAAGGAACTGTGATTTCTTAAATGCAGGAAACAACATTTAATGTAGCCGAGCTGTAGTTCATTTATATGTATATGGTGTATGAAGTACATGTGACGGCAAGGGCAGGATTGGGCTTGTGCGTAGAGCGTCCTGGCTGGATGTGATGAGGAGAGCGGAGGGGGTGGAGAATGGGTGACGGGTTCAGATTCTCCGTCGTTCCTCTCTCTCACGTACACACACCGACGCACACACTCCTCCCTGCCTCACTGTCGCAGCAGCCTTCCGCTACCGAGTCCTGGCAACACTGCTGGCACGGAAAGGCCTGGGAAATGCGTTCTGCTGCACGGCGGAGTTAACGGGTGAAAGCGCACTGCGACGTCGCAGCTCTCGGGGGTGCCGCCGCTCTGAAGCCGCACGACGCAGGCATGACTAATGGCCAGACAGGGTGCCACGAATGTGCAGGTGATGAACTTCGTGACTAATGCAGACCTCTAATGCTGGCGACGGTGCTGAAGTGCGGCAGAGACTATTAGCAGCACAGGGGGAAAAGTCAGTCCGTAAACATGCATCCATCTATCCATCCGCCACACATCTATCCTCATTATTCACTTATGACATTGAACGGATGCCAGCACAGGGGCGCACTGGCCAGTAGAGTAACCTCTCACTCCTGTGGCTGTCGGTATGTTCAGGTTTCTGCTGAGTACTGCAGTTTCGTCCCACAGTCCAGAAACGTGCGGTGAGGTGAGCTCATGTTTCTAAAGGGCCCATCGTGCGTCTGAATGCGCGCCCTGCAATGCACTGGCATCCCTTTCTGGATTGACTCCTGCTGAGATTCCTAGCGCAGCCTCCAGCTTTGAGCTAAAACCCAGAATTTCCACATACCGGAGAGCAAAAGTCTCTCAAAAGTCTCTCAAATGTCTCCTCCGCTTTGTCAGCCACACATTTGCATAAAATTTTTACCACATCTTTATTTGTTATTGGCTAAATATAGAATAGCTATTTACGGGATTCCACGGAGCAATATGCAAATAAACTGTCTTTAAAAAGTCTTAATACTTTTTGAATTTTGCTGACACGACTTTCAACATGTCGCGTGTCAGGGGAGAAGAGGTTTGAGTCGACAGTTAGCTGATCCTGGAAGGTTCATAAATCAGAAAAAAATGTGGAATAAGGCTTCAAATTAAATGATACATGCAAAAATATTCTATTAAATAAATTCTCCGCTGTTTCCGTCTTTAGAAATGGATCAACATTTATAAATCATATTCCTGTCTCGTTCTCTCTCGATAAACACAATTTTCACAGATGTCGCGCTAAGCCTTTCCTACGTATTTAGAATGTCAAAATGAAATGCGAAAAAAATGAGAAAACTGAGTATAAAAGTGTCAATCACAATACAAATCCTCTCAAAGGTTATAAAGTGTTAGCCTGGCCTCTGTGGAGGTGATACAATGCCGTTCTGGGAGACGCTCAGTAGGCTGACTTTGCTGAATGTCTTGTTTTGTTCAACAACAATGCCACTCTTCACTGCCGAGCAAGTAGAGTCCTCTCTGAAATAGATTATTGTGATGTTCCAAATTGTGGTCAAAATACATATTGAGTTTCTCAGTCTCCTGTGTTTCTACTGGACGGGTTTTGGTATCATGTAATGCAGTATATTATTGGGTTAATGAAAGGAGAGAATGAAAATGTGAGAAGTCTTTAAAGCAGAGGTTTTGCTCAGTGTACCGTGTGTAACGTTTGGAAACTGATTATCCGGAGATGACATCACTGTTAGCACAAACGCACACAGGCTCTGTGAGGTATGATATACTGACTCGCATGTATACGTTACTGTCTTTTCACTTGAATCTCAGCTTTTGAACATATTGCTACTATTCAACTAGTTGAGGAAATAGCGGAGTCCGATGCAAAATTATCATCGTAAAATGGCAGATGTTTATTTCCCATTATTTTTAAATTTGCTTTTATCCATGAAAGTGGCCACAATAATCTGCATACATGATGCACAGCATACAAATACCCTCGCTGAGGGATGGGCTGGCGCCCCCTCCAGTGCATCCCTTGCCTTGCGCCCTCTGCTTTCCGAGATGCTCCAGGCTCAGTGAGAAAGTATATTGTATAACAAAGTGTTTCCTCGGGGACCTGCAGACAGTCTGCATTCTTCCTCCCCTCCAGCTCCCAAAACTGAGCACTGTATTGCAGGGAGCTGGGAGGGAAGCAAAAACATGGACCGTCTGGCAGGGAGCTGGGAGGGAGCAAAAACATGGACCGTCTGGCAGGGAGCTGAGAGGGAGCAAAAACATGGACCGTCTGGCAGGGAGCTGAGAGGGAGCAAAAACATGGACCGTCTGGCAGGGAGCTGGGAGGGAGCAAAAACATGGACCGTCTGGCAGGGAGCTGGGAGGGAGCAAAAACATGGAC
>JAABNX020000021.1:17213822-17230507 GCA_015163995.2 Mormyrus lacerda
ATAGATAGATAGATAGATAGATAGATAGATAGATAGATAGATAGATAGAGTATGGCAGTTCAGGTAACGACAATTAACATTTTTAGGGCTTGTTTTCATATTTACGCCTGTTTTAAAATAAGACCATTAAGACGCTTGAGATTTTTCTTTGTGAACTGTATTCAGTTGTTAGTAAAATTTCTGAATTTTGTTATTACAAGTGTGGAATGGCTTGTAGCAGCCTGTTGGAAAATCTGACGAAAAACACAGTTTAATTAGTAGCAAACTGACACTATCATCCCCCCCCCCCCAAAAAAAAAGGGGGAAAAAAACTACAGCTATATTTAAATTGACTATGTCTTCCTGTCATCAGCAGCCTGATTAACCCAAGCAGCACTTAAATGGTTTTGTATTTTAACCAACCTCTGACCTTTCAGTTGAGAACATGACATCACACAGAATAATGAAAGGGTTCGCAGGCGGCAGGAGACAGCCTCTGCTCCTTTCAGCGTTTTGTCAGATGAAACCTGCTTCTCCTTGGGGCTAATTGAGGTGTGCCTAGCCCGCTGTCAAATCAAATAGCCGCACAGTTTCAATAACTCTGCGATTTCATAGGAACATCTGTATGGATATGTGACACTGGGCAAACCTAGTGGTAGGGAGCAGGACTGCAGTCTTCCTTTTAAAGAACATACTTCCAGAATCTTCTGTACCATCCTTTAGGTCAACGGGATCTTCCAGTGTTTGTGCTACTGAACAGAGCTGCCGATCGATGTGACGACAAGGTGGAAACAGATGTAGGCTTTTCAAGAAACGCAGGGAACTATCAGGTCACTGCCATCTACGAACGCGAGGAATAGGAGGGAACAATAGAACAAAAACATGTGATGAACATCTGACCAAACGGTCCCCCAGCTCCCAAGAAAAATCTCTCTGCACGGCTGAGTGATTCATCAGTCCCAACACGACCGTTTTGCTCAGCATAAAAGTTAACAAAGGTGAAAGAAACAAAAAAAAAAAAACTTTTAAAAATATTGTTTTTTTCCCCTTGAACTCCCCCTTGTACAGATCATACTTATTCTTACTCACTATGTGCATTTTGCTGTCTCTCTTGTGTGGGGTAGGGATCACAAATAACACAAACCATGCCTCATGAAATGCTTTTATAATGTGTTGTGCTGGCCCCTCATTGCGCTGGGTCACACGGTTAACATAAAGAAGCAAAACAACACCGTCAGCCACTTCAGGCTTCCCAAGGACGGAATTTATTCCTCAGTGCTTGTGTGATTTTGATTTTCAAGAACAAGAGAATGGAAAATTCCCCCTCAGTGAACTACCTGAACTTCAATTTATTTCTTATTTCACCTTCTGTTTTCTCTTGGGACACTATGTCTTCTAAATGATTTTTAAACACTTTACTGTCTGGCCATCCGTACAGAATTAACTCCAACTTCACAAGCACTGGTGCAGTTATTATAACACTGGGCAGTATTTCCTCCCTTATTGAGTCATACTTCATTCCAGTTGTGGCATGGTATGCTTAATTAAAGCTGCAACACAGCCCCATCAATAAATTTCATACTGCATCATTCACTGATCCTTTGAGGCATAGGCCATGTTCCCTGCGTCTCTACAGTAGAATCACGGATATGTACTACACTTCTGGAATGGTGTAAAAACAATGCAGTGCAATTTCATGCAAAAAAGCACATAAAACAGCACAGGATGCATAAGCTCTCCCATGTTTCAAACCTGCCTGAGTGACAACAGGTGACACCTTAAGGTGATTAATACGCTAATACTTCAGAAAGTTGCTTGTGAGCTTTAAGAGCCAAAGACGTGTTTTTGACGAACTGGAGCTCGATGAGAATGACAGATGTGAATGAATGATGAGGATGCCAGTGCTTGGTCAGCATTCTGTCAGCTTTCCCATAACAGCTGTGTGCTCACTCTCATCAAATTGTTTCAGCTGATATGATTGGGTCGCCCGTGGGTCACTTTTATCACCCTCCACACGGCATTTTTGCTAACAAACAAATCATCTACGCAAACGGACAGCCGGCACTGCACCTTAACGCTTACCACTGTGGCTTGACACCTCTAGTGCTGCAGGTTCGATTCCTGGCCGCTTGCGGTGTGGGGTTTGTGTTCCCAGCAGGTCTGTGCCGGCTTCCCCCCTTGTGTAGTACTGGGATCCCTGAACCGCTTGTACTGTGTACAGGTGCCTGTACTATGACTCACTGAGCTCAGTGCTCACTGTAACCCTACATTTAATAATGGCAGACTGAGAGATGGATGGAAATAGTCAGGGGAAATGTAGGGAAGTGGGCAGCATAGCCGTGCCATTACCTCCGATCCCTTATGTTAGAGGAAAAAGGTCTTAGGTCCGACATTGGTACTGCTGGATGGCTGAATGGTCCTGATAGTTGAACGTTACTCTAATTTATAACACATTCCTTCCACTCCACTCTAATTCTTTAATGCACACACATTATTGATTATTGTGCTGCTATTTTGAGTCGGAAACTAAATACAACACAAGTGAGGTATACGATGGTGGAACAGACATGGCCATCACACTACTACACTACTAAGGCGTGTAGCTCCATAAACATGCTCAGGAACTGACATATGTATCGTGTGGTGCTTTTATTTATTATTTTTAGTTACTTAAGTAGAATTTTTTTTAAATGAATGGTTTTATTTTAGTCATGAATTTTTAAATTTTATATTGTTCATTTTGAAGTGTGCTGGTTACCTACTTCATAGTCTCTAACATCTGTTCCCACTAATGCTTCGTCCTTTGCCTTAGTGCACTACGACCTACACCTCTGCTGAAAATCAGTCCAAGTCATCCTGCTAAATGGACCATTCTGGCCAAAATTCTACAGCACTTTTCCCTGCAGTCAGCTGGTTTTGATGGCGTCGACTCCTGCAGCCCCAGTGTAGGTTTGGCCATTCAGGCAAAACAATGCAACATTAATCGTCATATAACGCTGATATTTCATTAATCCCTGTGGGGAAATTGGGTGGTTTTCACATATCTAATCTTGCTCTCTGCGAGACACGTAAACATGGAGTATAAACTGAGGACAGCAAGTTTTGGGGTTAGTCTGCATGATCGGCTAATGTCTAGCACCTCTGGAGGTGGGTCTAAGTAACTACAGGAGGCAGGACCAACGAATGAGATATCTTGGTCCTGCCTCCTCTAGTTGCTTGGATCTCCTCTACAATCAGATTGGTTACCTCTGGAGTCCCAACTCCTAGAGACATACCCCACCCCCATAGGGTGTTGAGAAAGGGACTCTTGCCCTACACCAACGCTGAGTGAGACACTGAAGTCTTCTGGACCCTAAAAGAGCGAGCATGGAGCTTTTTTCTGAGGGAAGTCTGCAGGGCAGGGGGCTTCCTCCGCTGTGGCTATTTACTACGAAATGAAGCGAAATCACCTCTGGTCTTGCATGTTCTTCTTCGGTGAACAGAGTAGCTAAGTTCAGGTGGCAGACTGAGCAGTTTCAGGCAGCAGATGGAGAGTCTGGCCATTTGCGCCCATCGCTAAGTGCTTCCTATCGCTACCATTTCATCTGCATCCCCCATGTCCATAAACGTGCCCTGCAGTCGTCTTCTCGTGCCGAACACCCGCAGAGACGGATCAAGCCTGTCAGCTGTTATCTTGCCGAAGTTTTTTTTCCCCTTATCTAACCGAGACGAGGTGCTGGTTTTAATCTTGATGTATTTTGCAAACTTTGGGATTAGACATGCTGCCTGCACACCCCTTCTGGGTTCACTGATCCTGAAGGCCACCTCGTTTTATAAGTGGGGAATTGGATGATGTTGCCGCATTGTGAAGGGTTGGCATTAAGTTGGGCAGCATGTTCATAGACAAAGCAGTTCTTGAAAGTGCTGACTGCACTCCAATTAAAACCAGAGCAGTACCCAGATGTGAATCGCTTCTCAGACACAAGCTGATGCTTAACCATTTCCATGCATTCTAAAGAAATTCACTTGGGGGGGGGGGCAGTGATTCTTTTCAGTGTAAAACTGGTGCTTGGAGACAAATACATGGTATCTTTTAGACTGACTGACAGCACTCTGTTGGTATACAGATATCGCTATTATTCTCACCCGGATAAACTGAGTGTTACTGTGACAGTCATTCATCACTAGTATTCTGCAGCTGTTAATTTGGTAACTTCAGTTTTAGTTTTATTTACATACTATTCACATATTTTGAGAGGCTGAATACCCACTGGTTTTGCATGTATGTACTGAACACAAATTTACATAAATATTTGACTTTGCAATACTGATTGGCTGTCAAATGCTAATGTCAGTTTCTTTCCCTCCCAGTGACCCTCATTGA
Source organism: Mormyrus lacerda (assembly GCA_015163995.2). Lineage (NCBI taxonomy): Eukaryota > Metazoa > Chordata > Actinopteri > Osteoglossiformes > Mormyridae > Mormyrus > Mormyrus lacerda. Next base: position 17,218,165 of record JAABNX020000021.1, read on the forward strand.
AGTACACCTTGCTACAGCGTTACTTCTACAAAGAAGGATCTCATATTTTTGTTGACATAATCCGAATAGTGAATTGTCAGATAATCTAATGGTCAGCTTTGTCTACATAGGGAATTTTGATGTGTTTTCTGTTGAAATCTTTACTTTGAAATCTTTATGTTTAAATCATTTTATATGTTTTATAATAACACTTCGATTTGTGCCAATGATCCTGGCAGGCGATCAATTGAGTTTAGAAGCCAGCTCAAGGCTAAATTGTTCAGTTAAAAACACAAATCGGGTTGTTGCCTCACGTTTTTGATTTTGGGATGAAATGTGGTTCCATATCTATCTACTGTACATGGACTTTGTGTGTTGAGATCTTCCCCAGGTTTCTCTCACAGTCTGTGGTGTTCAGGTGAGCCAGTTGGCTTGTTTCTGTCTCTTAAACAAGACGTCCATCCCAGGACACAAATTCTTCGTAACCATATTGTATTGAGAGGTGACTGAAAATGAATGGGTGTCCTTCAACTTTGGAAAGAGGTGCACTCTCTCCAGCGGGGAGCTCTGTCCTCTCACTTATGGTGGGCTTGATTCCGGCCCCTGGCTCAGAGTGTATAATTTTCATGCACTTCCCTTGTTCAGGCTAGTTTCCTCTGGGTTCCCTGCATTCCTCCCATACTTCAAAAACATGCAGTTATTTGAATTTGGGATTCAAAATCATTCTTCGAGTGTAATCGTGCACCCTGCGATGGGCATGCACTGCTTCCAGATCCCCTCCCACCAGAATGAACGGCACATGCCGTCTCCGAGGCGATCGGGCTAAACGGCATTCGGGCCATTTTCCCAGGAGCACATGGAATCGCACTTATGACACTTACAGGGGATCAAAGTGGCAAATGACATGAGGATTACCTTCCCTGGGCTCTGAGGACAGTCTTTCTGGCCATAACCAATAAAAATGAACTTTTTATGTGAAATTTTCCAGAGAATTGTGGAACATCTGCTACACGTGAAACTGCCGCAATTTCTACCAGCTCAACATATTACTCGCACACTAAGCGCAATAACTCATGTGGCGCAATGACCACGTCCTTCATTAATCTTAGGGCCTGAAAAAATCCATTACGTCGCATATTCTCTCGTTTATGCTTATGTATCAGGCTGGACTTCTTTTTTCCCTCCGTTTTTCCTCTTCTTCTTAGCAATGCAGTAAATCTCATTTCAGACCATCTGTCTCCTTTTGAGATCTTTTGGAAAGCTTTCTTGGACCGCAACCTACTAAGCATGTGTGCTGCGAATCGCTGGGAATAATTCTGATGAGCTATAATGCCCCTGGTTCCTCACGTAGGACACGGCGTCGGTAAGCACTGCCCGCATCAATCATTCTCTGAGGTGGGGAAGTGAGGAAGTTAAAATAAGTGCACTGGGCCTTTACATCCCAGTGCAATTCCTCGCAATAACAGAGGAACATAAATTGTTGCTGCGGTTGTGCTATCCGTCAGCTAGGCAAGTTTACCGCCATCTTGCCCTTTGAGAGGCTGGTCGCTACGCTGCTCTGAAAAGCCCATGTAGCATTTGGCAAGAAGACGGGTCTCTCCTGTGGCCCCTTGCGACCTTACGTTTGAACGCCGTGTGACCTGGCATTTCATTACAAGATAAAATGGACGCCCCAGACCCGGAGGAGGGAATAAGGATGGAGAAACAGGAAAAAGGAAATGAGACGAAGGAAATGGAGCAGGTGGCATCTGGCTGTTCTTACAGCTCAGAGGCCTGATGCTAGAACACATGCTGCCAGACACAGGAAGTAACTACAGGAACAAGCAGGCGGGCGCTTCCAACAAGGGTATCCTTGTAGTTCCTGGCATGATTTTTTGTAGTTTATTTGTTTATTTATTTTTTTATTTTTTCACACCAAGGATCAGATTAATGGTTTGGTAAATTCATTGACTCAGGAACCATTACAGAGAACAAGCTGAGCTAGGAGGGGACATGTCCCGTACAGGGAGCTGTCTCGGGCTGGTGTCCGTGCTGAGCATGCTCAACTGTGGAGCCTCATCCTCGAGGAAGCATGAGATATGCAGCCCTGCATCATTCGGGGATTAAACATCCCTCACCAATCAGCAGCAGGCATCTGGACATATTGCCTATCATTAGGAGACGTTTGAGTAGCGGCATGCCTACCGGACTTCTCAGGGAGGAAATAAACAGAGGTAATCATGGCTCTAAATAGCCGAAACCTTTAAAGGAGTCGCTCTTAGTTAGCGTGCTATACTCACAATAAGCCTTACAGCACTGGAGCAGGATAAAGTACAGCTTAGATACTAAAATGAATTGATATAATTATAACGGGCAGGGAATGTAATGAGTAAGCTAACGCTTTCCTGAAATGAGCATGGCTATATTGTCACTGAAGCAATTGTGTAGCTGCTGTAGACTGTAATGTTTTATTAAAGTTTAATGTGATTTTACATGATACCACACATTACAGGCATGGCAATAGACATTTGTCATTTGCCGCTATTGAATGTGTGTTTATCCAGCACTATAACATACAGGAATATGACACATACAGACGTTCCATCTTCCATGACTGCTTATCTAGTACATCCCTATCTGAAGAAAACACAATGTGGGGGGGGACACTCCGCACAGAAAGGGAGCCCATCGCAGGCCACAACAGCACCTATGTCGGAACAGCATGAGGAAAATGTAGTAGATGGTAAAGCAATTTAGGGTGGAGAAATTCTGGAAACACCACCCAGACCTGGAAGGGAGCGGGATTCAAACCCACCACCCTGCATGTGTGCCACTATAGCATTGATCATGAGCTGAAGTAAAAAATTTACCTTGCTGAGACCAAGCCTGTTCTATAATTCTACTATGGTACCAGAAGAAGAGTAAGTAAACAATCACATAAATAAACAAATTAATGGATAGATGGAGGTTTAATTCTGCAAACTTTGATTACCCCGGAAGCTACTATGGGGTAATTGATTAATTGTAGCACTTTTAATTAAACTGGATCTATGTGGCCACTAGTAACGCTCTTATGCACCTGTTGCAAATGGCTGATACTAATTAGAAATGTAACTAATTTAGTTCTTGGTCTCCAAAGGTAAAAAAAAGAACAGGTGTGTAAGTGCCTCTTGTCAAGCAAGTAGCCTCTAATTTGTTAATTTAATTTAGAAAGTACCCCAAGCTGACATATTATAAGAAATAACAATATGCCCCCATGCAAATTAGATGCCATCACATTTGAAGTGATGGCACCAGAGTTCAGGCACCCACTTTGTAGGAAAGGAATTCCGGCTGACCTTCAAAGAATGGGGGCTCTTGTATTCAATCAGAGCTGTTTATTCTATATTCCATTTATTCAGCAGACACTGTTATCCATGAGAAGGAAAGCAGGGTCAGACAGTCCTTGGAGGATTTGGGGTTAAGGGTCCTCAAGGGCCCATGGTTAAATCTCACTGGCGATCCGAGGATTTGGGGCAGCGACTTTCCGATCACAGGCATAGCAATCTCACATAGAGAGCCACACATATCAGAGAGCATGACCCCCCTCCTCCCCGGTAGGGGGCTTGGAGGGTGCAAAAATGTGGGTCATCTGGGGGTCCTTGGAGACTGTCTTGAGAATCACTGGCTTAGGAGAATTGATTGCTGCACTCAAATAATGTAGACAGGACTCTAAAGAAAGTGGTGTTCTGATGGACTTGCAAAGTTTATTTTACCCAACAGTAGCTTAAAGGTTAAACCAAATATGGCAAATAAGGTCACAAGCTGCGATAAAGACCCATAGCTGCAGTCTTCTGAAGACCGTAGGTCATGGTGATTTGGAGAGAAGAAAGGAAGGACATTTAAAAAAACTGAAAACCCGCAAACAATTTTCTATTAATTCCACAATCAGTGATTCATTTTACATTTAGCGAGACTCTTGACATTTGAACCCCTTCCGACGAATCTGAGCCCACCATTCAAGTGAAGAGGGTGAATCTTTTGAAAGGCAGAAGAATCCAAGTGTAGCAATATCACCTAAGTCAGAAACTTCACGTCATAAGAAGTTCAAGTTCAAGTCTAAAGAATAATTGGTGTACACAGATTGGGAGGAAGTGGTCGTGTAAAATGTCATTCAATGATAAACTTCATTCTATCTCCCTGCACAATTACAAGCCAAAACTGATGCTTACAGCGCTGGAATGTAAAATGGGCACTGCCACGATAAAGGGTGTCTCTGAATGTGCATTCAGTACTACTGTACTTACAGATCAACAACAAAAAATGGGCATTACTCTGAGAGGCTGAGCGGAGGAATGGGCTTCCCCGGCGACGATAGCAGGCAGATTTCAACACTGTTACCCTACTCTACACACACAGAAATCAGAACAGAGATACACAGATAAAGAAGCATATATATGAATGATTCTACAGAAAACCTAGCTGGCATATTACGCATGCATGAATAGGTGAGGGTGGGTGTGAGGTAAAAAGTAAAATAAGTGACACTTTGTTGATCGCCATGGGGAAATTCTCCTTTTAACTACCCCATCTTGGTCTCCATAACATACAGGTAGGTGAGAGCGAGCTTGGCAGGGAAAGGCAGCCACCTGCAGTGGCCCCCATGGTGCTGGGGGGTTAGGGGCCTCGCTCAAGGGCCCGCATGCTTGCGACTATTCTGCCGAAGCCCAGTTCGAACCAGCAACCAGACATCACCCGCCGAGCCACGTGCAGCCTCAAACGTGCTGTGGGTGGCAGTGTTGTCACCAGGACGGACTTTAAACAGCCAGCATGGCACCCGGAAAGCCCAAAGGGGCATATGGTGCGGACACTCCCTCATTTACAGGTCACCCGTGGAGGGGTGGTCAGTGATGCTGGGGGTGAGGGGCAGTCGATCTCGACAGAAATAAAAATGTTCTAGCTGAGAGAATGCGAAAAAATGGCTCCAGCCCACGGAGACCAGTCAGCCATGTGCACACAGAGATAGTCTAATCTGAGCTGTGACAAAAAAACTGCAAACTCATAGCCTGGGGGAGCAAAGGCGATACTCAGGGACAGAAATATATAAATAAGTAGAACTACTCAGGCAGCCAACATACAAGCACATAAGCACATATCTTTGCTCCTTAGTCGTTTCATCATTTATCTGTTCCTTATGGTGACCTTGAGACGGCCCTTGGAGCAGGAGAGCGCAGTGCCTGAGCTTCTCTGTTTTATGGCAAGACCATCTATCACTGCAAAGACATCCCAGCCTCTTTTTCTCAGACTTGAAGATGAATCGCCCCCCCCCCCCAACTTGTTCCCAGTCCTCACAAAACCTGTGTTTTTCACAACCCCCGCGTCAATACGCAGTTTCTGCATGCAGTGTTTGCCTCACCTGGAAGCAGATGTACCAGAGTCTGAAAGCAGGACCTCCTCATGAGCATGGAAAGATCCATCCACCCTTCTAAAAACATGCACCCGCGCAGCTACAATGACCCTCCCCACCTTCGTCTGACGTTACTTCAGTATTTCCCATTTTAGCGGCGTCTTCCAAAGTGTCGAGGATTAATCTCATTTACACAAGCCATCAGGTCTGGTGCGGGAGTGTGGGGGGGGGGGGCATCAGCCTCAGCGAACACCAACGTGATAGAGTTGTCTCTGAGATAATTACCCCATGACTGATTGGTGGGTATATGGCACTTCAAGGGTCGCGTTGCTTCCCACATGTCATGTGCCAGCAGTCATTCACAGGGGTGATGGGAAATCATTTCTGAGTCGTTTCCAAGGCCTCATTGTGCCACTATTGCAGATGAAATGTTACATTTTCCTGTGGAATCCCAACATCACAGCCCCCATTGCAATCATTACAACAACAGTGGTGTGTGAGTTACTTTTACCTGACTTCATTGATTTCTTTTTTCATCTATAAGACGATATTCTATTTCAAAGAGGTTTTAGATGTCTAGAATTATCGCCACATTGTTCAAGATATGGTCAGTCAACATTTGGATGAGTGGTTTGATAAAAATCCCCCACGGAGGCAAAGATAAGTAGAGCCATTCATAGACAACTAAAGTCATCATCAATCTTACTGGTAACAAACATCCCAGACCCAAAGGCTCCATACTTTATCTATTGACATCATCGGGCAAAGAAGCCAGTCTCAAAGCCCGATTCTTCAACATCATCTTTGATTATACGATCAGTGGCTGTCAAGCGAGCAATTCCAACAAAGGAGGGTGAATTTTTTTAGCAGGCTGAATGGCGTTGAAGATGGAAAACTTTTTTGCTGATGGGTGCTTGGACAGAAATGACCCCAGGATCAATCAATCTTCAGTCTCAACTCTCCTTTCCTTTAGAGTATCCTTATTTAAAAGCATTGAAAATGAAGCAATCATCTAGAATTTGTTGCTTGCAGCCTGTCCAGATAAATAATTAAATAAAACAACACAAAGAATGAAATGGATACTGGATACTATTTATGTGACAGAAACAAGATATAGAAAGTGATGAGAAACAGACAGAGAGAAACAGAAGAAGGAGAGAGAATGTTGGTTTTCAACTCAATGTTCCATGAAACCTGTTCAGTCATTTTAGATTGTAATAGCTGGAAATAAACTGTGCAAAAGTACTGGAAGGAACAAATGACTCAACATTCGTCAGGCCCCACACACTGCCTCTAGCCCATTTTCCTTTTTGTTCCATTTTTCTTGGGGATTGACAGCTACAAATGTCCCAGCCACAGCAGACAAGGTGCCTCTCCCGCTTGTCAGTGCTTTGGCGAGTCACTAAAGCAGCAGATGTTAACACTTTAATCTGGAAGCCAATGAAAGAACCAGAGTCTGAAAGCAGCTGTTAGACTTTTCATTAGCTTCGCAATTAATTGGAAAGTGATTCCATTATAGGCTCCCATGATTGATATGACTCATTTCTGGGTTTTTTTTAGTCATTCTGCTTCAGCATGAGGATGTTGTCTGAGGTATTCAAAAGTTTGATAGGTGCATGGGTAGGACAGGAAATAGCTGACCAGAAAACACCAGCTTCCACATGAATACGGTTTGTGCGTTGAGTAATTAGGGTCACTTCTAAGGTGGGACCTCCATATACACAGTTTCGGTAATCGTGGTCTCAAATACCAAATATCACCATCTTCAGTCATGAGGTTTGACTGATATACCTGTCCTGACTCCACCCCCTACCCACCCTGACCCCAAATAACCTTTACCTTGCTGCCCAATGGGAAGAATGTGCCTATTTTATTCCACACAGTTTAGTCAAATCTAGAGAGATTTTGGACACTGCAAGTCTCTATTTTAAATATTTCTAAAAGTTGCAATTTCGAAATAGGTGTATCCCACCTGAAACCCCTATACAGCTCTCTGTTAATTTTATTTATTTATGTGTTTGTTTGTTTTCTCAACTGTCCCCCCTGCAATTCCTTCATTATCCACCAGGGGAGTGCATCCCACAGTTTGAATACCTTTGTGTTTCTGTGATGCTGGCACTGATAACTGAGGGAACAACATCAAGTGGGGGTCAACAGTGAATATGAGCACATACCCCTCAGTCGTGCGTTGATAGAAACCTTGAGGCAAAACTAACAGGAAACAAACGTGTGACTGCAAACTAAGGAGGCAATTCTACCAAGTGCAAAACATCGGGAACGCATCACAGTGGGGACGTCATGGTTGGGTTATACTACGCAAACCTCAGATTGTGCTTAAAAATGCACATAAGTGAGTGGGGGGGAGGGTGCAAAGAACACAAACAGGGGGTCTACTGTGCGATGGAAAAAAAAGTCATATGGTCAGATGAGTCATCCTGCCCTTCGCTCTCCACGGGCAGACGTGTACACGCGTGACTTCTGCCAAACGGAGGGTGCGGGCTCAAGTGTTCGTTCCGGAGGCTCAGTTACAGTGGGGGGGGGAGGGGCTGCACACCGTGGGCCAAAGCCGTGCGAAACATAGCATGCTGCCGTTTCTTCTGTTCTGGTGTCCACATGCACCTGCAGCTCAATTACTGTAAGATGGTTTTTCATTTATTTATCTATTGAAAAAGTAGTTTTATTTTTTATATTTACATATCTGCAAATATAGGATCCACACTTAACTTTGTTGTTGTGTTCATACCTACGTATGTTCATTAAGAGTAATACAATATCTAGTATTTTTCGGTCGGTTGATTTTTTTCTGCCTTTTCTTTTAAGGTGGTTAACAAAATTGTAAAATAGATCATTCCGTTATATGTTTATGGGAAAGTTCTTCCTGCTAAAAAACAAATGTACTTATTGTCCTCATCTAATTTGTGTCTGAATGTCAAGGTGAAACCTTCAGTGGGTATTAATTAGCTCTCCAGAATTTTAATAAGCTTAGTTCTGGGATTTTTTTTATTTTATTTTTTTTTAACACACGAAGAGAGAAAAGGCCGGAGCGGCAGATGCCACAGTCGGTCCATGTCGTGGTCTCAGGCCACAGACCTGCATCTGTCTGAGGCCCGGTGAGGAAGCCCATTCTTCATTAAAGCATCCCTTCATAACTCATTGTTGAACTCATTATTTCCATCCTTCTTGGGTGTGACCAATCAAAGAACACTGGAGGAGAGTTTGGGGAGCTGAAGTGACTTCTGGGCCCATGGCTTCCACACAAATGGGGCAGTTCGTTTTCAAAACAGTGGAACTTTCCAGTTGCCTTTAAAATGTTCCATGGCCAATTGAACCAGGCATGCCCCAATACATCAACCAATTCAGCCTGAAAGCCCTGGATCCGCCAGGCTATTTGCAGAGGCGAATAACTCTGCGCTCCTAACTGCCGGGAGGTGAGGCTGGTGGTCTAGGAGGAGAGGAAATACAGCTGGGCTGGGGGAAGGTAGGAATAGACGTATATGGAGTCTGGAGGCAGCTATGGAGAACAAGAAGAAAGTGTAGTGCTTTAAAATATTCCCTCTCCAGATACAGACCATGTGGGGGGGTGGCTGAACATGGTCCCATAAATAAAATTAGCATTTTGGTATAAATTCTTCGGAGTAGGAGTGCTTCCTCTGTCTGCCGAAGTGCCTTGTCATAGATATATACTCCACTCTGACCATGGCACCTTTCGCAGTGAGTCGGAACGTATGAAGCTAGCTGATGTGTACAAAATTCCTATGCATATGTATGATGTGCATTGAGCGGGACTACAAAGACGCATGCGACAGAACCACGTAACGGGGAGACGGGATGAAAGAATCGGAATGTTATTCTGTTCTGGGAAGGGGCTGGTAAGGAGTTTGACAGGATGCTGGGGTTGGGGTGGGGGAGGCTACGGACAGATGTTATTGCATCAGCACCAGGCTGCGGGATCTGGAATCAGATCCAGGCATGTGCCTGGACCTGAGGAAGACAAATTGCCCAACGTTATGTGACTGGCTATGAGGCCAAGGTGAGGTGAATGAATAGGCCCAGTCTCTGACTTTGGCCCGCCCCCACACGTCCAAGTCCCTCCCCCTAGCTCAAATCTTGACCCCATTCTTACAGTATGTAATATTTGCGACATGGTGGTGCAGTGGTTAGCACTGTTGCCTCACACCTCTGGGACCCAGATTCGAGTCACCGCCTGGGTTGCATGTGTGTGGAGTTTGCATGTTCTCCCTGTCGTCGTGGGGTTTTCTCCAGGTACTCCGGGTTTCCCCCCACAGTCCAAAGACACGCTGAGGCTAATTGGAGTTAATAAATTGCTCGTAGGTGTGCATGTGTGAGTGAATGGTAACAGTGTGTGAGTGTGCTCTGCAATGGGCTGGCCCCCTGGCCAGGGTTGTTCCCTGCCTCGTGCCCATTGCTTCCGGGATAGGCTCCGGACCCCCTGCGACCCAATAGGATAAAGCAGAAGTTGGAAAATGAATGAGTTTTCAGACAAGACAAGTTTCTCAGAAGAAAAAAAAAACACGTGCCTTTCCTTAATTATCTGTGATTAATAATTGAGGAATATGAGGTAATGTCCAGTTGTAATAGAATTAGATTCCCATGTTATATCAATAGCTCAGTGTGGGACCTTCTTTAGTGTAAGAGAGTCTTTGTTTGCACAAAATTCCAGATTAACAGTGACACCTGCAATAGGATGCCAGCCTTTATTTCAATGGATATTGACAAGTTGCTGTGAATATGGCAACCTCATTTGTATGGTAACTGTGACCTCGTCACGCTCGCATCCAAAAGACATCTCCTGGACATGTTGGCTGTCGCCCAGCAGAGGTCAGGGGAATGACCCACTTCAGATCAGAGGAGGCTTTCTTATTGCTATGGCAAGGGGCATCTCCAGGATTTGTGAGACAGAACGTTTTGAGTCAGCTGGGGGGTTCTTCTAAGGACGTATTGGATTTCTTTGCAGGACAGAGGAAGTGTGGAGCAGACAGGGGACGTGGACGGGGTAATGTGGACTCCAGAGAGACTGAGCCCACCTAAATCCATCCTTCTCACCTGCCTGCTGTGAGGTCGCCCTTCCCTGTGACTAGCAGCTTGGCTTTCGCTGTAAGTAGACCCTGTGATAACAGATAAGCGTTTGTCCCTCTATAGTTCCTTTCTTTTTCTACTAATTAGCCACCATGATGGGTTTCCAGTTTCTTTTTTTCATTTAATCAAGAAAATATATATTCCTGTTCCACTTACTCCTTACCGCAGAGGGTCGCCCATTAGCACCTTTGTGGGTTGCATCCCACCTTCTCCCTGTAGGTGTGCAGTTCTCATGTTCTCCTCACGCCATGTAGGCTTTCTTCGGCAGTATAAAGACCTGCGGTTTGGCTAATGAGCATCTCGTGGTGTATGATTGTGCATGTGGGCCCAACAATGGAGTACCTGGGACAGGCCCCAAGTTTATATTGGAAGTCGCAAGTGATTTTGGGGTATGATGATATTTTTTTGAAAATATGAACTCAAAACCAACAGCAGCCCATAAAAATGTGCTTGAATTAACTAAGCTACAGCCATTGAGAGGCGACGGGTTCCGTAACAGCTTGACGCTCTGTGTCTGTCTGCAACGGTGTGATTGACTACATTGTCAGACAAAGCCTCCCTCCTGTCACGGACACAGTGATTACTGGTCAGGGTGATCCTGCACCAGTAGCAACCTATGAATGGATATGGAAAACCTTATCATTGACAGAAATAGATTTTCAAGCCTTACCTTACTAATGTAATATAACTACACGCCATGATGGCTTTTCAGGTCTTCCATGTTTTGTTTAAATATGTATTTAGTTAATTCTCATTGCTGATTAAAATAGAGCAATTATACCCTTCTACAGTGAAAATATTATACACTATCACCCCAGGATTAACAATAATGATACACGTAAATGTGAAATGGAACTTATTTCAATAAAATCTTACTGAGAGGTGAAAAACTCCCGTAGAATGAGTAGACATCACTGAAGAATGTCACGCAAAGTTGCACAGACAATGATCTCCTTGCTGGTATGGGGATGTTTATGTGTTTTTCTCCTTTATAAATATTGCCAACATGTGTCAATCCACAGTGGTTGTATGCACTTCTCCCATAGTGTGGATCAAGCTGACTGATTTACCGGTAGTTACTAGCAGCTAAAACATGTCAAATTCAATGAAAATTGTACTTTGTCATCCATAAGTAAAACTCCCACAATTAAACGCAAGTTGGGCTCATACAGATTCATAAGGATGGTGCAGATTCCAGGTGATTATTGGATTTTCACCTTTTGAGTAAAGGGTATTATTTGGTCGATAAAGAAATATGTTCTCGAAAATATGATCCTTGGAGGTATAATAAAAAGTAATAAAACTGCAGTATAACTACCAAAGTTTGGATGATGGTACCATATAAGTACACAGTTGAATTACATTTTGGGTGTAACATTATAGCAAATAAAATTGCATGGATTTTGAGTTAAACGAAATGCTTCCTATTATTTTAAGAACAGAATGTAGTATTTTCTCACTACAAAAGAACCTCGATTCATCAAATTCTGGTAACATTGTTAGGTAAAAATGGATTTTTTTAGGAATAAACCGACTTCATGCATAAATACGATGTGCAGAAAAGGTCACTGTAGTCAATACTCCTTATAGCAAGATAACAGATGTTGCTACTTCCCACCACAAATGGCTTCTGCATGGAGGAAATCTTACCGTGAATGACCAAACAAGATGCAGAATGAAATATTAAGTAGCTTCTCATTTTACCTTGCTAACCATGTATAACATCAATCTCTTCACTGTATATCTCTTAAATCATTCTTTATTATACAGTGGTATAAATTGAATATTAAATGAATGCACTTTTATATAAGCCTGTGATGGGTTGCTGTGAGAAATCCTCTACTGGGTAAAGCAGTTTTGAAAGATGGATGGATGAATGGATGGATGGATGGATGGATGGAT
>JAABNX020000021.1:17230607-17240953 GCA_015163995.2 Mormyrus lacerda
CTGTGAGAAATCCTCTACTGGGTAAAGCAGTTTTGAAAGATGGATGGATGAATGGATGGATGGATGGATGGATGGATGGATGGATGGATTCTGTAAGATAATATGAAAATTTATCATCGATCATTGAAATACTGTGAGAGTTTTAATTAGTAAAATGCATCAGTTAAAAGGAGCAGAAACAGAGAAATTCTAATGAATTTCCAAATTTTCAGATTTTTCTTTCCTTTCAGACTGTTTGTAAATTTACAAAACAGCAGGCGAGGGAGGAGCAGGTCCTTGATCTGAAATAAAACAGATTTCCATAAGCTCAAATTAACCCTGTTTCTCATCGACACAGCACCCGGCAGAAAGTGGATTGAGGTTAGGGGAGCACACTGCCACTACAGTTTCTCATCTGCGTTACGTTTTTGGATCACCTTTCCTGCACTGTACAAATTGACACACTTTAAACATAATATAAAGAGGTTTTCTTCACCACCAAATCATTGTTAAAAAAAATAAATAAAAAAAGTGCACATTCTGTGTTGCAGATGGTGTATGATGTGTACATTTCTTTAACCTGGACTACATTGGAACTACTGCGGCATCTAGAAGTAGGACCTGCAGTAATGGTGTACCTTTGTGGAGAACTTTAGCGTGCAGTACGGTGTTGTGTCACTGTCATCGGGCTGTTGTGTAGCTCAATAAGTTAGGAACCTGAGTCAATGTCGTTAAGCTTGTGGGCTCAAATTTTGACACCAAAAGAGTAATCATATCACCATTCGGCCCAAGAAGAAGACCCTTAACCCCAACTGTTCCAGGGACGTTGGCTGTCCATGCCCTCTCTAACCCCAGTCTTTCCTTACTTGTATATTGCTTTGGACAAAAAAATATAACAAACAAACAAACAAACAAATAAAAACATAGAGGATCTTCCATCACATAAGATTGGACAAGGCTCTGAAAGGTAAGGTGTCTTCCTATAATCCCACTAAAGATGCCTGCCATATTTGGGTTGTGAAATTTCGCAAATCACTCCATTAGCTGTGCCAGTGAAACCATATCTTTTGAATGAATTCAATCTCATTGCTTTCGGTTGCAGAGAACCAGCCCCGGATTATTTAACTGCGGTCAGAGAGGACCCGAGTTTTAGCATCATCAAAACCAAAGGTGTCACAACAACATGGCAGAGTTACAGAAAAATCAAACTTTATTACCCAGCTTCTGAACACCATACAGTCCCAGACACATCCCAAGCTGCCACATCGGGTCTTCTGCCTGTCAATCGTCTCCCCTTCAGCTGGCCTGCCTCTGAACTCTCAGTGCTGACAGCGTCTCACTGCGAGGTATGTATTTGAGGTGGCTACGAAGGACTCAACCCCCAATGGATATCACTGACAGAGCTGATGGAATAAAGTAGGTCAGGTGATTAGTATCTAGTATCTAAGACACCAAGCTAAACCAGCAAACAAACCAAAAGGCAAGACTAGGAAGCACTAGATCCAAACCACAGATCCAAATCAGAGGATTAATAGAAAATCAGAAAACCAAACTATGAACCAGAGTTCCAAGGCTGAGTAGGTAGAACCCAACCTCAAGACATTAACCAAGTCTAGGAATCACTTGAGAATGGATGGGGCTGCGAGGATTGACCAGGCCTGTGTGCAGGTAACTGGGTTCTATACTGGATATGACAAAAGGCTGTTGGGAGTCTGAGCCAAAGTAATTTACTGGAGTAAATGCATTCTGAAATAGGTAATTAAAGTGTCAAAATGGAGTCTTTTTTAATCTTTTAATTAAGGGCCAGGGCTGACGGAAATAATGGGCATGCATTCGGAGGTGGATGTGTTTGGCAGCCTTTCAACTTCTTAGCACAAGTTAAAGTTTATCAGCATGGAAATTGCAGCAAACAAAGGTCACGAGCAGGACCCCCAACTTTCAGATATTTGAAGGTACTTTTGGTTGATGGAACCTCCCACCTTTAATCTTTTCACACTCTGTAAGAGTAAAAGTTTAACCTCTACCCATTGCTAGCCAAGTCATTCACTCATCACATAAGATGTGTAGGTGATAATTATCAGAGTTGTTTCTTTCTATAGCACAGATCTAGTTTCTCTTACCCTACATCTACAGATTTAGTGTAGCTCGCCTCTGAGGAGAAGTGTAGGTCACTTTCAGACGTACACCGTTCTTAATTTCCCATCCATGGATTCAGCAGAGCTGCCATGCACCATGTTGGGTGTCTTATGTACAAGATATATTTCTGGGGATTAAAATGAAAGAGGGAAGGATCGCTGTCAGCCTAACATCAAAGTGGAGGAACTGAAAATGAAGAGAATAGCTGTGCTTTTGTTACCATGTAAAACACAAACTAGCATTACACAGCAGAGAGAGTCAATGTTTTCATTTTACCCATCTTTTGTGCCTGTGGCAACTTGTTGTGTTGTGTTGTATAAATAGCTGGGCTGTCTGATTTGTTGGCACTGATGATGATATTTTATACTTGTGTTCCAGTATCTAGCTGGATGATAACTCCTCACTGAGGCCATGTGAGACACATCTATGTGAAGTAACACCCACATGTATGAGGCACCAAGGAACACCTATATGTAGATGTGGTAGAAAGAATGTGAGGAAAAGATAGGAATACACACAGAATTGCACACTGTTTCACCACACAAATATGTTAAGAAAATATATAAACAAGGAGGAGATGTATACACTCATCCACATTTCTGCTGTATGCTTTGAGGGCATTTTCACTGGTTTTGTCTGCACACTATTCTAGTCCTCAACACGGCCACTGTAACCGTCGAGGAGGTCAGCAAGAACACCAGAACACTGAGTGCCTCCGTGCCTGTTGAACTTCAATAACTGTCACACAGGGATGGACGTTCTTTCCATATCCAGGCAGGCTATAAATGATTACTGTTACATTAAACACAAACAAACCTGAACCCTCTTTCACTGCTGTGTTCTGTGGTAGCAAAATAAATTTTTAAAACATCAGAGGCAGAAGATGTCTGGTGATTTCAGAGCTATGGCCCTTTTCACTGACCTGACTCACTTTCCCTGAGCTACTTTGTGTTTTCACAAAGCTGGCAGATGCCATTCTCTAACCAGCCCTCTTCGGCGTATGACACGCCCACAAAGGCATAATTATATGTTTTGTAGTTTCCTGACAATGGAACTATGCTGCTCACTGCACGCCACCAAATCTTTAAAATTATTTCGTATAATGTATATTTCTTATTCGTAATATTAGAAAGTTTAAAGGTTTGGGCAGTAACAATTACTATGAACAGAGGTGAAGTCAATGAATAGATTCAAACACTGGGAGACACTGGGAGCATATGCAAAACAGAACACAATAAAACTAGACACAATAAACAAAGGTACCGAACACGGACCCACGCAAAAATACACCAATACAGAACAGGAATTATCAAAAATACAAAAATGAAAGAAAACACAAACATAATGAGGCTGGCCAGTGAAGCCACAACAAAAGGGAAATCTAGATGACAGCCATTCATTTAACCCATTAAGCCACACGAAAGCTGGGGGAACAGTAAAACACACTAGGAGTTGAGGACACAGGATGGCCAGCAACACCTGCTGGCCAAACAGGGAACAGACAGGGGTCTGATCAAGGGGTCAAAACAAGGACTGATCCTGACAGCTTCAAATCATCTATACTCGTGTAAAATGTGTACTTGCCTGTTTTCAAATGATTTTAGGTGTCAGCCCATTTCTCTCAATTTAAAGTGTTCATTATAGATTGCTAAACATATCACACAATTAAAATAAGAAATCTGATGTTTGTCAATGTAGTTTCCACATGTTAATATGCAACCTTCTGTATGTAAATTGGATTGAACATCAAAATTCCCACAGATATGATATCGAAACGTGAAGCTTGTGAATGCCATGTTTGCAACCACTTCATAAACACTTAAACCATAATATTAACTAGTATATTTGCAAGGCATCAAGTTTCCCAGAGATTTGTAATAATTACTGTTGAAACAAGTGGTGTGTTACTTTGCTAAGGTGATAGTTTCTTTATCATACCTAGCAAACTATGAAACTCATGATTTGAGTACAATTGCATCAAAATGTGGTCTGCAAGACTGACCTGAGTACATTCAGTGCTGTAAACATAATGCTTTTCAATTTTTGGAATTTACTCAATTTCAACACAGGTAAAAAAAAATGACAAAGATTTTTTGTCACTCTCTGGTAACAGAATGTGCAATTGGCTGGCAAATTTTACACTGATGAAAATATACATTTTAAACTGTGTGTGGGAGAGAAATTGAAAAAAGGAAATATCTGGTGTTTTGTGAGACTCCTTACAGGAAGTGGGGACACAGCCATAAAGGCCTCATCTTCCGATGCTGGAATCTGGTACTCAGTGCTTAATCATATTTGGTACATATGACATTTTTCAGTCAAACCAAACATATACACGATAATAGTGCCCCTTGTAGTCATGCGGTCTAAAGTCTATTAAGTGACTTGACAATACTAATAAAAGAAAAACATTTGTAATTGCGTTTTTATGCTGGTATTTTTTCTATGCAAAATGGACTTGATGGTTTCTTTTTTATTTTTCTGGTTTCAAATATTGTGACATTCCTCCAGAATTTCCTTAGTCTTCTTGTAAGTAATGTAACCACTTTCCCCTCAGAGGACACAAGTACACTTCAGTTTTATGGCAGGAATTGACCTTAGACAGCAATACTAGTTTAATGGTTCTTACATGCATCTTATTAGGTGCATTTTCCAGGCTTAAAAACCATGTGTTTCGGCAAAAAAAGAAAGATTGATTTTTGCAAGGGGGTGATGTAGATGTCGAATTTTGATGAGACAAGATGGAGTGCCTAGTTTCATACTTCCTTCTGTTTGGTATTCATTTCAAACCTTTGCCATATGTTTGGAAAGGGTGTCCAGTCCATTTCCATTCTTTCACACCCTCTCAGGTAGGAAGCTATTGCTCTTAATAATTGACATTGACACCAGGCCAAAGCGCTTTAAACCAAGCACAGGAACAGTGACATGACTGACTTTATTTTGATACACTTGCCATTCGATGTGCTGAAATGATCCATCAATCTGAAAGCGTTCTCAATTCATTTTGCCTGCCATTTCATTTTGAGGGATTTAATCCTTGCTTTTTGTAATTAACTTGGTGTGATATTGATTCTTTTGTGGCTTATGAGTACTATAGAGAGCTTTGCATTTTGACATTTAATGTCAAATATGACGGTATCACCAAAACCACGATTTTTAAATCCACGTTATAAATCCAAAATCAGTTCATTCCTGCCATGATTAATATACCAATGCTGCACCATCTCTGTAGAACTTAATTTTTTATCCAGGTGAACTCTTCACTTATATATTGACTTAGATTATATATGCTATAATGGATGTGCAAGACATTTTTTTTAATAATAATGCATATTTTTTCCAGATTCATTTGAAGGAAACCCAGTATACATAGATAATCCAAAAGACTGAGATATTATTTGAATAAAGAAAAAAAAAAATTGAGGAAACTGATTGTACTTGACCTCTCCATTTTGACAAGGTCTGTACATGTTCTCCTGTGCTAACATTCATCTAAGGAAGCATAGCGGCAGTGTTTTATTAAGAAATGTTTTTGTGCTCTTTCTGCATGAAGATGACATGTCCGTTTTCCAAAGTTTCACACTTTGGAGTGACACAAAAAAGGTAGAGGCAAAGTCACAACAGATAGTTTTAAATCCTTTTCTTAGTTCACATACTTCCTTGAGCATATTTCATTCGTGGGATTCAAAGTTTTATCGTCACGTGTAGCAAATACAGTTAAATGCGTCTCAGCCCACAGACTCATAGCAGATGTACGGAGAACAATAAATAACAATAAATAGCAACCATAGTCACTAAGTACAACCCTGTAATATGTGCAGTATTACAGCATGAGGTGAGATAAAGCGGTGAGTGACTGCAGCAGTATTCAGGTTATGTAACAATGACAGTGTGGCTGTATTAGCATTAAAATCAGTGCCTGTTGAGTAGTCTTACGACATTTGGATAAAAACTGTCCCTGAATTTTGACGTCCCGGGTGTTTATGGCCCTGAACCGATTGCCAGAGGGGAGGAGGGAGAAGAGTACATGACTGGAGTCCTTTGGGGTGTGATCTGCTTTTGAGGGGCAGTGCGGGGCGTAGATGCCCTCAATGGCAGATAGAGGAGTGACAGTGATGTTCTTCGCTACATTCGCTACCCTCTACAGTGCTTTGCTGTACAGTTGCAGTTTCCGGATCTCCGTTGCACACCTGCACAGGATTTGAGGACCATAGGTGACATCAGCACCTTTCTCAGATGCCTTTGGGACTTAAGGGCCATGGGAACCTTCCTGGCAGATGTTAATAACTAGCTATAAGTTAACTAACTGAAGTTAATATTGTAGATCTATGGAGTCTACAGTTATTTTTAAAAATACTAGTTGCATTTTATTGGATGGTGGGATGATAATGGGCTTTAATCACTTTAGGATTATATAGCGTTTATCTTTTGATTTAATTATATTGCCTTTAGATTTTGTCAATAATGAAAAATTGTGCCTCCCATCAAAAAAATAAATGTAAGTACACTCGACTTAAGAGAAATTCATTTTGAAAGTGAAATGCCCTTTACCCAGATTGATGTACTGAATCTGGGCAGTCTCATGTCCTCTGTTGTTCAGTAAACACACAATTTATTCAAGGATTTATCTTAGCATAAATCCCTACTGAAATACCCACACTCCATTTTGGAACTGTACAATCAAATGTCTTCGCCGTCTTATGGGATCACAATTTTTTTTGAAAAACACACGAAAGAGATGACACAATGCGGAGCCTGGTGGGTTGCTACGGTGATGCCGCCAACTAACTGCTCATTGGTTGTTCGGGTGTAGGTGTGCACTATGCCGAATGTCCTTAACCATAGGGAGGCATTGGCCCCTGTCTAGGTGGGCTGCTCATGGTTTCATCTTCTCGGTTTACAAACTGCAAGAACCGTTATGGACTAAAGCAACTTTTTGGTAAGATGACACTGGTATTTATAAGATCACGCTAAGCCAGCATGCACGTCCCCAGTGTAGTGCTGTTGATGCTGAATATCAGGCTGTGGTACTTGGATGCCCTCATGTGGATCTCAACATTTGTCAAGTACAATAAGGTTCCGTCCTATTCTTCCGTCGGCCATTTAGCTGGAGTCCCCCGTACATCTCCAGGGAGACTGTGTTAGGAAAGAAAGTGTCAGCACATGCAACGACCCAGCGCATCACTGTGGCCGCTCCCGAAACGTAGCCTTAACGCCACCCGAGGGCTGAGGTGATGGGAAAGCCGGCCATGTGAGCATTATCCAAGGTCATCGCTCTGGAGGAAGGTGACGGACAGCTCAGGGGGAATACACGTCTAGGTGCGTGCGACTGAGAGAGATGTCGTGTAGGGGCACTCAGGCTCAGATTCCGACTGACTCTTTTTTTCTGCGCATATGGGCAGCGGGAACCCTATCTAGAGAGGGACGCGGTGCAACAGGATACGTTCGGGGGAGTTGGTGGAAAATCCATCAAGCTGCGCCCTCCCCCCTATACGCTCACTGACGGAGGTTTAGCTGAAGCAGTTCTAAAAAAATTTCTAAAAATTAATAAGTATTTCTAAGTACCATCTTAGTCAGCCTGTGAATTTAAATTAATGGCGTGATCCAGCCCAACCACATGGCCTGAGGTTCACTTTAGTGCACATATACACATACATATAATAGGCAACTGCAGCACTGCATGGGAATATGTGATGAATAAAGACAGAGTCCTGACTCCCCATCCTCCTAGGATCAGACAGCAAAGTCATAATTCCTGATACAGAGTCATAAAGGACATTCCCTACGCGGGAAACGGGGCCTCCAGCAGAGGCTGGCGGTACAGATTCCTCACCTCGTTGGCCTGATAGTGGCCACATGGTCCATTAGGGGGTTGTATGCTGGGCGGATTGGCCAGCTCTCATGTTGTAACACAGAGGATCACTGCCAGGTCATTTGTAAATTGCCATGGGGCTTAAATTCTCTTTCTGCACATGTTCTGTGCCGTAGCATTTACTGAAAGGTGTAAATGACCCCCCCCAACCTAGGGGGAGATGTGAGATTCCATAAATAACCCTCGGATTTCATTAAAAACCATAGCTAATGTGGGGCGTTTGAAATGTATGTGCACGACTGCAGATTTCTCAGTGGTCTGTGCAATTGTCATTATTTTTTCCTGAATAATGAGTTTGCACGACACAAGACTTAATGATGAAGCATCACAATTCTTCCTAGGCAGTGTTTCCCAGCCCAGTCCTCCGGGATCCACAGATGATCCATGTTTTTGCTCCCTCCCAGCTCCCTGTCACACGGCACGCTATTTTTCTCCTCCCAGCTCTGGGTAGGGAATCGTGGACTGGCTGTGAGTCCCAGAGGACCAGTTTTAGAAGAACTTCACTAAGGACTGGGAGTCACTGGGGTTATGAGAAAACAGTCGGATGGGTCGTAAGAAACACAGACTGAGATGGTCCTTGTCTTCCCCAGGATGGCAAATAGAGCCCTGCAGAATGATGGCAATGACCTTTAGCAAAGGAGGTCGGTGTCTGTGGTTCATACCACTGAGCACTTTATTACTATTTTTTTATGTAAACTTGAGGGGAAAAAAAATAGGAAAAGGTCTTAGTAACACAGCTGAAGGGACGTTCAGCTCATAATTTGAGACATTTAGCTGTTAATTCTCAGAGCTAGACGGTGATGCCAAGCAGGATAAGCCTCCTTCGGATGGTGTTAGTTAGCAGGCAAATTGCAGGGGATGCTAATGAGCATATTTCGGCATTGTCCAGTCATTCTATTCACCGAGAGTTTATTTTTGTAGCCTTCGATGAAATAATTATAGCAAAGTTGTGGCTTATCTGCTAATGCAGTGCAAGATACACTGGAAAGAGAGAACGAAGGAAATAAATGAAATAAATGAACTAAAGAAAGAAAGAAATGATAATAACATGAAATGAAGCCCAGTCAGAGAATTACATTAGTCTTACAAAGAGGAGCAGCTTCATCCTACAGACATAATTCATCCGAGACATGATATACAGTCTTTATTTCTGACCAGCACTAATGATGAGGAAATTATCTGAGTCAATTAGATGTACCAGGAAACAGAGTTTGCAAGAAGCAGAAAAAATGCTGCAGAGGGAGCTGAAGATCGCCCCAAAATTGTACAAATGATGTAAAACCACAGACAGACAGACAGACAGACAGACAGACAGACTCCAGGCTTGCTGTACCCGATAAGTTACGGACGACGGATGGTTGTATTAAGGTTCAGAATTATCTCTACCTTTTTGATGTTGACTAAGTATTCTTAAATTATTCCTTCATCAGAGTGGATATAAAGGTGGTGCAACGCTAAGTACCAAAATTATCGATATTCACATCCAGATGAGAAAAGTTAAAGAAACTTGTGACGTTCTTCTTGATGTAACTTGCTCAAGGCCACACATCTGTACCCCAGGCAGCAAACGCAGACAGAATGATAAGTATCTAAAACAGGCCATAGACATCAGGCCTAAGACAAAGTGCAATGAAACATGCTCTAGTTAAGACAGAAGAGTGCTAATTAATGTACAAACAAGTGTCGAGCAGATTTCCTGAATGGTGCTTTCCTCAGGGTGCATTTCCGAGAACGTGAACATCATTCTTACACCTGTAGATCATCTGCGGTGGTCTGGGCCTGGTTTCTCCTGGAATTATCATTCCAACTTTTGAGTGGTGGAAAAGAGAGTGGAATGAGGCTGGGAGGGCAACTCAAGGAAAAGGCAAGTGTGGATTATTGGGGGGAGACAAGGGAGGTCCGGCAGATCGGAAAACACCATGAAGTACAGTACATACCTGACAATAATTCTTCCGTTACCCTTCAAACTTCGTCGTAGTAGAAGCAGGTTGTGGTCCACGAGTGCATTTACATGGCAACTTCACCAAAAGGTGCCCATGGGGTGCAGCTTAACTTCTTAAGGATCATAATTTATCTTCCCTGAGAGACTTACTACAGGACATGTCCAGGTCAGTGGCTGTAACAACGGGGACGGCAGCGTGACCCCCTGTACCTCCATATGCGTGTAGAAGGTTCTGCGTTGTTTATTTCATGAAAACCATTATGACGGCACTCATGTGTGACCGGCTGGCCGAGAGCAGCAATGTTTTTTTTTTTAGCAGCAATTGTAATTTTCAAGGACGGGGATGCAGAACTGAATTCAGACCATGGCGGGGGGGGGGGGGGGGGGTCAGGGCGAGGTGTGAAGTTAAAAGGTGGG
>JAABNX020000021.1:17241053-17252335 GCA_015163995.2 Mormyrus lacerda
CAATAAATTACTCAGCCTGCTTCTGTCTCGTAAACTGTTTTTCCCAGATTTTCAGTTACAGGTGGGGCGTGTGCCCGTGAGCACGTAGCTGAGAAGTGGAGGTCAATGGTAGGGTACGAATCACAGTAACACCTAGACCTCGTGTTCAAAAGTAAGTCGTAAATTTGGGGTGCTCATGGTGATCTGGAGCTCCCCCAGCAGGCAAATGACGTTAAGCATGTCACACCCCAAAATACTATGAGCCCTTCACTTGAAACTCATGGGGTGAGAAATCCTTACAGGCCAATCTCTTAGCTTGTATGACTGAGCACCCTCGAAAATGTAACCCCTTGGAGATTTCGCTTTTCCTCACTTGTGCCTCATCCAATGCCGAAATTGCCATTTCACGCTCCGGTGCCATCAAGAGGCGCCAAGAACAATGACAATGACTCGCCAACTGCCAGTTTCCAAATATTGAACTCATACTGGTTTTCATTACATAATACCCCAGACACATTACAGCATGTCGCGTAATGCTCACGCTAGAAGCAGAATCATCAGGGCCTCCAAGTATTCAGTGATCTTAAGCTGTTGTGTGAGGGTTTACAGAACCTTAAAACATTTGGTCATTTGGAAGAAGAAGCGGAAGGCAAAAG
The DNA here is from genome assembly GCA_015163995.2 of Mormyrus lacerda. Classification (NCBI taxonomy): domain Eukaryota; kingdom Metazoa; phylum Chordata; class Actinopteri; order Osteoglossiformes; family Mormyridae; genus Mormyrus; species Mormyrus lacerda. Next base: position 17,241,689 of record JAABNX020000021.1, read on the forward strand.
CTTTGTCAATATCCGCCAAGCCCTGGTCGTTACGCCAGAATCCATCACCTCTTTCATGGCATATATTTACATATTTCTTCACTGGGAAAAATGAAAAAATGCATGTTGATGTGATGGGTTCTTTAGTCGAATATTGTAATTACATAATGACAAAGTCATCAGAGGGACCAAAAGTCACATGACAAGCCTCCATCAAGCTCCCCCTCATATGGACTTTGATGCAAGTGTGTGATGGTGTCTCATATCTCCACCTATTTTACTGTCATGGATTCAGGCATGAGATTCTCAGCCGTGCTCATATTTGGGGCCCCACGCATTTTATTTTTAATAAGTTTGCTGAGAATGGAGGACAGGGAAATGCTTAATACAATAAAACATAATGCTCTGCTTGCCCAACAGCAAGGGAATATAAATGAATTTTAAATCCATCTATCTTCATGCACGAAAGCAGAAGTTTTCTTAGAAACATCCACACTAATCCACCATCAACATGAGTACAGCTCCAGGAAAGCCAGCAAAAATCGCCCCCCCCCCCCCCAGAATCAAAGTGGATAGAAATCTTCAATTGCCCACATTATGGCTTGGTACGAAATCGACAAAACCTGGGCAATTAAAAAATCCAATGGACTGACCTCATCCACGCTCATCCACAGCATGCCGGAGACGTTGATGACAAATATTGCCTACAGTACATGATGGGTCTAAATATAAGCATTTCCAACATACGTGTAATTAATATAGTTTGTTGGATGCAGACTCGGGTTTCACCGCGCCATTCCAAAACAGTGAAGACGTCACCTACCGGCCATCCGTGCTGACGTTCACAGGCTCTCCACACGGTGGCTGAGGTCAGCCCCAGCACCCCACCAAGAGGCACTTTGGCCATATGCACTCCAGCAGAATCCAAACGCACCACCATCCATCCAGAAATATTTATCTAGCTATTAAAAAGTGTTCAGCTGTCTTTGTTACCATTTGACCTGGATCGGAGAATCACTGAGGGTTTGGTCTTCATTGCAGTTTAAACCCAATTTGATCTGTATTACAGTTAAAATCAGATCTATCCTTGTTACCTCAGCGGGATGCCACCTGGTTGAAGGGAGATCACCACAACTTGCATATGTCATAGCTGCATTCACTAGTAAGGAGGGTTATGTTTAATTATAGATCTACCTTCTTCTCAAAGGCAACAAGATCAATAGCATCCCTTTGCTGCTGGACACTCAATTAAAATTCTCATTTACCATGTCAGACCAACCAAGAATAGCAAAAGTTTGTCTTGTAACCAATAATCAAGGTAATGGCGGAGGGGGGGGGACAAACCGTTTCATAATAAAAAAAAAGATTTTTGCATTCAGGAGTGTTTATTTCACATGAGTCATTGATTAAGGCTTTAACTTTACTCTGTCCATTCTGCTCCTAAATGGTCCAGTAAATTGTGTTTTCAGCCAGTTGCCAACCAGAGATAAGAAATGGAAAGATGTAAATAATGTAGAACCTGGGCGTAAAATAACCATAAAATGTCCTCCATCACCGCGTATCCAGTACGGCGGCATGGCAAGCCTGGAGAATATCACAGGCAGCATGAGCCACGAGGGGCGGGGCAGCCTGGATGGGGTCTCGGGGTGACATTGGAGACACTAATTCAACTAAACTGCATGTTCTTGGGCTGAAGGAAGAAAGCGTAGAAGGCTACTTGGAGGACACCCACTCAAAGCTGAGAAAAAGGAGAGCCCATGCAGGCAGGTCTGGGGACAGGAGTCAATGCCACACAGCTGGAGGATGTGGGCACTCGCTGACACAGTCAGGCACTATGGGCAATTCAGAGCCTCCAGTGTGCAAACTCCACATACAGGGTGGAAATGAATCACACAGCTCTGGAAGTGTGAGGTCACCGGGTCAAATGGAAGAGGGGATAAGAAGCAAAAGTGTCAACAAACTTGACCCAGCTTACGTGTATCGCTCCGTATTGTGAAAGTTACTTTAGATAAAAGCATCACCAGAGGAACGAATGTGCGTTAATGACAGGAAATCAAACTCTTTTCATAACGCCTCCCCACCCCCTCCAGTTTATGATGCTCATCGAAACAAAACTCTGACAAAAATTGTACTTTTCACAAAATCGCTTATAAGCTGCTTTTAACATTTGTGATGACTTGTTTTCCCATACCAGCAATTTCATAAAACTTTCCAGATGAGAAAACAACCTCGAAATAAAGTACTAACTAGATAATGACCTACAGACTGACACCGGAAAGATTGTTTACTCAGCTAACACATGATATAAACTAATCAAAGCTGTTAATTAGTTAGCATCTGTTACAATACACATTCACGCTATGAAGCTATTTCCTGCTAATTTTAAACAGAATTCAAACAGCCTTCAAAAACACATATTCAGTATTTTTTTTTCCTTTCTCACAGAGGTTTTATTGTTTTTTTTTTTTTTTACTTTCAAACAGTAACATTACTGTTGGTTCCCACTCTCCATATACACCACTGCATTGTCCAAAGCGCAGGAATAAGTCACCTTGCTCCCGCTTCGGGAGTTTGAATGACTAGGTAGAGAGAGATCTTGTGCAGTTTATAAAACCCCATCTCCAGAATCCTGCATTCTGCTGGGGAAATTGCTGGTGACAATTCAATTCGCATTTATGGCTTCCATGGCCGTGTTGATCCACCCTTTGAAAAATGGACACTAAACTGGAACAAACAGGGTTTTTGTGGATTATCCCTGGTGTGCACCACAGAGAATGCAACATCGTGGATAATCCGTCTGACAATTGTGCAGAAATAATGTGATTGTGGCCAAAAAAAAAGTGCTAATGACCAGCCAGATCGCTCTTTGTGACAACTCAGCAGAACAGGCACCTTAGTGCCAACCGGCACGAGGGGGGTCGTACTCTACATGATTTGTTCATTTCATGCAAAAGAAAAGCAGGTCACAACCATGAGGCACGAAGGTCTGATGAAATGAAGCAGAGAAGCTGTAGATAGGCTTTTTGGTTTGTGTCAGAACGGTACTGAAAGACACTTAACCATGTTTCTTACTTCCAAGCTATTGCTTAGGATATTAATGCATAACAGGTCACCCTCACTGCTGCCAGTAACATTTTCTATGAATGCCATGTCTACAGGAATATATGAACACATTCGTAATGTTATAATACATACATATATATATATACATACACACACTATATATATATATATATATATATATCTCATGTATATATGTCTATGTATATATATATCAAAATGGTTGCACTTTACTTAAAGCACCCATGCATGTAGTATGTTGTATCATAGATACCTTCATAATTCATTATAATTGCTTATACTGACCATAACAAATTATAAAGGTATCTATAGTGCATTATAGATGAGAGCTTCATAATGCATAAAAAACATGGCTATAATGTGTTATGTGTTTTTATAGTTATAGTTGTGTTTATAATACTTTATTATGAGCATTATAATGCAGTCATAAAGTATTATAGACACAATCCAGGATAATGCCTGCTTTAAGTGTTAACATACATATTTATAAAAAGGCATAACACAGTAAGCTCTCATGCACTATAGGTACCATTATAATGCAGTACAGTGCATCTGTAATACTTATACCAACCATTACGATGCATTATGAAGGTATCTATAATGCATTAAAGACGGGAATTTTAAGTAAAATGTTATCCTACTACCCTCTCATTTTTCCTCTTCTTTATCTTATTCGTCACTTTTTTCGAGGTGGGGGCTGGAGCGGGAATCCCTTTGTTTTTGCTCAGAAGAGTTTCCAAAATGATTCTCTAATGGGGTGTGAAATATGTTATTTTTAAATATTTAACAGTGCAATGAGATCCATCCATTCATCTTTGGGTCACTTATCCTGCGTGGGAGGTGGAGACTAGAGTGTGTCTCAGGCAGTACAGGTCACTGGGCAGGAGCACCATCACATGACATTCACATACACAATTGGCATTTCATAGGCACCAATTAACTTGGTGACAGAAGGAAATTTGGGCGACTCAGAAAGAACTTCCATCTTTACACATACATAAAGCAAAGGTGGGATTCATTCCGGGGGGTATGAGGTGACAGCTCTACCCACTGAGCCACCACGGCACCCAAAAGGAATGAGATTCCTTAAAGCAGTTGAGAGTTGTGTGTGTGAAACCTTCCTATTGCTAGAAGATAAGAGTCAAGCTGGGTAACCTCACCACATTCCTGTTGCCTGCCGATAGAAAGCTCTAAACAGCAACTCCACAGCAAGCCATGGTGACACCAAACCTTCCATGACAGAACCTGAAAACATGTCCCAGCCAGGCTCATAGCATCATCTCCAAAAATCACTCCATCTTTATTAAAAATGCCTAAGCACTCATCGCTTTGTTGAGAGATGACAAATCAAAATACTGGTGTATTCTTTCCGTGGAGTGAATTATCCTTCTCAGGCAATTCCTTTGGTTGTAAATGTAAAGCCTATCTTGGCAGAATTTTGTCTTCCTATTCACAGTGGCTGCATAGCTCATCTCTGCCTACAAGAATAACTCTCCGAAGAGTTAGATAACAGTCGATAAGCAACCCAAAGCGGCTTGAGCCTCCTGTGTATGCAATCACTGACGTCTGTTCGACATCAGCTGGGGAAGTGCAAAAGATTCATCAGCCTGGGTTTTTAGACAGCAATAATACTATGAATAAGCTAGACTCTGCAGAGAAGTTAAACCACTTTCCTGCTTATCTTTCTGACATGTATCTGCCTGTAGAGTGTTATTAGAGTGCTTTGCAACAGATGCCCATGGATTCAGTCAAAGAAGTGCCTGGAAGTGCCTTTTTGTTTTGGCATGGCTACCGCTGCTAAGTTGATCCAGACTCGCTTTGTGATGTCATGGGGAGTCAGCTTAAGACAGCGCTATTCAAATCACGGTCCTCAAGAGCCGAGCGCTGCTGTTTTTCCAGCTTATCTTTACCTGAGAGCCAGTTGTGAAGCCTCTGACCAGTTAGAGCCAGAAATGATTAAGCTGACTACCTGGGAGACTTGAAAACAAGGCCTGGATTTGGAATCGAGGGCCAGATTTGAATAAGGGGTGGCTTAAGACACAGGGTCACTTTCCTGAATTTACACAGACAGCAGAATCCACAAGCTGATGTGCACAAACGGGTCTAAAATGGGTCAGTATGTGCCAGCGATTAATTAAGAAACTTTTAACAAGAGGTGGTCAGCACATGTCCTGCAGAACCAAAATACAAGTTCCCCACTTGCCACTGGACCTGAGCCTCAATTTAGAGACAAACCCAAGAAGAACTTGCCTGGAGAAACAGGACAAACTGCAGTCATCTTGACCACCTGCAGTAGTACTAGGTCCTCTAAGGGAATTTGAATTAATTACTCCTGAAACCTCGTCAGGTCTGTTGGCTCGGCGGTGTACCGGCTGTTGGGTGCTTCTTTTTTAATCGGTTGTTTTCGTATTATCAGAGTTTGGCCCCAAATGCTGTAATATACCATTAATTAGGGTCTGCCCTCACTGCCCGAGAGAGGAAGGATACAGAGCGATGACAGTCTGAACAAAGGAGTCATTAGTAGTCCGTAATTAGTTTCAACGGTTCGCACGCATGCAAAACAGGGCCTTTCCGTGTCATTTGGCAGAGACGGCCGGACAGCGAGTAACTCTGCCCGTCGCAAGGGCATCTGTGGGAGTCACACCGGCATCCCCGCCACCCTTCGTATCCATCCACCTTAAGGGGAAGTGGGGGGTGGGGGCCGTCCCCAGCCGAGGCAGAGGGGTAATGCGATGAGGCAGAGGCAGCTGGAGCGTGGGGTGCCACGGATTGCCCTCGGAAGCTGTCAGGGAGCGGGGAAAAGGTGGCGGAGGCGATGACAGCAGGAACAGCGACAGAATGCTGCGATCAACGGGAAGAGGAAGAGCTACACCCCCAGCAGACCCCTAAAAATGCGAGCCCCGGCCCAGATCTTCATTCCGGCACCTGAAGGTTGTTCTGCTGGGGAACAAATAAGACATCTGTGTGTTTGTATCATCACCAAGCAGGCTGCACACTCCATAGCTAGGTGCTCTCTGAAAGCCAGAAATAAAAGCCTTTATGGCGCTTCTGCCGAGTGCAGCTATGGGAATTCGTTTCCTTGTTGTCAATGATGTTATATGATTTTCTGGATGTCTTCCTACCTCACAACCACATCTGACTTATGTTTGCCTGGAAAGACAATCCACTATCATTTGGAGAAGTGGTACGCTGACACACCGATTGCTGATTGGTAATCAGTAAATTGGCCTGCTCTGTGATCTTCCTCTGAGCCACTGGCAAGTAGCTCTCAATATCTTTTAAGACCGAGCAGTGAGCATTGGATCAGGGCTGTAGTCTAATTTTGGGGTTTGTTTTTGTTTGCTGGTGTTCCTTCTTGGATTGTACTAGTGTTCCCTGCATAGTCACTGGCTTAGTGGATTTTGTTGCTCATGGGGTTCATACTTCTGATAAGCCGGAGTTACACAGCTGGTGAACCTGGGCAACTAATGTCCTGTTTTCAGGGGCGTTTCTCAATACCTAGAAAACAAAGATCATACTTGTGGTCTTAGCAAGACTGGACGTGCTATCTTGCTTCCCAACTTGGGGTGCAGTGAATCAAGCAATTGCCCTTGTTTGGCAACGATGCAACCGATTTATCCTTGATAATATGGGGCAGGGCACTAATGACATTGGGATTATTCCCGGCTCTAGGTTTGCCAGCTCTCTGCGCCTGAGTCTGCCGCTTGTACCCCTCATCCTGGTTACCTGTTTTCAGCAGTTAGCTGTCTTAAGAACTGAAGGGCCAGGGGGCAGAAGATATGGCATCATGGAAGTGTGGCCCAGTCTGGGCTGTTCTGATTCCAGCTATGCGTGTGAAAGCCAGTAAATGTGTTTATACCGGAACGCTCTGAAGCCGGCTCATGGCGCATGCTCTACAGGGGGCGTGTACCATGTGTGCGCTTCCTGCCAGAGGTACCCAAAAGGAGCATGAACGGGGGAAACTTTCAGAGGCCCGGGGGGTGGGTGGGCATGAGTGTGAGCATGAGTAATGGTACCTTTTGTTGGGGGGCATTTGGTGGAATTTTTCAGGGCCTTAGCCCTGTCCTTGTGTGGCCCAGTAAAAGGGGTGATCCTCTTACGCCGCCGTGACTACAAGCAATTCAGAGTAAAGACGTGTGATCGAAGCAGGCTGTGGACACGCTTGGTTTGACATCACTTGCTTAAGTCATGTGTTATGTGTGTGACAGTGCCTTGGCTGTCTGAATGCTAGTGTGTGGGTTCGGCCCACCATCAGAAGGTTGTCAGTTCAAATACCGTCACAGGAAGAGTGACGGCGGGCAGATAAATGTGTGACTCTGACCCCATGATTCAGTCTCACTTATACATGTGTACATATGACTGTCTGAAACGAAAAAGAATTACTGTGTACCTGTACTCATACGAATGGCAAATAAAGCATCATTTCATTACACCACTAGCTTATAAAGACATTCTCGTGTTTTGGATGCAAATGTCGCTCCTCTGTTTTCGGTATCCATATGGAAGCGGCCGCTACACGCTTTCAGAATGATAATTATAGCACGCTGCTGTTTGTGCTCTGTGTGCTATCACATTGCGTGAAGACCCAGTCATGCGGATAGCTGCAGACAATTCGGAGAATTTGCTTTAGCATTGAAAAGACCCCATTCCAGTGAATCCAAGGCTGCTGTTTGTCTCTCTGTTTTTTTACATGCATTATCTACAATGTTCCTCCAAACCAATCCAGATGGTTTGTATTTTTGCTGTCTTTGAGGCGGGGGCCAGAACGGCCCACCTACCCATCTGCTGGAAAATAAAGTGGCGAGATGCGATTCCAGCTCCATTAAGTCTATGGCACGGAAAGCGCAGGCCCTGTAAGATCTTTTATAGCAAGGCCACAGTGTCGTGAAGCTGTTGTTTCTGCAGTAATTCCGGGGCCGCCTGTGTGGGAATGAATTGCAGCACAACAGGAGGGTAGGAGTTGGATTAAATAAAACTACTGTTGGTTTGGGTGTGTGTGTGGGGGGGGGGGTCAGTTCATGAGAGTTTCAGGATCCTCATGAAGCACCTCTGCTAAAACAAAGGCATCTGACAGGTGGTGAATGAGAAAGTCAAACTGAAACAGTAGCTTGACTTTGCACAGGAAGGAGAAAACGCTTAACACAGAGACAGAAACTGTCAGATCAGGTCATTATGAAACGGTGGGTGGTGATTAATTCCTCCGGGGGGGTGTCCTTCTCTTCTCCCTGTTATTATTACCTCATGCTGGAACTCCCCAATCCAAGGGGCTGAAGTTGCGTGATGGAGGAAAGTCAGTCACCCTATCAGAGACATTAAGGTTTATAGCCTTAGAAAGGTTATGCTACTCTGAAACCGGTTACTACCAGTTACTCTAGTCCTCTCTTGAGTCCCTAAGCTGGATAAATTCTGTCCACAATTACTGAGATGTGTAAGACTCCTTGGTGGCGTCGACAGAAAGAGTCATTGCATAATTAGCCATAATTCGGCAGTGCCGGAGGTATTAAATCCGAAATTTCTGAAGGCAGGACGTGTGCCAACTGCAGAAATGGAAATCACATTACTTCTTAGTGCCACATGGCCATTCCAGGGGACGATGCCCACAGAGGAGGCGGGCTGGGATGTCAGCTGCACGCATCCATGGCAGAAATAAATAAAATAGTATTTTCTGCAGATCCGGCTGACCGTGATAGACCGGGCTTTCTATTATTACCAGCGCTGTGATTCTGCGGTGTCGCTCATCCTCATTCCATTAGCTCCTGCCCCCGCCTCATCTCGTCCAATCAAAGGCCATTTGATTACCACCAGCAGCTTGCCTGTTACGCTGTAGGTGGCAAAGGAAATGAACTCGACTGATGGCAGCGTCGAAAAAAGAAAGGACATAAATAAACTTAAACTTGAGGGAGAGGCAGATGGCGAGGAAGAGAGAGGGGAAGAACCATGATGATGGAGTGAGAAGGACTGAGCGCACGTGTATCTTTAGTCATTTCAGAAGGCTTCTTGTGGACCTCAGAGTCACTATGGAGTTCAGAGTGTCTGAGCAGGTATCTGAATGGCAGCAAAGTCCAGTCAGACGCCTGTCACAGGAATACAATCGCCTGTCAGCTTGCGATGGCTTTTCATGCAGGATGTCGTCTCTGACTTAAAGGCTTTTTTTTTTCCACTTTCAAGTGATGGGTTGTTATCAGACAGCCTAAGTAAGCTAATCGTGAGAGCGTTTCAATTTCAGGGCACAGATTAGGGGCTGAAATCTTCCGGAGCATCTGTGTGAATTTCAGAGGGAATCCGGAGAAGGGGAAAAATAAAATCTATGCAAAAAATATGCAGATACATTGCAGTAATCGCCAATTGTCTAAACATGCAATTAGATGGGACCTGCGCGGAGAGAGAATTCACATCTGTCTCAGAGCCTTTATCCAGGGAGGTGAGATCTTACACTGCCTGTACTGCCTACGTTTCTTACATTGCTGTTAAAAAATACATGTATAGCTGTCTCCATGGAAGCCTGTCACTCAAACTCACACACTTCACAGCAACAAAGACTGGCGGCATAGCCTGGGTGGATCTAAGAACCTCTTTTCTCAGTTTTTAACGGGTACAAAAAAGAAAAAGAAAAGAAAAACAAAATTCATAAAAAATAGAGGTCTGCTTTGTCTCGCGTTCATGGGAAAATGGAAATTGCCGTCATGTAGCCCATAGTGCCACCAGGTCTTCTAAACAGGGTACTACCACCGTCATTCTCCAAGGAAGTTCTTTAGACGGGCTACTTGTGAAAACAAACACAAGTGAGACGCATCTCACAGCAGCCGGGAGCTGCCGATGTCTGTTATCCCGGTAATTTAGTTCGACTGGTTACCAAACGATCGTTCCGATTCAAATGATTCACGTCGCATATGTTTCTTAATAAGCGCTTTTATGCTCTTAAAAGGTGCTACATGTCAGATTATGCTGGATGACAAATGTGATCCCGTACACCTCCTCAGCAGGAACGCAGTGCGGTCGTTTTCCCACATTTTCATTTCGTTTTCGTTTCTGAAATCTCACTCTCTTTCTCTCTGCATATTTACGTGGTTACGGAGATAAGAACCGGGCACTTTTTGTAAATGTTTTTCGTTTTTGTAGCCCGGTCGTAACCCCCCGAGTGTATAAGACTCAGATCACTTTTCCTTGTACACCAATCACTTCTATATGCTTTTCCTTTGAATAAGACATGCCGATGTGTTTTATGTAACGTGAATGACACGCGTCGGTGCCAATAAAGCAAATACTAATGATACTTATACAAACAATATCACCATTAGTCAAGGACATCGAAGCTGCCTAGTTCAATAAACAGACAGAAATTTTGAAGAAACAATTACCAGAAAATTATCAATATATTACTGCATTTTATTCCAAATTCTGCCAGATATCGCCGATAATCCTAATAATATGTTATCAGATAGAAATCTTCATCAGGCGTTTATGAACGGCAGCCAGCACTACATATCCCACGGCATATAAATGAGGGGATATAATCGACAATATATTTCTTGTGCATCATCGTTGTCTTGTCCGAGGGATCTGATCGTAAGACGTAGTAGTAATAAT
>JAABNX020000021.1:17263792-17274408 GCA_015163995.2 Mormyrus lacerda
CCCCCCCCCCCCCCCCCCCCCCCCCCCCCCCCCCCCCCCCCCCCCCCCCCCCCCCCCGCCCCCGGTGTAGTTCCCCCAATAATCAAAACGGGCTAATACAGACCCCCAGAATCAAGTCTCCCCAGCAGGTTTGCCTGCCTCCCCTCGGATGCGTCTCGCCCCCTTGAAGCAGGTGAGCCGATGGATGAAAAGCATGAAGCAAAGAAAGGCGCTTGGTGTCTGTTGCGTCCGATTCCTCCTCTCCCATGGCTGTTGTTTCATGTTCAGTCTGTATCAATGCCCTCTTTCAGTGAGCCGATCTCAATAATTAAGGCCCTTTTCCCAAGATCCTCTCTAAGGGGTGGATTAGGTCTCCTATCTCAAAGATAGAGCCATTTCTGGACCTGGATCACCAAGTATGTCAGAGATATTCACCCTCAAACAACGCGGGGCACGAAACTGAACGCAGAGCCGCTGTCTTTTTCAATGTTCAATGTTCTTATTTGACAACTTCTGTCCTTTTGAAATTTCTCTTGTTGGTGCAATTACTAATCACTGTGTGAAGTGTTTCTTGATAACAATATTTGGTAAATTGGTAGCCATAAAACAAACCAGGCACTGCAGTATATAGAATAGAGCGAGTTGTCAAGCTTTTTGTCTGATTCTCAGCATTAAACTTTATTTTCAAACAAATCAAGAATTTCTCAGACCTGAAGCTGTGGATTTGAGTCATTTTTTCGGCCTTGGGCTCGATCCACATGCACCCCAGTTTGGTCATGTCCCGCCCACCGGCCAGCCTGGCCAATAGCGCCACGGATCTCAAGTCAGTCCCTCCCCCTCAGTCCCTGGCTGGCCTTTTCCGCACCCTCACATTGACAGGAGAATGGTTTTAACCCCTGTCACAGACACAGTGCCCACGATAAACCTGAAGTGCTCTGAGTGTATCATCTCCTGGGCCATGGTCCTCGTGCTTCATCACTGAACAGCTGAAGCACACTTCTGAAATCGCCTTGTTTTTATAGCCTTTTGCTGCCATTGTTTCGTCCGTCAGGTGGACTCGGGTTAGAGAGCAGGAGGAGAGTGTGGGTTACCTAACAGTATGATTTTTTTAATAGTGTTTCCAGTAGCTGATTGCCAGTGCAGGCTCCCAGATGCTGCCTATGCTACAATATAAAGGAGTTACAATATAAACGGCCTCCGGTAATTAGCAAAGTGACCCTCACTTAGGTAATTTTCTTAAACATTCTCCATTATGAAGCAGGACTGTTTGTGAGTAATCCTTTTCGTTAGTCTGAGTCTTTGGTAGGTACGCAGGTAGATAGATACTTTACTCTATAAATACTCATACTTTGTGAAATATTTAAACTATGTATGTTGGAAATGCTGAGGGAACACAGAGGCACTCTTATGCCTAGAAGTCATTCTTGCTTCTACTTAAGCAGGGTCAAGCTTCAGCGCTGCTCTGTTTGTGCTTTATTAAAACCAGTGTGCAACTGAACGTTTCTCCATCTTACAGCTGGGCTGCATGAATGAAAAACCACGTTTGTGTGTGTGCAGTAGAGGATAGAACGTTTTTATTGTCCTCCTGTGAGACACACAAACCTCAGAATGAAGCCTGGGCTCAGGGCACGACTTAGGCATTTATTTGCCGCCTGCGGAGCGACTGAGGTTAAGGGCGCGGCTCAAAGTCCCGACTGTGACACGATTAGTCTGTCGGCCGTGGGATTTGAATCGCTGACCTTCTGGATGCCGGTACAGAGTCCCAACCCACAGAGCCACACAGAATGTGGCAGCAAACAGAGTCTCCGTGTCCCCATCAACGTTTCTGTCAGCAGGCATGAATTCAGATGGGTAGTTTTAGGAGGAGGGGTGAAGACAGTCCCCCCCCCCCCCGTTAAGGTATCTTGCATCATTTCTATTAGTCCCTCCCAGCCATGGAATACTTAGATCAGGTAATGTTTTAGTGATTTTATAATTGTGTACATGTCCATGGATGGGTGGCTGTTACGTGTAAGACCCATCAATAAGACCATAACAAAGCACATATGTTTGCGTGTGTGTGTCTGTTTGGTACCTCTGTTGTGTTTCGTGAGAAGAGCTGAAGCCTAATTTGTCGTTCGTTTCTGTTGAAATTGAACTGGGGAAAACGAATAACGTCACAGAGGGCTGAGGTACCATTTACCATTAATGGGGCCCCTGGGGGGTTTTGCACTATTGGCTCACACCTCTGGGGCTGGGGTTCAAGTCTCTGCCATGGCTCCATGTGTGTGTTAGTATGTTTTCCCCATGTTGTCCAGGGGTTTCCCCTGGGTATCCTGGTTTCACGTGAGTGTGTCCTGCGATGGGTTGGCACCCTACCCTGGATTGTTGCCTGCCTTGTGCCAGGCTCTAGACCCCCTCCAGCCCTGACTAGGATGAGTGGGGATGGATAGATGGATGGGCAAGTGGAGGGATGGATGGATGGGCAGGTGGATGGATGGATGGATGGACGTGTTGATGGATGGATGGATGGGCGTGTTGATGGATGGATGGATGGATGTGTTGATGGATGGATGGATGGACGTGTTGATGGATGGATGGATGGACGTGTTGATGGATGGATGGATGGGCGTGTTGATGGATGGATGGATGGACGTGTTGATGGATGGATGGATGGACGTGTTGATGGATGGATGGATGGATGTGTTGATGGATGGATGGATGGACGTGTTGATGGATGGGGCCCCAGTGAGAGAGGACTTGAGGGCTTCTGCTGACCCCCTGAGTGCGGATGAGGTGAAAGGGCCACCTTCCAGCACAAACCCCTGACCCCCCAGCCCCACCCCACCTGCAGCAAGGGTCATTTCCCCCATCATTGGGCGCTAACTGCAGCTCGAGGCCCCCTGCATGCCGACAGCAGTGGTGCCACAGTGGGGACGGGTTGTTCTGTGCTGCTTGCGTGGGAGGGCACATGAATGCCAGCTGCCATTAAACCGATGCTGCACCAATGCTAGCTGTGCCGTGAGCCCTGTCAGGCTGGTGCTGTGCCTTTAAGAGGAGCTGGGCATCTCCTTCCTGTTTCGTGTGATCACCCGAAATGGAGATGTGATTGTATGGCATCATCCATACACAGAGGACACAATCTTGATCCCGAGTGGATGAGAAGTCAATTAAAGGAAATGGTTTAAGGGACATTTATATTTTTGCAGCTAATTTTGTGACTGATATATTGCTTTTTTTTTTTAATGTAGTATTTTGCTGTAATAACCTGATGTACAACCTCATCTACTTTACTGACCAAAAAGTGGATTTTTCTGCTTGTCTGTGGCGTAGTTTTTCCTTTCAAAATAAAAGTGAAAACATACTGATTTAGCCTGATGTATGTAAAAAAAAAAATATATATATATATATATTTTTTTTTTTTTGGGCAAAAATTTCTATACCAAAAGATAACTTCAGTGTACAGATGAGAAGCATTGAGTATATAGAAGTATGATGTATCTATCCCAGATCCTGAAATTCACCTTAAAAGGAAAAGTGAAGGTAAAGGGAAAGTCTGCTATGATTGGTGGCAGCAGATCATCCAATGATATGGGATCCATGGATTATCCAGCGACACGGGCCTCAGCTGCTGCTTTTGGGGTCTCAGGAGGCATCATGGCAAGGTGACTTTGAGCTTAATCGGAAGACACAGCGGTAAAACCCCGTAAGGCTCTCTGAGCGGAGGCTCGGCTCCTGCAGCGGACAGAGGGGCTGATGTGCGAACCCTCCATGAGACGGATGTGTAGGGCCAGAGTCAGGTTATGAAAGGGGCAGAGCAATGGGAATCTTAGAACAGCTTGACTCTTTCTAACCCGTTAAGCGGCATTTACAGTGAGCGGAAAGAGTCTGAGCATCAGACATTGTTTCAGCCTCGTTCAGCAAAAACGTCCCTGCTGCTGTCAGAAAAGTGTGCGCTTCAGCGGTACGGTAAGGTGAATATTTGACAGGGAAATACCTTCCCATTTAACATCAGTACTTTCCTCTCTCATGTCACCACAGCACAAGAGATTCACTATTACAGATGAGCATCCATTTTCAAATGGTGAATTTAAGAACTGGTGATACCAAGAACTGGTGATACCAAGAACTGGTGATACCTGTTGCAATTACACATTATAATCAGCTGCTGTCATTCATTATAATCAGCCGCTTATGTAGCGGGTGGAATAATTCATAAACATTGTCGATTACTTAATGGCAAGTTTGCTGTTCTCAGAACGTTTACTAAAAATGAAAACCTCCATCCTGACGATGCTTCAGGAAGATCAGCGTGCAGGTTAAAAGTGTAAATCACCTTCCTGAAAGCCTTAGGTCAACAGCACAGGAGAGGAAGCACGTTAATCATGTTTACCGCAAAGCCAAAGAGGAAAATTGATGTCTGCATATTTTATGAGAATACAACTTCAACAGGCCATTGATATGAAACATGTGACGTATAATGCTCATTTTGAACTAAAATCTTGCCTGGCTAAATATTGAGGATAGACCTCTGTTTGTGTCTGAGTGGATGACCGTACAGTCTAGAGGTGAATGCTATCTTCCATATTCATTGACGACAAGTTAAAAACGTTATGCGTCATTAGGAATAATGACAGCTGTAGGTTCCGGGCACCAGAAAATCAATCTCTTCCCTCCCTGGATTTAGCTGTCATCTGAAACAGTTTCCTGTTCAGGTACAGTAACCTGTGACAACAGACCCATGACAGACTGCGTGAGTCCAACCCCACGTACATACAGTAAGATAATAGCCACACCTTTATATTGACTGTTTAGTCATGTGAATATTTAAAACCACTGCCAGTGGTTCAGTTATACAACAATGTAAACCACCTTCTGCTATTAGATATCATTCATTAATTAAAAAAAAATCTGTTATCCAGGGAGACCTAAATGCCAACGACGACAGGTAATAATCAAGCTGGGTAATGCTGTGCATAATTAAGTAGTGTTAGCATTGTTAGAGCACAGGTAAATGCTGATTTTAGTTCCTGGGGTTCCATTTATCTAATGAAAGCAATATAGAGTTTTAGCCAACAGCAAAGGGTGGAGGGGGGACACACTTGAAGTTAGTGATTATTGAAATGTAAATTGTTTCCAGACTGTTTTGCATGCAGTTCTGCGATGATTTCATTGGTTTTCATTTGCAACATGTGCATCTGCTGCTATTCCATCCCATAATCACTGCAGGAATCTGCCGCCCTCACGGTCGCCCTGGCAATATATAAAATCACCCAACACACTTGTAGCCTGACTGAAATATAAAGTGCAGTGACCTTTAAATCAATTATTCTTGCCCCACCCTGCTGGTGTGCAGCTCTGGTTTTGTTTGCCTTTGGGGAGGAGATGACAGGGTTCCATGCCCCTGAGAATCGGGTCCCGGCGGCCAGGCGGAACACAGCTTTAGATGCTCCCGAGCCGTGTGTCCCGGCCCGTTCCCATCAGCCGGAGGAGTAGAAGAGTGGCCCAAGCCCAGGGACCCAGTATTACCTCTTGTGGGGTTTATCTGACTGTTCCGTAGAGCAATTCTGGTCCACTGTCTCTCTTCAGAGAGTTGAGAATTTTGCCAAAACATATTTGTTTTGGGGGAGTGGGGAGTATAGGATGGGATTATATGTACTGGATCACTGCACCTGTGCTCCATTCCCATGGAGAGAAAGCCAGGCAAGTATGTGTGTGTGGGGCGATGGGTTTGTGTGTGTGTGTGTGTGTGCGTGCGTGTGTGTGAGGACTAGACTTTCCCACAATGCCACACTGATAAAAACGTGTGTGTGGTGTTTTTCCCAGCATCCTGAGTGGAGTGGCAGATCTGAGACTAATCATCCAGGCCGGTAATTGAAAGGTTGCTGGTTTGAATCCTGTGAATGGCAGGAGTGACCTTCAGCAAGGCCCTTAACTAGATGTCCCAGCCTCTCACAGAATGTCCACCCAGCTCCAGTAAAACATTTGCAAAGAGCAAAATTTTATGCATGTATTGTTATATACTAACACAACCCTTTCATTACATATTCTATAACTGCGGGGTCTATAGACGTCAGTTATCACTTGGAGAGATAATTCTACAGACATCAGTGGGAGTGATGCGGAAATATCTTTCCTCAGTGCTAATCAGCATGTTACTAAAAATGCTGAGCTGTGAAAGTTCTGCCCTAGTTTTCTTGTCAAAGATCTTGAATTAAGTAGCAAAGAAAGAGATCAATTATGCTCACTTTGTGATTCCTTTGCATGTCACACAGTTCCCCCTGGTTTGGTATTTTTCTGTTTTGTCTGTTTTGTTTATAAATAATGTTCAAATAATATTAGGTTCCAGGCAGCACCACATTAGCTATTTGTGGCTATTCCCCCGACGGCCGCTCTGTCTTCCTTGCAGGTCCCTGTATTACCCACAGAAACACTAGTTGTGTACTAAAAGATGCCTTTCAACACCCCACTGCTGTACTGAACCATTATCTTTGCACTTGCGACCTTCCTGTTAGCATTAGCTTCAAGGAATCTGGCCGTGAAACTCTCACCTCCGTCATAACAATGAGAACTGCCTCTGTCACACCGTTCTCTGTAAATTGTACACCATGGACACTCAACAGGCAAACTGTTCTGCATTTGGACTGAAACATGATAAATCAATCCTGACCAAACACAGACTTTTAATCATCAGCCCCCCCACATCTCAGAAAATACTCACTTCTCACATTGTCTATGATGTCTGTGTCCTGTATATATTTATCTGCGGCCACATGATTGGCTGCCGGTAGGAGCAGGGTATTTCTGCTAATGGCCTGATGTGGCTAAAAATGTGGCCCATGGGGGTATATTAAAAATATCACAACCATAACAGGTTAGGTGTCTTTCGTTTCATTTCAATAACAAGTGGAGATGTGGTGGGATGACAGGACCAGGTAGGAGGTACAAGGGTGCAAGCACCCCTGATGGCCTGCGTTTGTCGGGGGAAAAAAAGTACAAAGCTAGATAAAAGAGAAGAAAACTTAAGATTTCCAGTGAGTGATGGGGGTGACGGTGGTAATTCTCCAGCGGGCTGCTGGGAGAGATGGATGACGACACGTTTTTAAAGGAGCCTGTGCTGCTGCTGGACCATCCCGGTGGCTTCTGCCTTCCTTCCACCGTGCCGACTGGGTTCTTCAAGCGTGGTGTGACCATTCCTCCCATGTTACAGATCTCTGGTCACTGTTAGTGTGTGTCGCTCTCCAGGCAGGTTCTTTGCCACTCCTGCGAGGGCCACAAAAGTCAGTGTTTCTTTTTTTAAAGTGATCTCTTCACAATGAGCACAAGGTAATATCGGTACTCTGTTTGTGACATCTTAGCTAGACGAGTCTACAACTCTGCATGGTGTCCAGACTTCCCAGTAACATGTTCCTTATTATGGCTTTGACCATAAATTTAGCACAGTTGTACTTTTGCATCTTAAAAACCATGACGTTCAATCAGTCCGCTTGTGACTCGTGAAAGTAGTAGTTCAGCGTTGAAACTATCATCTATTCATAAATGAATAAACATGAGTGTCGCTTTCTCCCTTTATATGGTATAGTCACCGAAGCATTAACGAAGAAAAATGCCGGGCAAATAAAGAACAACGAAGAAAGAGAAGGAAAGACAGAGATGGAGAAAGTGAAAAAGCAGATCTTAGAGAGAGGGGAGATGTCTGCAGAGGGAACAGAGATGCTCCTTAGAAAACAGAAGGAATTACTGAAGCCAGCACACACCATGCCAGACAGGCCATTCAATCACAGCAGTAATGAGGCAGGCAGCTGCAGACAGCAGCCTGAAGGGCTGGAGGACAGGGAACGGGGAGAAGCGTGTCACTCACCTGCTGCCACCGAATAAAAGGCACGTCCCACTTGATAATTACTGGCATCATTTTTTGTGCTTGGTACAAACCAATGGGGAACAGAAATAAACAGACATATAGTCAAATCTCCACAGGTATCATCTTTTCTCCCCCCCCAGCACGACCATCCTGAATGTTCCTAGATTAATTAGGGTGTATTTATCAGATAGCATGTCAATTTTCCAATCCTGTTGGTCTTCATAAGTGTCCACAAGTAAAAATATATGGAATTCTACTTTTAGTTTAGTAAGTCAAATGTAAGCACTGTTCATTGGGATTGACATACACAGTGTTGCTAATTATCACTCAGATGCATGAGAGAAAAAATAGCTTGTATGCTAGCTGAAAAATGGTAAGTTAGCATAAGGCTTACAGTATTATTTGAGAAAAGCTAACCGATTTCTCAACACCATACTTGTTTGACTCCATCACTGAATAAATACCTGCATAATCTGCTACTTCTTGGTAAATTATGAATAACTAAAGCCAAGCTGTAGTTAAATCTGTAACAGGGATGAAAAATATATATTACAAATGGGTCTATATTCGTCTTCTCAAAATCTGACGTTGAAACCGAAAATCGAAAAATAAACCTTGATAACAGTCTGACAGCATGAATGAAAGAGATTTACACTGAACACGCACTATGATCTTGGTTACATGGGCACTGTGTCCAGCCTCAAGTTCAGCAAGTAAACAGGATGGAGAATAAGCTTATTCCAAGAAAACAAGCCATAAGCTAGACGTTCGCAAAAATAAAGACCGCTGAACCTCAGCTTGAGCTTAATGGCTTACTCTGCTCTGGGGGGTCTGGAGACACAGGGTTTAAATAGACCACCTCCGTGTGGCAATAATCGTTACTTAATTAACTGATGGTTCCATCCTTGATGCCACTCATGACATTAATATAGTAACCTAGAAAAGAGTGTGCTTTTTTACCCTGTCTGATGGAGTTATAATAAAATCATCAATTGAATCATCAGTTTAAAAAACAGTTATTACCCTCGTAGATAAACCTTTGGTCTTTCCACACCAACACAGGGAAATATACACAAACTCTACACATGTTGAGCTGTCATTCTATGAAACTTTAATTCATGAAGAGCGGGAGACAGAATCAACGTTGTCCAGTGATGCGGGCATCCGGTGCCACCAATCGGCCGGAGTGTCAAAAGTGCTATAGGCATCTAACAAAACCCTCTGTGTCCTTCATTAAGACACATGGCCTTTTTGAGGATCTGTGGTGTAGCAACGTGCTGCTAATTCCAATTGTGCGGGGTGAGCTGACCTGTGAAGACGTGCAGCGAGGGCATGATGAGGGAACCGCAGAGTGAGAAGAACATTCTCCACGCCGAGGCAGGTCTCCCTGGGAAATTATGAAAAAGAGGACGGAGAAGATAGGAGCTACAAAGGCTCCTGGATCAGCCTTCAGCCCCGGGACAAGGGCTCCATTAGGCAACCGTTTCTCAAGCTCGGTGAGGCTCTCAGGAGGAATGGTAGGCTTCTCCGCGCTCAACGCATGGATGGATGTTCTCTGCACAGATCACATGGACTGTCAAGGCTGCTGGTGAGATCCAAACGAATAGAAATGAAGCCAACCCTCGAAGCTCTGTTGAAAGTTAACTTCTCTTTCATGCCAGATGAAGACCACGTCAGGCATGGACAATCAACACCTACAGACCTTGGAGACTTGCAAACAGTTTTGATTTTAACATTTTCTTACCTACTGGTGTAATATTCCAATGATAGGCACATATAGCCCTTTTCCAGTTTTGAGTATTCATCTGTCTTGCTGGTACCATGTATGAAGTGGCTATTCCATGTGGATGAAGATCTAAGCGAATCACAGAACAGGGTTTTTGCAGCCACATGGGATCAATAAAATTGTTGTTCGCAATGAATACAGGGGCATTTTTGGATTTGAAAAGAAAAGAAAGACAAAGAGGAAACCACGTCATTTGTTTTGTCTTTGAAGTTTTTGTAAAATTTTTCATAATTCTAAATATTTTTAACGCTACATATATTTCTATTTTTCAATACTAAAGCATAATACATAATGATGCTTAGATATACTTTGATAAGATATTCAGTACAGACAATGTTTAAAAGGTCTTTATCTATGAGTAACATGATTTAACACTCTAAGACATGCAAATTAACAGTAACACAATAAAAAAAACCAACAAGAATTTATTCTAGTTTTTCAAAAAGTTACTGATATCTTGACGGACAGCTAGATGAGCACCACTTCAGGTCCCAAACCCCTCCTCTGGGGCACCTCAGCCATTCACCTTCTTTAACTTTCAGCACCAGCTCACCTTTTTAACTAATTAATTGATTAATTAACTTAATGAGGTATTAATTAGCCAAACATGATATACTAGTGTTTGAGTCAAAAGAATTCTTGTGCATATTGGTTGATTACGGTAAATACTGGGATGACATGACATCCTAGCCCTAGATTTTCTATGAACTTTAAAGATTTCATCATCTAAAATAAGACACTGTTTAAAGAGCATGAACTAAAAATATATGATAAAATGAGTCTGTCAGGACTACAGTCTTCATTAGGTATGTATGGTCCGTACCGCACAGATCCACAAGGAAAGAAAAGGAACACGCTACTATTTATTTATCTGTTGGGGGGTCCCCCCGATTTCTGACGCCTCTGCCAGCACCCCCCCATTGACCGGAAGAGGGCACATGAATGGCCTTTCAGCAGCAGTCGAGTCTGAAAAGGAAATGCAGGATGTCTTGTTTGGAGGATGCTGACACC
>JAABNX020000021.1:17274501-17303559 GCA_015163995.2 Mormyrus lacerda
GGAATGGCGTAGGATGTATCGGAGGTTTGTGGCACATCAGGGGGATTAATTACCTCTTTGCCACTTGTTTACCATTCATCTCATTTGAATACTGTCCTCTTTCCAAATTTCCCAACTGGCCCCGCTCTGTACGGCGAGAACATTATCAGTATCGTCGATAAACTTTTTACCGAAACAACTTGCACTTCTTTCCCATTTGTGCTGACAGATGTTTTTTTTTTTTCTTTCCTTGAGAAATCTGTTCTTGAGATGTAACGACGACAGAGCCTCTCTCCGAGCTGCGAGAACCTGAAGCGCTGCTCCGACTGAGAGCAGATGCGGTTGCTTACAAAGGAGACTTCCATGCAGGCGAGGCAGCAGGAAGACAGAGCAGCCTCTGTCGGGGGATTAGCCACTGATAGCTAATCTGGTGCTGGCTCAGGGTGTCAACGGAGAGCAGCAGTGCAGCTGGGAGAAGAATAGCGGGGATTTGCCTGCAGATCACGGGACTGTAATTAACAGGCTTGGCATTGATCAATTACAACACAGGTGAAGAACAAATAATGTCTTTAGGTAATTCGGTGCGTTTCATTTTCAACTCTCTGATTGCATTAGTAGTTGCCTATTTACATAATTGCTATTCAATACAGGGCATTCTAACAGTTCTGCATTTAAGTAGATTTATGTACTAAAATAATCCGGATTTTGTTTTTTCCAGTCATCTTCAAGCACCGTTTTGAAGAGTTGGTAGCCATGTTAGCAGAGGTGCCTGTGTAGCTCATTCTAGAGCGACACATCCTAAGCTGGAGCTTGGGTGAAGTCAGGCTGATACCAGCCCTGACATGTCCCACACCCACGGATCCAAACCATAATCAGATTTTCACTTGTGCTGGGGTAGGTTAATGAGGAGAGGAGAGGTCCCAACATCCTGGGGCGGGACAGCGGCAGCAGGGCAATCGGAAACGGGCAATTGGTCATCGGCAAGCCAAGGCTGATAGGAGAGTGTGTAGATATTTACAATCGTGGGGGTGCAGTCTATAGCTGTGCATTACACCAGCAGATGCAAATCCAGCTAGAGTTGTGGTCTGTGTGTGTGAGGGGGGGGGAGGGGGGAGCACAGAAGGTTAAACAGGCCTGACGTTCTGCCTGGTGCCGCTTCAAGGTTTTATGATGTATTTCTTACCCTGCTTAAAATGTACAGCAATTTAGACGTGTTAATGAAAGTCAACGGCCTGAACATTATGCATGCAATGTTAATTCCCGATCCAGCAGGCGAGAATAAATGAGTGTTACCACGTGACAATTAACCCACTGTTAACACTTTGGGTGCTAACTGATTTACACAATGGAAAGTCTGATACAGTTACTCCATGTGTTAACATAATAAAGAGTTCAAACTCATTTGGCCAGAATTTATGATCAGTTAGTAATGCCTTGTACCTATTCTGGCTCAAAACTAATGCCAGTTTCACACCCACATAGATGACTGGAATCAAGCTAATGCCTTTAGCTTCTGCTGTAACTGTGTTTTGTTTTCTGTAGGGCCAAATTCTGTCTATTTGTACAGTTGCCGCAGGGCAGAGGAGCATATACTTGTTGTACTTGTTGTGATTTTACCAAGTCTTGGACCTCAACAGTCATGATGTTTCTAATATACATTTTCTGAAGGGTTGAATTGAGAAGTAGATTCGTCTTTGTGAGATGCCATGGCATGTTATCAGTCATCTGAAGTGTTTGGAATCATGTTTAAACTTTAGAAAAGTATTTCAACCATTAAATTCAAATGGAGAACGTCAACAATCCATCTCCTCCGTTGCACTGAAATAGTTTATATTCCCAGTTCCTCCTGAACACTGTTGGCCTTGATAAGCCGCTGAAAATGAGCTTCCATCCTGAGCGTGCAGCTGCTGGTGGGCTGCCAGTCATTTGAGACCACCACAGGGGTCTCTCCAGGCCTCGGAGAGTGAGATGGTACACCCTGTAATGGCATTTTGGGCCGCAGGTGGATTCAAGTGCGGTGAACAGAGCAGCTACTGTCTGGCCTCATCTCCAGCTGCTGCCGATTCTGTTCCAGCCGACTCTGGGCCAGAGATGGAACTGCTCTCAGCTTTGCTCTGATCCCCTTGAACACCACTCCCTCTCAGGCATGTCCAGGTGCAGACCTGCTGTCCTTTCATGCAAGACGATTTCAAATGATACAGAATACTGAGCTGAGCTACTGTATGTAGCAACTGCAGTGGGCAGAGTGCTAGACCTGCTAATTAAATAGGAATTCAAATGAAAGCAAAAACCTCACTGCAGTAACTCAAAGCAAACCTAAACGACAACTGCAGTAACTCAAAGCAAACCTAACCGGCAACTGCAGTAACTCAGAGCAAACCTAACCGGCAACCGCAGTAACTCAAAGCAAACCTAACCGGCAACCGCAGTAACTCAAAGCAAACCTAACCGGCAACCGCAGTAACTCAAAGCAAACCTAACCGGCAACCGCAGTAACTTGAAGCAAACCTAACTGGCAACTGCAGTAACTCAAAGCAAACCTAACTGGCAACCGCAGTAACTCAAAGCAAACCTAACCGGCAACTGCAGTAACTCTTGGTGAGGTAATAAACAGACTGACTCCTCATGATATAATCCCGTATGGGATTCTTTAATTAGCCCTTCTTTTATGGAAAATATATGTTTACAGATGCAGTCGCTTTTTATTTTTTGACATTATCAGCTGCTTTGGTGATGCCATTCATAGTGAAATTATAGGAAAGGACATAAATTTGATGTTATATGCTGTATCGAACAGTTTCTGGCCTAATAAATATACTAATAAATCCTTAGCAGGATGTGCCTGTGCATGAAAACTACAAAGTGTAATGGAAAATCAATTGTTCATTACCCTGTTAATGGACAGGAAAGAGGATAAGATCACTGATGGGGAAAAACCTTTTTGTTTTCCCTCTTTTGTCTCTCATCCCAGGCAATGAATAGTTTGTTTTTTGTTGTTGTTGTTTGTTTTTGACATATACGTAGCACGATTTAAACCACAGCGCGCTTTGACAAGCTCATGGGAAAGAGTGAAAATTAAAAGAATTAACACAAAAGCATACACTCCCCAGATGTTCCCACTCCTGGCAACCCGGACACAAAATGGCTACGTGAACAATGCATGTAATTATGCTGCGGCCAGCATTAAACAGCTTGAATCAGCTGATTGACCATGATTAGTGAGCAACAAGTACAGGCATAATAGCATTTGCGCAAGTGACTCTGGCATAATTCAGGCGTCGTCATGTTTTTGTTGATTATTTTCTGCACAGTAAAACTCTACAATATCATCTTCAGGTTTGACTTATAAAATGCTTTCGTTTCCCCTGGAATGCACGATAATCTTGTTGTCTGTTAATCCCGTCTCTAAAAGTGACCCTGTCGTCCCATCGGGGGTGACTCCTTCCATCTTTGGGCCTTTTCGGGTTTCACATCGCGGTCGCCCCACAGGGCATCACCCTGCAGCTCATTGTCGCATTACTTCTTTGGAGAAAGTGGGAATTTCATCCAGAGTTTTTCCTGGAAATATTTAGTCAAGCTCAGATACAGATGAGGAGATGGATAAGAGGTCCTTAAGTGGAATTTGTTCTTATACCTCGGTGTGGCTTTGCTGAAAGCACCAAAATAAAATTAGCACAGAGCGAAGGTAACCCTGCCTGTGCCTCCTTCAGTCATCCTCCGTACTCCAGAACTCCCGTTTATGAAATGTCTCCCCTGTATGATGTCATGAGCCATACTAGGATTCATGTGCCGTTCGGTACGTCATTTACGGTTCAATACATGTCAATATGAAAACATTATGCTAATTTTGACTGTGAGTTGGTTACCGCTAAGCGCTTGTTATACTTGACCCAATAGATTACACCAACACTGGACAGAGAGCAGTTGCTAAGACAAAGACTGTCTGTTGGCTGTTATACTGTTACCAACTACACTCTCTCCAGTGTTGGTGTAAGACTTAGGCTGTTTGTCGGCTGTTGTGCTCAGATATGTTGCTAGAAACACGTACAAAGTGCTATTTCATTTGATATGAAATGCGTGTACGACCATAGCAAAGCAGACACAGCCTCGGAAAGTTAATCTCCCTGTGGCATTAATGGTTCTTTCACCAGGAAATTTACACTAGGCTAAAAAATAATTATGGTTATAGGGGTGTCTATCTCTACAAATTTGTGACTCAGTAGTAGAGAACAAAGGATTTAGTTGGAATTTAGTTGTTACAATGTTAATTTTTTTGATTGAGCACGGGATTTGACACACAGTTCCAGGCATGGAATGATGTCCGTTTGCCTACTGAAGCGCCTTTTTCTATTTTGTTACTTTGATCAAGTTTATTATAACATTCCTGATTCATACAGGGAACACTGGGAGTTTGATTGCCTGTTACTGGAAAAGTAACTGGATTTTGTGATGCTGATTTTCAAGTACCAAGACCAAAAATTCCAGAGATGGACATGAATTAAGTTTACTCATATTTCTACAAATGCAACCTAATTTTTCCCTACGGGTAGATGAGGGGATTTACATTGAGTTACTCCTCCTTGTTTACAGTGGTAAAAGGTGACAAAATATTTCAACAAAATTGTTGTAATGAACAAAAAGAAGGTTTAGCTGATTTTTACTAAATGCCCTCCTTTGGCTGTCACTTGTGTCCCCACAGGTAACAGGTAGGATGGTGGCCGGTGAGGCGAGTGGACACAGCTACCTGGTAGCCTGCTGGCAGCCCATCCTGATCCTTATGCTGGGCACGGTGCTGTCAGGCTCTGCCACGGGCTGCCCATCCCGCTGCGAATGCAGTGCCCAGGAGCGCTCAGTGGTGTGCCACCGCAAGAAGCTGATGTCCGTCCCCGAGGGCATCCCATCTGAAACTCGACTGTTGGACCTCAGCAAGAATCGCATCAAGAACATCAACCCTGAGGAATTTGCCAGCTTCCCACTGCTGGAGGAGCTGGAGCTGAACGAGAACACCATCACGGCGATAGAGCCCGGCGCCTTTAATAATCTGTACAGCTTGCGGACGTTGGGCCTGCGCAGCAACAAGCTGAAGCTCATCCCACTTGGGGTCTTCACGGGGCTCAGTAATCTCACCCATCTGGATATCAGCGAGAATAAGATTGTCATTCTACTGGACTACATGTTCCAGGACCTGTACAACCTGAGGTCCCTGGAGGTGGGTGATAATGACCTGGTCTTCATCTCTCACCGAGCTTTCCATGGCCTCAACAGCCTGGAGCATCTGACGCTGGAGAAGTGCAACTTGACCTCTGTGCCCACTGAGGCATTTACCCACCTCCACAGCCTGATTTCCCTCAAGATGAGGCACCTCAACATCAACATCATCAGGGACTATTCCTTTAAGCGACTTTACCGGCTGAAGCTTCTGGAGATAGCCAATTGGCCCTTTCTGGACACCATGACATCCAACTGTTTGTATGGACTCAACCTGACCTCCTTGACCATCACTCACGGAAACCTGACTACCATTCCCTATGTGGCTCTCCGGCACCTTGTGTATCTGCGCTTTCTGAATCTGTCCTACAACCCTATTCAGACTATAGAGGGGAACAAACTCCATGAGTTGCTGAGGCTCCAGGAGTTTCACCTAGTGGGTGGCAGGTTAGCTACCATCGAGCCCTACTCATTCCGGGGTCTCAACTACCTTAGAATCCTCAACGTGTCCAGCAACTACCTGACTACCTTAGAGGAGTCAGTCTTTCACTCTGTAGGCAACCTGGAAACCTTAGCCTTGTACGATAACCCCCTCGCCTGTGACTGTCGCCTCCTGTGGGTTTTTCGTCGTCGCTGGAGACTCAACTTTAACCGGCAGCAGCCAACGTGCGCCTCGCCGGAATTTGTCCAGGGCAAAGAGTTCAAGGACTTCCCTGACGTCCTCCAGCCCAACTACTTCACCTGCCGTAAATCAAGGATCCGGGACCGCAAAGCCCAGCAGAAATTTGTGGACGAAGGGACTACTGTCCATTTTGCCTGCCAGGCGGATGGTGACCCGGCACCTGTCATTATGTGGCTGTCTCCGCGGAAGCAATTCATAACCACTAAAACCATTGGCCGGCTGACCGTGTTCCCCGATGGGACCCTTGAGGTTCGGTACGCCCAGATCCAAGATAACGGCACGTACGTGTGCATCGCGAGCAATGCCGGGGGCAATGACACCGTGCTGGCTCACCTGCATGTGCACAGCTACTCCCCCGACTGGCCCCACCAGCCCAACAAGACGTTTGCTTTCATCTCCAACCAGCCAAACGACAGCAGTGCCAATGGGACAAGGCCCACGGTCCCCTTTCCCTTCGACATCAAAACCCTGATCATTGCAACCACTATGGGTTTCATTTCTTTCCTGGGTGTCGTGCTCTTCTGCCTGGTGCTCCTCTTCCTTTGGAGCCGTGGTAAGGGTAACACCAAGCACAACATCGAGATCGAGTACGTGCCCCGTAAGTCCGACGCCGGTATGAGCAACACTGTCACAGACGCCCCGCGGAAGTTCAACATGAAGATGATCTGATGGACCTTCAAGAGTGGGTCATCAGTATCACCAAAAAAAATAAGTAGAGCAAAGGCTAAAGGAACCCACAACACAAAATAAGAAAAGGAAAATTGTGAATTCCCCCGATCCTGCCGGATCCTGGAACGCTGTCACCGAATGTCGCAGTGGTTACTGAGCTGGGGGAGGGTTCCCGAAGCTTTCATTACAATGACAACACAGCAGATACTTCAGCTCGATGGTACCTTCTGCTGGGCCTGCAGGGGCCACATCTTTGAAAGCAGACTCTGCAAGGGACTGTCCCTCCTGTGGATTTTTACCGGGGAAAAAAAAAGATTTAAAAGAAAAAAAAAACTAAATTAACCATTCTAAATGTGTGTATCATTAGCCGGAATGTGAAAGGCAGATCATCTTCCATCCTGTCTTTTGCCTTTTTTGATTTTCTTTTTATAATATCTGAAAGCCTATACATGCTGTATGGTTTAATGAAACACTGTACATATCCAATTCATGGGTTGATGAGCACATTATTATGGGTTCTCATGTTACATGCTAATCTTACTAGCATGTTTTTACTGCTTTATATACAGTGGAAAGTTCAGAATTTCACACTGCAGTAACAAAAAATATGGTATGAATATAGTTCAGTGCATTAATTCATTATAAGATTTGACAATCACGGCACCACTATGGATTGTTTTGTGACATGAATCGTTTAAAAAAGGCCATCGATACATTTTGACTTGATCTGTTTCCCGCCAAAGTGATTGTTCTGATTGTCTTAAAAACCTTGCCAGTTAAACACTCAGTCGGTAGTCTGAGTGAATTGGCATTCAATCGTGATGTTGTTATCCGAGTGCAGATCTTCTATCATATTGTGTAACTCGAACCACTTAATTAACTGCTTGTTGTATAGAGTCGGTCCTAGTGGACAACAGTTGTGTTATGCGGGAGATTTGCCTGACCCTTCCTCTCTTCTCTTCATTACACCACCTTGATATTATGCAGCAGGGACAGTGGGACTTATATCCTGGATACTGAGGTCATGCAATAACAAGCTGAGTACGACATACAGTCAAGTCCGCAGTCTTTGGTCAGCGTCAGCAGCCATGCATCTGTTTCTATGATGAACCCCTATAGAACCAGGTTTATACAATCGTGCAAGTTCTCAAAAAGAAAATACAGGGTCCATCGGCGAAATCCATCAACAACCGAGAATGAGCAAGATGCAAAAATGGGAAGAACTGTCAGATTAGTCAGAGTAAAATGTAACGTACACTGGTACACGTTACACCATTGCCAAAAAAATTAATGCATATGATAAAAACCATTAAGTTCACTTCTTATGTTGCTTGGCAACGTCAAAGAATACCTCAAATATCCTGGAATTGCCAACAGACATTTTGTTTTCTTTTTTATAATAGTTCCTGTAACTAATCATGTTAGGCACCATATCAAAACGTTCGCTGATTTTCTGATATTTACAGAACTACATTGTGTCTCTCGCCTTCTGTTCCTTTACAATTTAACTTTTACACTAAACGTAATGTGTTCATCAACCCTTAACACTCCCCATACTGTTACTAGCAAAAATGCAGGTTTGAAAGACAAACTAGTAGAATGAACTTTTTAAAAAAAAAAAAATAATATATATAAATTATTCCCAACATCAAAAAGCCTCGAAGGTTAGTAGGCTTTTGTTCCGGTACCGCAGCGACAGGCTAAGAGGCGGTCTGCACTCTCAAACATTCGCAGCCACGTGAAACAAAGCTGGTGCCTTTTCCGGCACGCTCCGTGGACGGCTGGGGTCCTCGGGATGAAGGCAGTGGGCTGGGTTATTCACAACGGGTGACATTAGACCCCTTTGGGGAGCAAATGGGTTGGAAGCGGGGCTCAAAATGGAAGCGGGGAGCGTCACAGGTGGTCTTACCCTCAGCAGGCGTGTTATTTTGTCCCAGAACCATTGGATATGACTTATTCTGCTCTGTACTGATTAAAAATATTCCTGTTACATGTGTGGTTACTGTCCCCCTGTCCCCCAATCCTGCTGATTCTGAGACTGATTGAAGTGTGTTTTTTTTCTTTTTTTAAATGTTAACCCAGGACTATGCTAAATGTGTAGTCCGTACCAAATTTTTATTAAAACGTATTTCAAAAGCAACAGCAAAAATACATCTGGATTGTTCTGTGCAATTAAGGTAATATGCAGATTTTTTTCCTTTAAGCAACATGATTTTATGGATGTTAAAATGTGATAGAATATGACACATTGTATGAAAAAATTCATGGAGTTTCTTTTTCTTAACAGAAGACTCCATAGTCACCTCCTGTTTATGAGTGGGAAGGTGTGTAATTAGTAAACTGGTCAGAGTTTAGTTATTTCCAGTCACCATTACTGCCACAGACAAAATAATTTTGCTCTTCTCAAATCTCATAAAAGGCAAAGAGACAAAAGAATCTACTCTTGGTCCATAATGAAGATGCTTTGAGTATCAGCTCTAAATGGTACACTGGGCTGCTGATAGGTCACCATGAAAAAGGCTGCATGCTAAACATGCCATGTCCTCCCATGTGGCACGTGTGTTATATTCCATTTGCCAGCCAGGGCTCACTGGGCTGAAGCACAGCTGATGTTCCTACTCCAGAAATGGAAAAAGACACTTGGGATCCCAGGATGTGCTCAGGGCGGTATCTTCTGAGAGGGTAACGACTAAATAACATCCCCCTTCAAATACCGTAAATGGGCATTCACCTATATAAGCAGTTGGAAAATGGATGGATGGATGGATGGATGGGAGTTGACTTTTGTGTGACATTTACCAAAGCTTCCCCCCCCCAAACAGAATTCATAACAAATCAAAATCTAAACTCACTGAAGTTGACGCTTTTGTCAATATTTTTCAAAAAAAGTTTCTAGCGCCCAATCACAGTGACTCCTCCAGCCAGCAGAATGATGTCACCATCGGAGTGGAAGAACACACACCCAAGTTCCCAGCTTAATGAGTAAAAACAAACCTGAGCAGCTTATGACTCTCCATCTTTGTTTGAATTAATAATGATGCAGGCTATTACTATCTTCCTGTTCAGGCCCTCAGCTTATGTTGCTGTTTTCATCTTAATGTGATGGTATGAGTGAGAAACAGTTTAGGAATAATCAGTCTCCTAACCATCAGCATAAATTAAGGAGGATTTCCCAAAAGAGTTCCCTCAACAGACCAAACTGGCAGCACCAAGAATAGGAAAGTATTTTATTTTTGTAAACAGATACTAATTAAATAGTTAATATAATTTTTTAAAATATAAAATGCAAGGCAGTATGTAACTTGACAGAAATCAACCTATCTGACTAAAGTCTGAATGACATCGATGCCCTTGTTTAATGGTCTCTATACCATCTTCTGCTATGATATCTTTGACACATTACGTGTGGTGAGGCATGACAGCAGGTCCCAGAATCAAAAGCAGGCACATTTTATCCGTACACTTGAAAGTGGACCAGCCGGGATGAAGGGGAAGAGGACTCCGTGGGATCTCTGCCGCTTCCTTCGCATGTCGGAGAAGCCGTGCTTTTCAAGGTTGGAATGACGAGGTGGAATCTGAAGCTCCAGCCCACCCCAGCACCAGAGAGCCAAACACATCCCACATCCACGCCACCGCGCTTTATTTTTAGGCAGAGGGCTGCTGTACGGCCTTTGGGAGGAATGGAGCATGACGACGTGTGAGACACCAAAGAGGGATGGAAGCCATTTAATTAAAGCCACATTAGTATATGAAAGCTGCTTCTGAGAGCCTTACTAATGATGCATCTCCCCAGATCTATAGGATCCAATGTCAGAGATCCGTCATCGTTCTGCAATTTCTGCTTTAGTACCAACATTCAGTCTTAGCTATAGTTCTGCCACATGTCTACGCTCCTTGAGTAACTACAGTACTATTTTAGTGTGATGGTTCTCACCAGAATACTGGTGTTTTTGTCCCAGTACTAAATTCTGTGACCTACTATTAAGATTCTCCAAAGGCACTTGATCTATGGTTCTGTCTTGTCTTGTAGGTCAGGTTCACATGATGTGTGTGTGTGACACATCACTGTCACAGTAAAGCATATTTAAACCATTTTCTCACATCACTGGAAACACAGATCATTTATAACATATGCACTGTGAATATTCTGGGCTATACCTGTTATTTTCTTAACCGGTAGGTAGAATTAATGATTTTCATCTGTGTCTCTGAGTTTCCTCCTACTGTGAAAAAATATGCAGGTGAATTGTGTGTTCTGCATTGCCTAAAGTTTATGAGTGCGTGCAACGGACGGGCATCCCATCCAATGTCTTCCCTTGCCACGTACCCTATGCTGCCTGGGAAAGACTCCAGGCACCTTCATTGACCTTTAATGGATAAGCAGGCATGGATGGACTAACGATGAGTGTTTTCTGGTCTATTTTCGTGACGGGTGGGTAGCATTAAGGATTTTACTGGACCAGGTTTTTCTGCCTCATAAAGAAGTTGACAGAGGTCAGGGCTGTTGGAGTGTTTCTGAAACTCTTTCCCATTAAATCACATTAATGAGTCTCCAAACCCTTCAGCATATGTTCAGTTCAGTTTTGTGATCCATCGCCGGGACTGGCCATCCCCAGCCACTGCCGAACAGCTGGCGAATGCCCACGCCTGATTTGCATGTTTACATTGTACGGCCCTTGTTGAGTTCCGTGGGGAAGGCTTGAGTGAACGGTAAACCAAAGATCCTCAGAACCAAAGCGGGTCCTCATGGAAATCAGGTGCAAGATGATCATTAAAAAAATAGTACAACATGCATTAAAATTATGAAAATATTTTAAATGATTCTTTACATTCATAGGATGATAGATAAGTGCCTTAAGTCACCATATTACTCCAAGATGGAAGGGAGAATCCATCAAACACAGAGAGAGAGAGCGCATTCACACAAGTAGCTGGACTCTGTCATTTGGCTAATCTGGGGTTAGCTGCATTTGCCTGCCCAGATTAAATTTACAGGTAAGCATTAAGCAAATGCTTCACGTCAGTATGTCATATAGTTGATGCCCTTCACTCTAGCATGTTTCTAAGGAACAAGACTGGGGCCCAGTTTGGGCAATCAGCTTGGTGATTTAGCTTGTTTATTATTATTATTATTATTATTATTATTGTTTTTGTTGTTGTTAATAATAACAACAATATTATTATCATCATCATCATTATCAGTTTTTTAAATGATTATTATTATTTTTGTTGTTGTTGTTTGTTGCTGAGCAAACAACCAACATACAATGACAGATTATGCTCCTGTTGAAGAAGAAGCGGTGAAGAACCCTGCAGGTCCTCTCAGCTGGGTCTGTCAGGCTTCCAGCAAGGAGGGAAACATCTGGCGAGCACCTTCAACACACACAAGCATATTTTAACTGAGCATTTCTGAACAAAAACAGAACAGAGAACTCTCAAGAGATTCATGCAGCTTCATAAGTCATTATATACCCATAATATATAACAGGAGTTCAAATACATTTATTACATCATTTATGCATTTATAACCAGATGATAGCAATTAGAACATACTAAAATGCATACTGTATACAGAAGTCCATTAATATAAATCTTTAATGTGTGAAATATCCTCACCCTTTCCACATCTAAATGGCCCAGCTCATGGTCTTGGCTCATTTCCTGGCACCTGAGACGCCAAACAAACATTTAGTGCTATTGAGTTTGGCTGTATTCTGCCGTTTCCACAGAGTGGGGCCATTAGGATGATGAACACATAGTGTGGAGGATGTTACATCTTCATACATCCAAGCAGCGTATGAGCAAACAGCAGAGTAATATAGAGTATGCACACTAAAAAAAAGAGTGAGTAAAAGCAGGATTTATTAGCATCTGCTCCAGTCTATACTGGCCCCCTAAATTACTGACAGCACTACAATATGTTCCCCTGCATCAGGGCGCGCTTCCTGTCCTTGGTAATCCGGCAGAATTCCAGGTATTTCCACACATTCCCAGAGTTTCTACAGTTATACCTCATAAATCTCCCTTGTGGGAAACATAAATCTTAATTTAAAAAAAGAAAATAATTAAATTTTACAATAAGATTTAATTAAAGGCATAATTTCTACATAAATTCCTATCCTTGTGACCATATCTCAGCCAAGAGGATTATTTTCTAATTAACAATAGCGGGCCGTAGAAAATGACAACATACACCACTAACGATAATTATTCTCCCTGATTACCATTACAATAATTTCTTTCGGATGCTGCAAAGAATGCAAGTTAAAACTGGCAGAGCAGCACAGCAGCTGAGGGTTGTGTTTAAAAGTCATGTCATGTGCGAGGTTAGGGGTGACATTGCGGTTAACACCTAACCATAATGGTCACCTTAACTCTACCCCTCTCCCTAATTGTAAATATGCTAACACTTTCTATGAATGTCTAGTAGAATCTATGAACACATTCACAGTACTTTATAATGCACTCATAAAGCAGTTTAAAATGGCTATAAATATATATAAAAAGACATAACACATTGCAGCAATTTCTTATGAATTATGAATGCTTTATGAAGCTCTCATCTATAGTATACTATAAATACCTTCATAATGCAGTACACAGCATCCTCAGTTCTTATACCGACCACTATAATGTATTATGAAGGTATCTATAGTGCATTATAGATGAGAGCTTCATTGGAGCTTATGAAGTATTATAATTTCTGTCAGAGGAAGATGCTATAATGCTTTATTAATTCTTATACTGACCATTACAAGGCATTACAGTATGAAGGTGTCTATAATACATTATAGATGAGGAAGGACCGCAAAAACTCTTCCCCTAACTTAATGGCAACCCTAACCCTAATCGACCCCTAATACCAGCCGAAGTCTAACCCTTCCCTATAATTTAACATCAACCGTAATAGGAATCTGCCCACAGCTGACGTGCACCAACGCAAAAAAACTCTGCTAGACCCAAAATCAGGGTTGCATGTGTATCACCCAATGATGAAATTTCCATCACTCACTGCACAGCACACAGAAAAGTGAAGTATGAATTGGCCATTAAAGTTTGAATGTAATTTCTGAGACTCAAATGAGCTGAGAACTTAATTAAGCGCTTAACCAGCCCAGGCAAGTATCTGTTTAGTTTTGACTCTCAGACACGGCCACGAAATGCTCTCTCATTATCCTCCTCTGTAGTTCAGCCCCACCCTCTAGAGCGTATTGACTATAATATTATATCCTGCTAATTGTCTACGTTGATTTATTTTCTCTGCTGTAGACAGCATGGTGGGCTCCAGGCTGCTTTTTGCGGCCTTCGTCTTTCAGATACCGGCAAATCGATGTGGGAGCTGAAATTGGTTGCCGGCGTGTTTAAACACGGCACACAAACAGGCCGAAGCACCACGCCTGCAAGCCTGTGATCGCTGGCTTTTGCAGGGTTACCGTGAAAATGGTTGCCGGGGCAACAGCAGGCACAGAGGGCTGTTGTTTTTTTTCCGGCGTAACCCTGGGCGCGTGGCATCACACTGGCTTGGTGGCCGCTCATCACTCAGGTGACTGAAGGTCGAGCCCCCCCCCCCCATCTCACCTGGCTAGTCGCCCAGCGCCGGTTTTCTTTCCCCCAACCTCCAGAACCCACACGCATTCTCTTCACTGCCACATAATGATCGCTCTTCTGCTAGTTAATTTCAAGGCAAGCATAAGGTTACTCTGTTGGCAAAATTCAACCCCCCCCCCCTCTCAACACATATCACCCTGCTCTATTTCCTGTTGTTTTATATGGAACCTGAATATGTCAGGCTGAAATAATAGAGTACTCAATTTTTTCACCTTGAGGTAGATTGCTGTTCTCAAAATTATTTGGCTTGGACCCCTCTTGTCTCAAGGACGACTGCCTGACGATATAGAGTCAATTAGTCGCAGCAGCTGCTAAAAGCAGATAGGAGATGGTTGGTATGATCCATTGAAAACAGCAAGAATGCACACAATCCCGTTTGTCAGCATTGTTCTTTTTTTAAACATTTCTCCAGGTGTTTTTTGTCTTCTTTCTCCTTTTATGTGCTGTATTTAGCTTGGATTGCATCACTGCAAACTTTTCCAATCTTGAGGTCCCGTATCTTCTCACCCCAGCTTCACCAAGGAACATGAAGAATATCTAATGTAATTGTTTTGTTTTTTTCTTACACAGTCTGTTCTTATTTTGGGTCATTTGCTCAGCATCACACTGATTCAGACAAAGCACTGATTTTAAAGTAAAAAATTTGAATGCATCCATTCACCTTCCGAAAGTGAGGGTCACTTTGCACGTGAGGCAGGGGACCCCCTGGCTGCATTCCAAGCTATCGCAGGGCAAAACACTGGGGACAATTTATAGCCATCATATATAAATCATATGTTTTTGGTTTGTGTGTGTGTGGGGGGGCACTTGACTACAGGAAGGATATAAAATGAAAACACTCATTTAATACATACATTGTGAATCAGTATCAAAAGGACATTATTTATGTTTTTTGTAAATAGAATGTTTCCTTTCGTTACAATGGAAGTGAATTTGAAATGGAGAGATGAATTAGTAATAATTCTTATGCACTTGTTTGGCAAGTGAGAAGTTTTGTTTGTTTCTCTTGTTATACCAGTAACACTTTAGCGAATAAACCTCTTAAAAAATTGTTATTTTTTCCAGATCTAATTACTCTAGGCCTGAAAAATGAGTCTAGCTGCAGAATTTATTACACTTATACATAACGGTTTTTGGAGGAGCTGAATAAAACCCCAAAACAAAGAAATTGCAGCACAGATGGCAAAAAACCCTTGCTGTTGTTTTGATGTGTGACTGAACACTTTTGTAAATCCTCACAAAGAGAGAAAACACTGTTAAAAGCTTTACTTTGTTAATTACAGAGAGCGGTTTTATTTTTGTTTAAACTTATTGATGAATAAGGATGTGAAACACCCCCATTAATTACTTATGTAAATTCACAGGAATTTTAAAATGTGGTTTAATGTAATTTTGCTTGTGCAATGCACTCTTAATTGGAGTGTGATTTGAAAAAGGATATTATGGAAATCTGTTCATTTTTCACAAAAAATAATTTGACACACAAAATCAAAGCACAAATTTTAAAAGAATAAGAAATGGAATGAATGGCAAACACAATAAATGTACTTTTTTGAAATTTACAATATCAGCATGCCATCGTAATTAGTGTGGGATTGTAAACACATTTTATATGTGCGCTTCATTTGTTTAACTTGGGCCGTAGTGACCAGACTGTTACAGTAGGGATGTGAAACACTGCGACCATTACAAGGTCTGGGTTGATGAGGAGATTTGGTGTGAGCTGTCAGCTTCAAGAGGAGAAAAGTAAGAAGACGCGTGAGAGCAGATGGTGGCAACTTGTGTGGAACTAATAAAGCACTTAAAGTGTAAGTGTGGTGCCTCATCATTTCCACCTCCAAAGAACCAGGACTCTTCAAGAAAACATCTGCAGAATCGGAGAGTCCAGACTGAGGGATCATAAGCATAAGCAGATCTGGTTTCCTGCAGGTGTGTCAGTGGAATTCCGATCTCCCCAAGGTTCATTTCCACCATTCTGTACAGAAAAAAACTACTTTTCATCTGTGTAAAAATAGGATCTAAAGAGGATGTGGAGAAAGTGTCCCAGCCATCTCTCTATCACCTCATGGCGCACGACTAAGCTGCACTATTGTGATCCTTACCGGGTTTTGAATAGCTAATTTGAAATATGAATGAGAATATTTTAAGGCAAAATCACAAAGGCATGATTAAGACTCGCTTCTGCAAGCTGGGACCTTAGACTGCGACTTTGATGCAACTGCAGCTTGGCTAAATGTGCCAAAACGAGTCTGTTTCAATTGAACTGAACGATTCGCATGATTAATTCACATCATTCAGAAAGAATGAGGACATCCTGTTGAAAATTACTCTTACATAACAGGATCTAGTGATTCTTTTCACACTACAAAACGCGGCAATTAACATACAGCTTATTGTCTGTTAGCAAGTCATTTTTCCC
Source organism: Mormyrus lacerda (assembly GCA_015163995.2). Lineage (NCBI taxonomy): Eukaryota > Metazoa > Chordata > Actinopteri > Osteoglossiformes > Mormyridae > Mormyrus > Mormyrus lacerda. The sequence continues at coordinate 17,291,067 of JAABNX020000021.1, forward strand.
GTTCCACAGATAAAACAGAAATCAAAACATAGCAGAAAAATGAGTGAAATACAGAAGAATGATCAGGCTTAATCTCCTTGGTAAATTCAATGTGCTCTGGGATGCTCTGAAAAGAATTCCAAGCCGGCTAGGAATCAGAAATACATTGCAAAGAGCAATCAATTTTTATTAATACTTAAAGTTACACATGTAACAGAACGCAGCCATTCATCGGGTTATGAAGGGATTACGTCCCGACAATCCTGTCATAAGGAAAAAATATTGTAAGGTAAAAATACATTTTAATACAGTACACCTAACCTAAGAAACATCGTAGCCTAGCCTAGCTTAAACATGCTCAGAACACTTACATTACACTTTCCCAATCATAAAGTAGAATTATCATAACATGGACCATCATAACCCAGGAAGCATCTGTATAGGGAAAAAAGCCAAAGGATGTGGATCAGAGTTATTAACCTTCTAGGAGCTTTGAAGCCACCTTTGACTGGCATTTTTCTCCTAAGGGATTTCCTCTCCTCTTCTATGTTGCCCCCATTTTCTATTACACTTTGTATGAAAATAACCACAATTACAAATTTTATCCTTCAGAGGCTAATGGCATTTTCACTGGATCTGCAAACAAGACAAATGTAGCCACTCGCTGATCCGTCACAGGGATCAGCCCAACGCTGGGTCCTGAGGCACAGAGAAACTCCCTGATATTTTCATTCTCCATCACAATCCACGCGTAGCAACATGGCCTGCTTGCCCCTCTGCAAATGATGTTGCATCCCTGAAACTGGGTTCCTGGACAAATTGCTGTGATTTGATTCTGCTGCAAGGTCATTGAAGACAAATAAGCAATTATGCAACTGAATTTGTGCATTATGTATGATTATCTGCCATTGTTATTCATCTTAATAAGTCATGTATATTCTTAATTGCAGTTGTTTATTATGCAACGTATTTTCACTGCTACTGATTTTCTCCCTTAATATGCAGAATTGTACACGCATGTGCACTGGCCAGAATTGTGGAAACACCTCTAGCATTTTGGACATTACACTGTAAAAATTACTACATAAATATTGTCAGTAATGTTTATAAACAATGAAAGAATGTTACAAATATCAAACACTGGAAGATTACAAAAGTAACTGGCATAACTGGAATAAAGTTCTGCAATGAAGTGTTTCCACAATTTTTGCCATTAGTGTAGATAACACCCTGCTGAAATTTTAACACTGAGATAGGGATAGACGATAGCGTTGATTTTCTATTTGATCTAATTTGATCCAAAACCAAGGTTTGTACCACCGATACTGACCCCAATACCAGCATTCCCAGGCCTGCCAATCTTCTCATCCCTCCTGAATGGTACATGACAAAGAACACAATCATTTATCTAATACAGGATCATAATGAGTCTGGAGGCTATGCCAAGCAGTACAGGGCACACACACACATACAACTATACACAAAGGGAAATTTAGGGATACTGGTTAATTAATTTGATGTTTTTGGACCTATAGAAGCACAGAAAGAACATTGGCCATGCATTCACAGCTGGTGGCAGGATTGGAACCGACAGCAGGTGTGAGACCATGGCGCACTGCACGGAGATATTATGCTTGAAAACAAACCATTGTTCGCAAGTTATTACCCACAATCCACAACTGTGGATTTCTGGTGTTTTTCTAGTAAAATTACCACATATTTCCCCCAGTAAGCAGCCTTACAAAATCTTCACTTGTACTGTATGAATGAATGATGGTAAGCATTCAGGTAAATGATGCCTGCCAACTTTTCAAGTCAAAATATTTACCAGAAACACTTTAACGGCTCCTTTGTTTTTAAAATTTATAATCCACAGACAATATCGCCCTGAAAAGCACATTTCGTCATTTTTATAGTTTTTAAGGGAAATACATCATACTACAGACAAATTTTGGTAAAATAAGACGTCATGTTGTGCCCAAGCAAATCTCTCAGCTTTCAGTTGTTAATTTCTGCAGCTAACAGATGGTTCAATGAAAAAACTAAATGCAAAAACTTTTGTATATTGTTTGGTCACTTATGGTTAGGACTGGGTAGGGGTTAAGGTTTTCATGGGTAGCAATAGCATTTTTCCCATAAAAATGAATGAGCGGTCCCCACAAAGATATGTTTAGCCAATATGTGTGTGTGTGTGTGTGTGTAATATATATAGACACGCATTTTACTGAACAAAAATTTGAGAAAATTCTTGAGTTTCAGTTACAGGTATTAATACTTTCTTCTGTGGTATTATCCGGATGAGACTTTGTGGATTATAAGCTTCCCGAAATTGCTGTGAAATTAAATGAATAATTTCATTTATGTGCAGAATTGCTAAAATAGGTGTCAGTCACACGGTGCCCTTAGCATTTGAAGACCGGGATCAAAAGGAAGTTTATAAAAAAAAAAATGGCAAAAGAAAAGGTAATATATTTTAACAAAGATGCTTCATATAATCATGTCACCTCAGTTAGGTATTAGAAGAAGTTGACATTCAGTTGAACAAAGTAGCACCGTTGTTCTGGAACCTGCCATTTTCCCCTGCCCTTGGTAGATTATCCTTATGATCCCAAATTTAAGTGAGAAAGCTTGCTTGCAGCACTAAAACAACCGTCCCTGAAAGAACTGTGCACCATATTAAATAGATCATTAGGTTAGAAAATCGTATACACGCATGCACTGGTGCTTCCATATGAGAGATTACAAACTGCATGCTGATATGGGGCTGTGTTCCCGGCATAACGATTAACCGGGCGCACAGAGTTCTCCAGGAAGGCCATCGCTGACCTGACGGGACCAGGGTATATTTTTAGGCTGTCTGCGAGGTGACAGACCAAATGGCACATTTTCAAATCCACCTGGATCTCCTTATGCAGCCCATCACAAAAGGAGGTCTCCGAAGCGCAGGTTCGTGCTATCGGACGGAGAGCACTTTACGGAGGCAGACGGAGGAAACGTGGCAAACATCGCAGATGAACTATCAGGAGAATAACAGACAAAGATTCATGAAAAAACGGAAAGAAAGAAAAAAACACTAGAATATGCTGATATCATGGCGTCAGCCTAATGGAGCACAATGAATCTGGCCTTTACCAAATAGTTTAGAAGGAAAAACGTAAGAAAGGCAGTAGAGAAGGTCTTCTTTCTCAAGAGAGATGCTTTTCAAAACCATAAAAGTAATTCTTTATATGCAAATAAACTGAATTTTCCCCTCTTTCCTGAACACTGGTGGATCCACTGGGGGTATGTACCTCCCCTGAGCTACGTATGCATAGTTTGATTTCTCAATTAAATACAATTAAACCAGTTAAAGTAAATTACTTCCGGCATGCTGCAGAAAAAGAGTCTGACTGCCCAGGTCTGACCTTGAATAAATGTAATATAAAATTAATATTAGAAAGGTAAATGTATGTGCCCAGAACTATGTGATCAAATTAGCAAGTCTACTTTTCTCTGTGTCATTTTTATCTGTAAGGTTAATGAGAAACAACCACTCCTGCAATTATAAATTGGAATGAATATAAATGTGCACTAATTCTGAAAGTGGGGTCTAACAGAACTCATCTTGCCCACATAGATGTGTAATATTTGCATAAACATCCAAATTTCTTATTGCAAATGACATCATGTTTGATAAATATTAGATAGACAAATACAGCATTATGTAAAATCAAAGATATGTTGACAAGAAATCTACAGTCAGTTCACTTTCAGTTAAACCCCCTCAGCATTTTTTGTTTATTTGATATACATATGTCTAAGTACGGTGGTAACACTTTGCTTGAAGCTTTCATCCATGATGCATTATACTGTAGATACCTTCAAAATGCATTATAATGCTCGGAATGAAAGTTAACACATTACAGCATAAAGCGTTGTAGTGTTGATTATAATTCTTCATAAGCTCCAGTGAAGCTCTCACCTATAATGCACTACAGATACCTTCATAATCCATTATAATGGTCAGAATAAGAAGGATGCTTTGTACTGCATTTTGAAGGTATCTATAGTGCATTATAGAGGAGAGCTTCATAAAACCTTCATAATGTATAAAAACATGACTGTAATGTGTTGTGCTTTTTTTTTATAAATTTATATTTTTAATGTTTTATGAATGCATGTAAAAGTGCTATGAATGTGTTCATAGATTCTTGTAGAAATGGCATTCATAGAAAGTGTTACCAATGCAGTTATTAATCATAACTAGACTGGGTAGTTTCACTATCTCCACCAGATACCTACTAACCCAAGGCATACAAGCCGCCATGAAAATGTTGTTATCTCCTTAAAACAACAGAGATAAGTACAGCCTAATAACAGACTTGGCTTAATCTGGAAAAAAATTGAGACGCTTCACTCCAATAAACGTTGAATCACTTTAAAGCATAAAACACTGTGCAAATTGCAACTGCGGGCGACTAATTACAAATTTCAAACACATCCATCAAGCACAACAGCAACCCACTACATCCTGTGAAAGGAAAGAAAAACAGTCAGTGTCAAGCCTCAGCAATCGCTGGAGGTAAAAGCCATCCGGTAATTACCATATTTAGATTAACCTAAGCCAACTGCAAAATGTCACCCTCATACCTATGGCAGACCTACAGAAAACCCATTATAATTGCTAAAAAAAAAACAGACTATCCAAGAAAGCAGTGAGTCCCAGCTTAGGTACTTCCTTTGCAAACTCACAACAGAAACTATAGGAAAACATCCATCCATCCATTTTCTGTATCTGATTATCCTATTCAGGGTCGCGGGGTCCAGAGCTGATCCCAGAGGCTATGGGCACAAGGCAGGGTTCAATCCAGGATGGGGCGCCAACCCATCGCAGGGCACACTCACACACCATTCACTCACACATGCTCACCTACGGGCAACAGTAGGAATCTAGACCAGCTTCATACAGACAGACATACGTCTGTTTATATAGAATCAATCTGTTAATTCACTAATAATATGTGGTCTTCAATAATTCCATTTCCCTCATAGCATAGGGTTTTTTCTATTTGTCTGCTTTACTGAACACATAATACCATGCTCTCTCCCATTCCTCTACAATTCACTGCAGTTCATCAATACACTGCTATTGATTATATAATAAGAAATGTCCATACCTAATTTTATCATCAGTGCATGTGCCTTCTGGCTATTGAAGCACATGATCTGCTCACTGCCTTCATGCGCTTTACTGCTTGTCCTGGCTCTGGTTCTGGAAAAAGGTGCAGTGATGTTTTTGACCACAGCATCAGATATTTAGTAGCAGGTGTAGTTGCAGGTTCTGACCCATACTAAGAACTGTTGGCTGGCTACTGCACAGTTTTCTACAGATTTTCCAATAAATTATTTTTATCTCCAGTTCTACAGCCTAAGGATCCGTGCCAGTAATCAGAAGGTTGCTGGTTCAAATCCTGTGAATACATGGAGTGATTCTACTCTGCTGGGCCCTTGAGCAAGACCCTTAACCTGCAATTGCTTTGTCCTGGGTATGATAATATACATCCAGCCCTATACTGTAGGTCCTCCAACTTACAGGGGAAAAACTTGGGGGTTGGTCCAGCCCCCAGAAAACAAAAAACTCTGAGTTATCACCTGCCACATGGCTGCACTCAGGTTCTCATCCCTGAGGTGGTTTGTTGTGTGGTGGGTGTGGCAATGTGCAGTGATCAACGCATGCCCCTTACCTCTCAAGTCTGCAGATCATCTATCAATAATTAAAAGTGCATGTCTCTGGCTACCCCATGCCTGGCTAACGCCTTGGAGAGCCACATTTGTCTTCTGGCTTTCCGAATTAAACTCTTGTTACTCTCCTTATCATCTAGAGCCTTTCCTGTGGCAGAGGTACATGCTAATTAGCTCACAATTAATAAACATTGCAGCCCTGCCAGATTGGCTTCCATATTAAGTGGTCTTTCTTTCTCTAGGATCCCAGTCATATTACATATTACTAAAACATTAATCTGATTTTTATGTCATGCTGGGATAATATTTGTGGCGGACCATCTAAGTCCAGGTACACGCTGGCTATTCTTCAGCACCGAGAGACCAAATGAGAAAATATAGAACATGCTCACAGGCAAGCATGGGAAAAGCAATGAATTCAGGGCCTTATCAATTTTTTAGTTTGCAGTCATTTCAGTACGGACACTTCAGGTAGACTTAGTAAGTGTGTCCTCAAGGTGAGAACCCTTCAAAAAAGTGGTAGTTTCTCTCTGCCACTGTGACAGTCGAGTTCTCCTGTGGCTTCTCTTACAGAAATGATGAATTGCTAATATCCAATAGCAAAGGCTGACCGGCCACGATTGTGCATCGTATCACATTTTAATTACTCTCGGCATGAAAAGTAGCCAGTGAGACCATGTTGTGTGTGTCAATAATTCAGAAGTGGTAACGTGTAAGTGCACACTGGAGTTAATCTTTAATTCATGGTGAGACAACACCAGATTAACCTTGATGTGTCCCATGAATTCAGGCCCAGATTTGTACAGAAATTGATTCAGAGGCACCACTTTGTCTAAAATCTCCGACCGGATTGCTTTTAGTAAGGTTACACAATAATGAATGCTACCAAATTTATGTGTCAAAAAATGTACAATTAAATCTTGGATGCTAAGAGGCTATACACACACAGTGAGACTTCTACCCATTATGCATAATGCATAGCTCAGAAACTGCATTTAACCAGACGACATGTATGATACCATACAACTGTTCATGACGTAATACTAAGACAGAAGTTATAATGGTCCTGAAATTCTCGATAGCGATGCCCCCTTCCCAGAACACTAAATGGACTATTCAGGTTCCTTGTAGTTTACACCAGTAATGTGTTAATAATCACGTACTTAAACCCTCAAGACTCCCACTTCAGTGTAAAGTTCCATCTCTCTTCTTTGAGGGTTTGATTTGAGATCAGGGCTGGGAAATCTTATCTGCAAAGAGCCGGTGTGTATGCAGGTTTTTGGGATAACCTTTAGGTCAGCTGTTCAAACCCAGGTGTGAGGACTCTTCAGCCAATCAGTCTTCTAATTAGTAATCTAATTAGGGAGTTGCAGCGAAACCCACATACACAGCAGCCCTTTCTGGGTAAGACTGGCCACCCCAGTTCCAGATTCTCTAGTGGTTTGATTTCTCGTAGAACGACTGCAATCCAGATGTGCAACATCTGGCACCCAACTCTGATCTTGGAAGAATGATTTGGTATTTTTGAAAAAACTTTCTAAATTGTTTCTCATCACAGTGACGGTAGAATTATAGGACCCATAATATAATTCATCACAAACAATCCACCCAGCTCCATGCTTGATAAAATTTCTTTTTTATCATGTTTATTCTGTTAGGAGTCTCACGTATTTTATTCCTTCTGTTCAATAACACTAGACTTCCTGAACCTGCTTTCCTGGCTGGGGTATTTGCATGCTAATATAAGGTGTATATTTCATGATTTTCACACTGCATTGCCTTTTGATTTAAGTATGTATTAGAATTGTAGATGGTTAGGGAAAGAGCATTTCATAATGTAAGTATCACAGGACTATGATTTTTAACACACTGAGCATGTTTACAGGGAGCAGACAACTACAAAAGCCTTCTCTGGAAGTCGATGGCGAGATTGGAAAATCACTGATTTTTCAGTCTCTCTCCCCACTACTAAAACCATCAGTGTGGGCTTATTAAAAATCTGAACTCTATGCATTTGGTTGGTTCCATCTTCAAGGTAAACGCCATCAAGTTGGATGATTGAGATTCATATAGAATCATCGTCTGATGGGGCTGCTGTGTGATTCTGGGGGTCAGTGCAGTGGCCCTAAAAGCCCAGAGCGGGTCAACATCAGGGCTGCCAACTCTCACGCATCTGGTGTGACCCTAACCTTCACACAAGTAATATTAAACACTGAACGTTTTCTTCATTTCATAATCTAAATCTAAAACCCATTAAACACGTGGGTAAGTGCTTTCTGAATTTGTAGCATGTGGGCATTAATCAGCTACCATAGATATCGATGTCAGAGGCACAGTATTGAGAGCTGAACACTGCCCACTGTGGCACGGAGCACTTCAGTTTTAAAAAACACGACACATTTAAAAATCAAATTTTTTTTATTTTTTTTTTGTTTCATTTTTGTGTCATGGTTTTGTGTTAATGTTGACATGCTCCGGGCTTTTACGGCCACCGTAGGTTAGGGTTCTGGTACGTCACCGATCTGATTTCTGTGGCCAGCAGAATAGTCACATTACCAGTGGACCATTGACCCAGGCCCCACAAAGGCTGGCCCTGCATGTTCACCACAAGAATTTCCCTGTGTAAGTTCTGAAAAAGAGCATGATGGGATATAAGAAAACTAAAGAATTCAAAACTACTCATACAAATGGCAAACAAAAGCATAAATTGCCTGGTGATAAAAAAAATGGTAACTTATGGTGGAACTTATGAGTAAAATGAGTATTAAGCTCCCTATAAGCAAGTGTGGAATGTTTAATTGCATGTTACTTTCAGGATTTTCTGTAATAATGCTGAGAATTCAATGAATGGCATATCTGCTCACTGCCAATGGATGTGTACATGTGGTGGTGTATATTCACGTCATTGTTCAACATGTTGGCCATGAGCATAAAAACCGTGAGCTAGTCTAGGGTGTCTCCACTGAATGAAATATCATGTAACAAAGTCTCACATGGTCAGTCAATTTATTTGTAATTCTCCAGGAATAAAAAAAAATGCAGTTTTTTTGTCTTATTGTTTGCAAAACCTACTGCAAATATGAAAAGGCTTAAGCCTAAGAGCTTAATCGCAAGCAGAAAGTGAACTTAATGAGTCTGTTTGTACATTGTCATATTAATGGATTTAGGCCAATTTAACAGCTTAAACTTTACTCTATGTGTTACACCGATGATAATAATTATGCCACAATAGATGACACATTACAACCAAATTGGCAAAAAAATAATGCAAGACAACACTGTTTCCAATAATTTATTCATCCCAAACACAGATCAAATTGGCCCTCAAGAAATAAACATGTTTTTTATTCACTTCTTTAATTCACTTAATATATTTTTGAAAGTTTATTAATTCGCCGTGGTCTTTTAAATAATTTCCTTGGTATTGTTTACCCAAGATGCTGTCATCTACTCACTGGGCAAACTGAGTGTAGCTTTAAATGTGTCACATTTTCCAGGGTCTGGATTGACAGCAGGATTCATTTAAAGGGATGAAGGAGGTAAACCCCCCCGCCCCCCTGCCACTGGTGCAGATCATTTGCAGAGACGTACATGAACTGGCGGGGGCAGCAGCCTATCACCAGCTTGGGGCAAACGTTGACCACCTGCTGTCTTTATATACGCCGAATCTGTCATACCAACGCGTGACTTCACGGTTCTTTTATGAGGATTTTTTTATTTTTAGTTTATTTTCCTATAGAGCACAATCTAGCTGCGAATACAGGTGCTGGGATCTCTGGTCTGGCCGCTGCACAGTTTTCTACAGATTTTCCAATAATTTATTTCTACCTCCAGGCCTGCAGAGAAGAGTAAATGACGGAGGCTTTTATCCGCTGATATAATTTCACACTCCATGAGCATTAGTGGCTGGTAAACTATCTAAACGTTGGTCATTTTATTATCAGAATGAGTTTTTATTGGCCAGGTAAGGTGACACTTACAGAAAGTGTAGCTGGGCATTTGCTCAAGAACCACACAAACAAAATACATTTTAAATAAAGGGAAACATAGGGCTTCAGAAGTGGGATTCTTGAATGATTGTGCAGTGATCAGTGTGTAACACGATCGGCAACCTGCACATTACAGATGCTTCCCGAGTTACGATGGTCCCTGTTATAATATTTCAGCTGCCATGGGTAAATATTTTTCACATTCAGTACATCACTCAAATTACATCAGATATTCGACACTTTAAAATATTCTTTCCTAATGATTTTGCGCTACTGTAGACTAATGTAAGTGTTCAAAGCATGTTTAAGGTAGGCTAGGCTAGGGTATGATGTTTGTTAGATTAGGTGGACTCTTGGTGGACTAGGTTTATCGGAACGCAACACCATTGTAACCTGGGGAGAAACTGTACTATGTCCATAATATAATGAGCAATAAATTGCAATTTCACATTATTATTGAAGCAAAGAGTCCCTTGGCGTGTCTCGAGGTATAACTTGTTACTGTTCAGTCACCCAGTTGCAGCATGTATTTGTATGTTACTGCGGGGGAGATCCGTGCATGCTGTCAGTGAGCAGGGCGATGTGGGAGGAAACTCTCTCTGTGCCTTGAAGCTCTTCTTTTAACAGCCTGATATCTCACCCCTGAATGTTGGGGCTGAAAGACAGGATGAGTCGTGTCGGTGGCAATCTTGTCCGCTCTCTTCCTGCATCTGTTGTAGCCGAGCTGCTGCAATGGAGGCAGGCTGCAGCTGACGACACGCTGGAATTTCGTCTTTTCCTTTGCGGTGCACGATGCAAACCAGGCAGCCAGAGAGGACGTGAGCATGGACACCATGATTGCTATGCAAATCTGCACCAGTAGTGTTTGTGGCAGCTTGAATTTTCTCACTTGTCGGAGGAAGAACAGCTTCCGTTGGGCCTTCATGATGGTGAAGTCAGTGTTGGCCCTTCATTTACGGATTTGGGGTAAAATGGACCCAAGGAATTTCAATGTCCCCACTTGGGTTACTGCTATTCCACTTATGATGGAGGGAGGTGGCTCAGTTTACAGCACAGAATTTCTGTTCCTGTATTTCAATAACATATTTTTATTTCAATAGAATATTTCTTTAAGAATGTATCTGCGTGAATTGGACTAATATTTCAGTTGCATGAGATTTCTATATATATACATATAGGTCAAAGGAAAACACTGCTGATGTCTTGCAGTAATTTCATCTCAACATGACTGGAGATTCTTCATGTAGATATGAAAGAGACTTCAATACTCTGAGGAGATCTATTTTTATTTATTTATTTTTTTTTGGATTCAGCTCAGCCTTTTGTGATATTTTCAGATATGAACAATGTGAATCAAAGCAGTTTCATCTTTGTGTAACAGTGGTCTCATTTTTTATCTTGGATAAATAGGACAGGAAAAGCAAAATTCTCAGCTAAGATTATTATTTTCTTTGGAATGACAAAAAGGAATTCTTGTTGCATCAGGGCAATGTTGCAAACCACATGATCATTTAACATGCTAATAGAAATGCCTTTATTACTTACATATTATAAAAACACGCAGAACACCACTACTAAGATTTCAGACTCTCTTATTCTAAAAGGGACCTGATGTAATGATGTTTTAAATCAGGGGTGGCAAATCTTACCCAGAAAGGGCCGTTGGGTATGTGGGTTTTTGCTGCAACTCCATAATTAGATTAGTAATTAGAGGACCGATTGGCTGAAGAGTCCTCACACCTGGGTTTGAACAGCTGACCACCAGGTTATCCTAAAAGCCTGAATATACACCGGCCCTTTGCGGCTAAGATTGGCCACCTCTGCCTTAAATGCATTAAATCTTCACGAGTCACTAAGGAGATTCCAGTATAAAAAATATTTGTGGCTTGGAACACATTTTACATATTAGTGAGGATCTGAGAGCAGTGTCAGTGAGTCTAGTACAAGGGCCCGGCAGAGATATGATTACTCTGCAGGTCATGAGATTGGAACCAGTGACCCGATCAGACGCAGACTCCTAACTCTAGTCTACAAACACTACATACTGAAAGTGGGATTGAAACTTCTGACATTGGAAATGTGATACCGACTAAGGCAGTAATACAATACTACCAGCTGGTAATGTGAGGGCATCCATCCACTCACTTTACATGTAATCTAAGGGCACCATATGTATAGTTTATGAACCCTGTCAATGGAGGCCCTGCAATACAAATCCCAAGCAAATTTACCTTATATATACAGTGCACAGTATCAATGGCAACCCAGCATTCACCAAACATTTAACCATGTCCTTTCCAGCTAAGCAGCATTCCTGGTGAGCCCAGCTGGTCATTGGGATGTCATTTATATATAAGGAAGGTTGCCAGACAGTGGGGAGGGGGCTCTGTTGACCTGGGGACATCACCCGGAGGTGGAAGGAATACTTTGAGGACCTCCTCAACCCTGCCTCAGATACATCTACACACTCTGCCTTTGAGACATCTGAGGGCACAGAGCCTCGGGATGCTGGGGGGGGGCTTGTCCATCACTGGGGCTGAGGTGGCTAGGGTAGTTCGTGAGCTGCGCGGTGGCCGGGCCCCGGGGGTGGACGAGATCTGCCCGGAGTACCTGAAGGCTCTGGATGTTGTGGGGCTGTCATGGCTGACACGCCTTCTCAACAGTGCGTGGAGGTCAGGGTTAATGCCGCTGGATTAGCAGACCGGGTTGGTGGTCCCCTAATTTAAGAAGGGGGACCGGAGGGTGTGTTCCAACTACAGGGGGATCACACTTCTCAGCCTACCTGGGAAAGTCTATTCCGGGGT
>JAABNX020000021.1:17304879-17317310 GCA_015163995.2 Mormyrus lacerda
GGGGGGTGGGGAGGGGGGGGCAGAACCATCCAGATCAAACAAGAAAGAGCAAATGGCCTGTAATCACTGGCAGCTATTCAAATGTTCCTGATGCCCTGAAGATGCATTTCCTGCTTTACATTTCACTTTGTTTAATCATGTGCCTCTGAAGTAAAAGATGACCTTCAAATGTTAGGACTGAGAGCTAATCTAAATTTGGCTTTTATAGTTACAAACTTCTTTTGGCGAGTTCTCCGAATGCCACCACAAGATGCACCACGTGCACTTAGGACCGGCAACTCGAATAAAAACTTGCACGTTTTTTCACTTTCATAAAATTCTCCATTGGTTTCATATGGATTTACGATTTACTGCGATTGTGTACACTTTGTGTTTTTTTTTTGTTTCTTGAAGCTGCTTATGTCATGATATGTGAAATCACATCAAAATGCAAATAGTTGTCATTAGTTAATTGTTCCATGATAATGTGCAAGACAATTAAAAAAAATCTGTAACAAAGGAAAAGAACCAATATCAAAAATAACACAGCAAGTTAATTGACTAATCAATTAATAGCATCAACAGCTCATGAACCAAATCAGCCAGTTACTTACTCAACATTAAGTTAAAGGCCTTTTCTGTGCTCATCCATGAGTTATGTAAAAACAACTTTAGACAAATCCCTACAGATTTAACTGTAATGATGTAACCTGTCCATAACAAATGGCATTTTACCCACCTTCAGTTAGCTTCTACATTTCATTTGAATACAGTGCTGCATGTACTGTAATGTAATTATCTTTCAAAACAAATGGCCATTGCTATGTTGTGTTTAGTGTCTCAACCTCACCTGCTAGAGGTCTCCCGCCATCAGAGAGGTATACTGGTTACTGAGCAGCATTCCGTGCAAATCCATAACTTCACGCACTCAGTAGGAACTTTATTAGGTAGCTGTACTTAGTACTGGGAAGAATCCATATTTCTTTCAAGAACCACTTGAGGGATTGACGGCTTGTGTCTTTTCACATGCCTTACTGCACGCACAGCTGTACTGAGCTTTTAGTTTTATACTTCCTGTTAGCTTTAACGAATCTGGTCATTTTCTCCTGGATTTTTTTTATTCATCACGCTGTAAGGAATCACCCACTTCCCCAATGATGGTTGGGTGGAGGGTGTCTGTGGGGGGTGGGGGGTGTTTGTTATGTTCTATGTTTTAAATGCTTGTTTTTTTTTCTTTCACTTTCCTTCAATAAAAACTTGATCAAGAAAGAAAAAAAGAAAGAAAGAAAGAAAGAAAGAAAGAAAGAAAGAAAGAAAAACAGGCAGCCAAAAGCTCTGAATCATGCTTGTCTATCCAGGAGCTTGTGAAAAGTTTAACCTTCAACTAAAATCCAGTTCTAGTTTGTATAGTTTGGGTATTAAGGTCATAACTAAAATATTCTAAAACAATTTAGAGGTTATGATAATCTTCATATTTCTCATATTTTTTTTTCCTATTTTTAACTAAATTCATTTGCATAGACAATTTTCAGCACCCCCTACTGGTCAGATGAAAATGCTATTTGAGCATAATTATGTTAAATTTAATTATATTGTAAAGTTGTATTTGAAAATGTGGCTTGTGTTAGTAATATCTATGTATAATAATAATTTATTGTAAATGCATTACATGTGTAGTTCGGCGTAGCCTGTGATGGATGGCTGGCTTTGCTCTCTTACCTTGCAACCCCTGGGAGAAAAGTCTAGAGTCGCCTCTGCTCATTTGTTTCAGATTGGAGTGCCGCATAGGATTTGTTTCTGGCTGATAAATTGATATCCATGGACACAGTGTGTACTCAGCGTGGTCTTGGTCAGGAACCGCAGGGTCGCTACAGACTAGCACAATGTTAGCGTGGTTGGTCAATTCAGCGCATGGACTCAGTGTAACTGAACGATTCAACCCGGAGCTTAGCGTGTCCTCGGGTCGTCGGGTTAGCTCAGCAGCTTCTGACCTGACCTGGTTAGCTTCTGACCTGTCAAGTTATGAACCCAAGTTTACCTGACTGACTGAACTCAGAGGGTGCACAGTAGTTCATCAGTGTATAAGGTAGCCGCTAACCTTCAACTTAACCCAAGTGATTAGTCAGAAAGCTGGAGTTGTTGGGTTGTAATACACACTGCTCTTACCCCACGCTCTAGTGTGTACTTAATTCTGGCCAGAAATTGTGGTGACACCACTCCCTGGAGTATGCTAGCGTTAGCAATTTCAGATGTCCAAGAAGTCATCAAAACCTGTATTGATTTGATGTATGTTGTTTTTACCAAGCAATCACAATGGACCAACCTAAATGTAATCCTAGTGGTAACTTAGTTACATTAACTACCTTATGCACATAAAATAGAACATACATCTGACTAGAGATGCTAATAGTGCAGGACTATGTGGAAGCCCTGGCCACAGAGTGTCCCCTGAACGTCTGGTGGACTCCTCGGAACACACCATACCGTGTGATAAACACCTCCTTTGAAAATAATAAGAAACTGCCCACCAACTAGATGTTGTTCTTCTTGGGGATTTTCGAAATATTGATTTTTATTGCAGGGTTGCAATCTCCTTGTTATCTCCTTGAAAGTCATTGGACAGCCAGGTCCCCAAATAACAGGCAGTTGGAATTTTAATGTTGGGGTTGTGCAGAGCCTTCCAGCATGATAAGATTTTCCTAAATTTCTATATTTTTCTTATAACATTGCAATATACCGTTTTAAGACTGAGACCATTGTAGCAGTTGCACTGAAGTGACCCAAATGAGACCGAACATGAATATGTATATCAATTGCATTAACATTAGATGATGGTTCTCCCGTTAAGGCATTCTGTGCTTTTTGTGACCTGGGACAGGTGGCAGAGAAGCAGGGAGATGGAAGGAAAGAGTCTGTGGGGAATGGTCTGTGAGCCACATCATGTTCAGTAGGGCTTGATTTGAAGTATCCAGGTGTGGTATGTGATGGTTTGAGCTCTCATCCCCGCTAGCTTGTTCTCCCCAGGATGAAAAGCAGCGTAGGTCCAGTTGAGCTCCCAGAGCGCTGTTGCGGCCAGCTGCCTTACAACACCCTTCTCTGTAAACACTGGGCACTGCAGTATGTGAAAATCCAAGAAGAGTGGCCGTTTCTGAGATGCTGCAAGCACTACATCCGGGAGAAGCGCTCGATCCCGTCTGCATGTAAATATTCAGTTGCCGCCGCATGATTGGCTGACTGAAGCAGCAGATTTTTAGTGTTAATGAGCTGCTGTACTGTACCTAACAAAGTGGCCGCTGAGTGCGTGTCAGACTGCAGCAGCCATAATCTGGAGTTTGCAAGCATATGGTAATGTTGGTCAGACACATTAATCATGTCTGCGAAGGGAAATTAAGCCAAAGAATGCATAATAAGCAAGCCATTGTCAGGAAGCCATTCTGCTGGAGAAATGCGTTTAGCTTTGTTTAGGCTCATTTACCATTTTCTGCTCGTTTTCTCAACCAGAAAATAACTGCACACTGTTGATGTTTGTTGATTTATATATTTATTAATGAATGTAAATATTAATTGTCGCTAGCTTTGCTTTGATGTGGTCTGTCCGTTGTCCGTTTTCATTTTTTTTTTTGAAAGCTTCTGTAATCTGTATTTTTCTTTCTCTATGTTTAGCTAAAATATATTTGTAGAAATGGGTTCTTACCAAAAGGTTCCAGCAAATTTTATTGACAATGAATTACCCTTCTGTGAGGATCCTGTTGTGAATGTACCCTGATATGCAGAGATATGGTGAATCCATCCATCCATCCATCACCTCTAATAGTTTCCCAGAATCATGGGGAACCTTGAGCTCATGCCAGGAAGTACAGAGAATGAGTCATCAGAAGACACACGGCAGGACGCCAAATACACTGAATTCAGTTTGACCCTTTTTTTTTTAACCATAATCTGAACCACAGGCCTGATGTTGGTAATTGTGTTTTCTAGGGATGATTACAAAAATCTGAAATATCTGGGCACTTAGTCAGGTCTCAGTAAAAGCCAGCGTGAGACATATGTTAGCCACAACCATCCTTTACTACTCTTTAGCAGGGACTTCGGATATATTTATTTACACATGCCATCGTTAATGTGATCAGTAAGCGCCCTTTCCTGGGATATTTCCTGCCTCGTGCCCGTAGCTTTCAGGGCAGGCTCCGAACCTGCAGCACCCTGTATGGGACAAGCAGGTATAGAAAATAGATGGATAGGTGGATGGATGGATGGATGGATGTCATACATATTTGTAATGTAATTTTTGGACCTTCTGGTTAAATAATATTTAGAAAGGTTTTAGGGAAAGTTTTGCTTAATGTAAGTTTATTGCACAACACATACATATGCTTGTTGTTTTATATAATTACACTTCATGCAGGTAATGTTGAAAACAGGGACCTAATTTGCTTGCAATGTTACAGTGACATTTTAAACTCTGCCAAAGCGGTGACAATTCATAATTAGTTAGACACAATAAGGGCATATTAAAAAAACATGCAGTTAGCATATGATTTTCTGCACATTTTCAATGGGAAATGTCAGTAAGAGAATGACAACATACTAAATCTAAAATGAATTATTTAACCAAAGGTCAAGGACAGTGGTTAAATAGTGACCTACTAAAAGTTTACAGGTACTATTTATCATAATTATTAAAAATATCAACTGTTTAGCACATTTTTTCTCACATTTCTATTTAAAGAGGAATATAGATGCTGAAAGGAATTTGTTGTCCTAAAGCAATTATTTGTTGATTTCAAGAATAAGATTCAATAATGAAAATTGACAAATAAGTTTGGTGGGCAGCCAGAAGCATAAGTGGGGTGGTATGTATTTCCGCAGGTTAGGATTCTGGGCCTGAAGGACACTAGTTCAAATCCTATGGTCAGCAGTGTGATTTTGCTGTTGGGCCCTTAAGCAGGACCCTTAATGCCCAATTGCTCCAGAAGTTGTACAATCCTGCTATCTCAATTGTATATGAATGTTTATAAAAGTGTTTGATGAATAGATAAATGTAAATTGAATATTTCCTTCATAACATGAAAAATCTCATCTTAAGTTTGGAAACACTTTTTCTAATGCTCCACAACCTATCTCATAGAACCCATACAGTACTGACACTGTACCTAACATGCAATACCCAGCCGCATGGATGAGAAAGGGTGTCAGCAAGGCAACATAATCATTAAATTTTGGGTCGTGTCGTGTATGGTGGGCGTGTCGTGTATGGGGGCATGTCGTGTATGGGGGCGTGTCATGTATGGGGCGTGTCATGGGCAATGAGGGGGACCTGTAAGAATGCTGACAAATCTCATGAATCACATGAAAAGGAGCGATCCATGTGATACAGTTGGAAGCATATTAGCCTGCCACAGTAATACTCAAAAGAAAAATAACCACATTTACTTACTAGACGCATTTATCCAAAGCTTCATACATTTTTGAAAAAACAGGGTTAGCCATTCCCAGGAGCAATTGGGGGTTAAGGTCCTTGCTCAGGGGCCCAGTAGTGAAATTACCTCTGACAACCACATGATTTGAACCAGTGTCCTTCTGATCACAGGCACAGTGTT
Organism: Mormyrus lacerda; assembly: GCA_015163995.2. Taxonomy (NCBI): domain Eukaryota; kingdom Metazoa; phylum Chordata; class Actinopteri; order Osteoglossiformes; family Mormyridae; genus Mormyrus; species Mormyrus lacerda. The sequence goes on from JAABNX020000021.1 coordinate 17,310,459, forward strand.
CCAGCCTGCTGAACTAAACACCACCCCAAAAGGCTAAGGCAGTGCAAGTAAAATAACAGGAATAAAAGAACTGAAAAGCCAAGACTCAGAACAGGAAAATTATGCACACAATAGACAAGATGCTAGATGTGATGCTTATTACAGACACATACTACAGATGTGATACTACAGATGTGATACTTATTACAGATACAGACTACAGATAGTAGAATAATCCTGCATTTCACATATTTGTGATCAAATTCAATCTGATATACTTTCCAACTGGTGATATGTGGCTCAGTAGGTCAGAGTGTTGTGCCCGTGGTTGAAAGGTCACTGGGGTTGAAGTCCAGGGACAGAAGAGTGATTGGTAATATGTAAAATGGAAATATAAATCAACCAACCAACCAACCAATCAATCCATGAAACAAACGAACAAGTGCATTTTTATCAGCAAGTTTTTCTCCGCCCTCAGTGATAGCATAGTGATTGCATAATGGACAGTACATAGTGATTTAATTTGGAGTCAACAAAAAAAACGAGGCATGGAACAATTAATGGTCCCATCAAGAGTGGAGACTGCACTGATACAATCATTTATTCTTCAGATAACGGATAAGCGTTTCATTACACATGTACAACATATGTATGTGTATGTCACAAAACATGACTAACTGACATCATTCAAAGACAGCACTCTTCCGACCTTGGCAATATTTTACAGACGAATATAAAAACTATGTTAGATACATTTTTAATCAAAGGGTCAACTTGCATTCGTCTTCAACAATTCTGGCATTAAGGTCCCAGATGCTCCTGAGATTCTGTTTGAAGTCTGGGAGTGTATATCTCAGTTTCTTAGGACTAAATAACCCCATTTTCTTATATACGTTCAGTGGGAAGGCCATACTTATACGTAATATATGTGTGAATTTCAAGGCTAAAAATCTTAAATATTTAATTCAATTATACAGATCCGTGCCATATATTCAACAGCATAAAAGAGGACAGCATATATAGAAAAATGATTAGTGGACCCAAAACAGAGCCTTGTGGAACTCCATACCTGACGAGTCAGTATGCTAATGATTCACTTGAACAGACAGGTGACACTGTGACAAGTAAGATCTAAGCTAAGACAACTCAGGATTATGACAAAAAATTCTTTTCTGTCCAAGAGAATATGGTGATCTGTGGTGCCAAAAGCAAAATTTATGTCCAGAAGTACAAGAACTAAGATGTTACTGCTGTCAGACGAAATGCAAGCCTCTCCTTACTCTGACAGCTCTGTTGTCCGTACAGACTCGAACATGTTTTACATATTGATGGACTGCTGAGCTGCACATCTCAGTGAAATATCCAGTAAAATGGGGGGAAAATGAGTTAGGCCTGTAACTCAATAGATACTACAGCATCAGATTAGGCTTCTTGAATAAAGATTTGATTATAGCTCTCTTAGAATACTTGAAGATATATGCATAATGATATATTTTCACTGTATAACATGGGTTTTTCCAATTACAGGCAAAAATTCCTTCTTTGCTTGTATGGAAGCCAATAAAGAAGTGGATTATTTCAAATTTCTAACATTTACATTTATTTATTTAGTAGGACAGGGGACGGCTCTCCCGGTTAGGAGTCACGATCAGAAGGCCACCGCAGATGCCACCATTGATCCTATGTGTAGGGCCCTTAACAATAGTTCCTCTAGGGAGGCTGGAAATATAGATGAAAGTGCATTGGCACTTGTCTCGTTTCAATTGCATATGACAAACAATATTTTTCATATGTTCACTGCAAGTTAGAGTTTTTTTCATGAATGATTGATTATGGTCACATTCATACCAAAAATACATACAACATGTGAGGCAAACCTGTAGGAAAAATATAAAACTTATAGAGGATCTTTTGATTTTGCCATATAGTAGGAGTACCTTACTGTATATTAAGAAATAAATGTTTATTGCTTGTTGTTTCTTTGTTTGTTGTTTGTTTTTATATTATTCTAATATATTATTCTAATATAATTCTAAGACGTGGATGATCCTTGCACATTAATTTGGTTTAATTAGATATGAGAAAAATGATTGAGATTAACTCTATGTTATGTTCTCAGAACAGAAGGTGAATGCATCAAATAAAAAAAAATACTTCCTTTTTAAAATACTCATTCTTGTTGTGCGGAAGCACTGTCTGTAATTCAATTGAGTTAATTTCAGGAATTACGCACAAAACTAATACTGACATAAAGTTTATTTAATATGCATTGTAAATCAATGCAGAAGTTACATGCGTCACAAAACATTAATTTCATATGCTTTTTCCAGGAAAGAGGACATATATATCTATTGAGACATTATGATAATATGCATTGTAGATTATAAAGAGCTTATATGATTTGGGTAAAATAGATACAAAGTTGTATGTTATTTTTAAAAAAACCTGGCCGACACTGCACTCACCTGTGTCATGAAGGCTTAGATGACCTAAGCAAAAAAAAAACTATTTCCCCTTGAGGATAAATAAAGTACCACTATTCTGTTCTACAAGTCAGCAAAGCTTGGATCAGCAAGCTGGGTCAGCCATCATTCAGTGCTCCTTGCTCTGATGCCCAACGGATATGATTACACTGGATTCAATACCACGACCTTCTACACACTGAGCTATGCACTGCTAAAACTCCTTCGCATATAACGAAAAAACAGACCCGCCAGTTTCCCTCAGAAGTCTCTGCTACCTTGAAATTTGCCATGAAGAAAAGTCATATAAATCATCATATAAACATACCTTGATTATTTGCTCATACCGTTCTAGGTGTACCTAGTTGTGCCCACCCCAGACATGCTGAAATATCTGTAATTTAAAGGGAGAACCATTCCTGTCGTGATCTCCACGAGGCCTGTTTTAAAGCCTCAGTGTAGTCATAATACCAGGTATGAACCTTTTATTTTAACCGCTTCATGTGCTCCGATATTAATTACACAGCTTATCATGGCAGCAAAATTAATTACTTAGCACTTCCATGGTTGTTACTGTACTTGATAAGATACTATTCAAATTAAGGGTTTTGATGTTAAAGGAAAATGTGTCAGGTGTTACCATTTAGCACGTGGCAGTAAAACAAAGTAAACACCTTTAAGCATAATATCAGAATTACTTTTAAAAATATTAACATGATTTTTTCCCCTTTTTTCACCAAATGAGTTAAGGGAGCTTCCATTGTATCAAGCTTTTCAAATGGGGTTATGCAAGAAACAGAAACACAACAATTGAAAAAGAAAAGACAAGATCTACAGTTACGATTATGATAATCAGTCAGGCCAATTACAGTGGAGCAAAGCTGAAGGATTTAAGAAATGGGAAACCCAAGATTATTGCGTGCATCTTCCACATGAATGTTAAAATCTCCTGTATTTAAAATCACAGCAGTGATGAAGAGCTGTAAAGAACAGCAAACGGGAACAGCGTCTGCACAGCCAGTAAGACAACAGATCTGATATCACATTTAATAATTGTGTTTTTCCACTGAAAATTTGCTTGAATACCAAATTAAGTTTTTGTAAATATCAATACAGATTTGTTGGTGAATAATCACAGTTTTTATGGTATGGCATGGTTCTGAAACATGATTGGCTATGGTTAAGATATGCACTCAATGGCTGCTTTACTAGGTTACACCTATTTATTAATCCAAACAACAGCCTGTTCTTCTAAAGAACTAATCAAGTGATTGCAATTGAATATTTACAGCAGGCAGACAGGGGCATGAAGGTGATTTGCTGGGTGTGTAAGTAGAGGTTCTAATATCATGAACAAAAAGAGGGTTTAACTCCCTTAGACTTTGATTTCCACAATGGACTGGCATCCTGTCCAGAGTGTCACCTGCCTCATACCATGAGCTTCATAAGACAGGTTGCAGGCCTTCTGTGGCCTTGCAGGGATGGATGGATGGATGGATGGATGGATGGATGGATGGATGGATGGATCAATCGATTCTGTTGTTCAAAAAATTGATATGAGGTCTAACCTCACAAAGAAGGCTTAGAGACTCGAGCAGAAATAAAGGATGGTGTAGATGGTGGGCTTCTTCACCATTATCAGCTGCACAATTCTAAGGATGCAGTCACTGGCTTTGCGATGCCTGAGTTTGTAGCAGACATGCTGTTGTGAAGTGGAGGTGTTACTTTCCATTTTGAGGCTTAAAAAAATAATAAGGCCATTTCAGGCGCGTGGCATTATGATGCTGTTTGTAACAATGCCAGGCAGTGGCTAATCTTAGCCCTTTCATGATTATCTGCCAAGTGCTGAAAGGCATCTCCCACTGTGAGAAACTCCTTGTCCATTTAGCCATCATTTGTCTCTCAGCAGATGAATTGTACCACTTTGAAGGGGACCTGGAGAGAGACACCTCTCTGCACAGAGAGAGCCTAAAGCAATGAGTTAGAATGCAAGAACTGGGGGGGGGGGCTCAATGTTGCAGAGCATAGAATAATCACATCAGCACCACCACGGTCTCCCACCGAGGTGAGATTGTGAGGTGACATGGAGCGTGCCACCAACGGCACGGACGCTAGCTCGGGCAGAGCATACGATAGGTCCGGCCTGCGCTTCTCCTCCATCACACAGCCATTAATCTGACTGATGAGATACTTTCTCTCTTGTTGTTGCACAATTCTGCCCTTTTATGAGGCTTATTTGTTGTCAAATTTCCATCCAGTTACAAAGTAAGGTCTGGTTTATATTGGAAATGTCCAGATAAGGGAACATTTCAAATAATGATTAAAAAAAACTCACTTCATCTTACGCTCTTTCTTTCCATCTCTAGTGCTAAGACGCCCATCTCAGGCGAGAGGTGCAGGATGGGTAGACAATCTGAGCCACAGCAGAGCAGGAAGCCCCCTCCCCCCCCACAGAATGAACAGCACTCTCTACTTCATCAAGAGGCTCGTTTTAAGCTCCAAGGATTCATTCTAGTCGTTTTTTTTTTAATATTCTGCCATCAAGCTTTGATCTAATAGATTTCTGTCCGATGATGAAAAATAGAGAGATTTCCAACCGCTGCCAGATTTCAAAAAGCAGCCTTTAATATCAGCCTCAAAATCGTTGTGTTTCAGCCATATAACAGCCTAGATTCGGCTGAGTGGGAACACACAGACATCTCAGCAGAGCAGGTGACAGGGGTCACAGAAAATGGAACAGTGGGTTACTGTGACCATGTGCTATTCCCTCACTCATATTATAATGGAAAAATTTTGTTTTTCAGAATACTGATCTCCGCTTTGTGGAAAGAAAGACAAATGAACAACCAGTAAATCATTAGCTGTGACTGAAACAAGTAACCATTGCAATGAAAGAAGGGAACAATGTGATAAATTATCAACTCTCTCCTCATGTTCATTGCAGCATGTATGACAAAATGTTAGGACTTCATTTTTAGGCTGAAGCGGTCATTTACCATTTGAAGAACAGATTCACACACTGGCCATTTTATTAGGCAACCCTATGTAGCAACAGGTCGGATCCTCCTTCGTCTACAGAACCACTGTCAAGCGTTTAGTTGTAAATACAGTATGGAAATACTTTTCTGCAACCGCTGTTGTACTGCGCTGTTATTTTTGCATTTGTGTCCTTCACTTACCTTCAACGAGTCTGGCCATTATCCTGTGACCCCTCATTAATAGGTGTTTTCAGCAATAGTCCTGCCAATGACTATATATTTTTTATTTCATCATTCATTGTAAATTCTAGATTCTGTATGAAAATCCCAGGAAGGGGGACTGTTTCTGAGGTGCTGGGGCCACCATGTCTAGTGGCAATAATAACGCATGATTGATATTAATTAGGTTAGCTGGCAGAGATTTCACAGCGCTTAACCAAACAGTAAGAGAACCTCTTGACCCTGTCTGCATGCTGTATGTATTCAGTCAGTCACGTGATTTCCTGTTTGGAGGAGCAGGCTGTTGGTGGTTGGTGGTGATGAGTTGGCGTTCCTAAAAGAATGGACGCAGAGTGTGTATTCCCAAGGTTAAATTTCCTGCCTTGCAGAGGAAGTGCAATGATTATCAGTGTTCTTTGTAATGGGGGGGGGGGGGGTCTCCCAAAGACAGCTTTACCTAGGACCCTGAAAAGGTGCAGCCAGATTTTTATATTAGAGCAATGCAATACAGTTAAATACACCAATATATTGACGGTCTAGCTACATATCATACAATACGTTTTACTTCTGAATGTTTAATATTTGAGAAGAAGCAATTATTTACGTGTTTTGTTGTATAATTGGACATTCCATCATTGTATTTTCCAATGCATTTGTAGTACATTTTTTGCCACACACAAAAATCATTATTTAAGCTTTTTTCAATTTTATTTTTAATAGGGTAACACTTGAATTGAGGGGACACAAATAATGTAGTATTATGTTATTACTTATGTATTAATTAACCTTAAACTAAGTGTTTGCTACAAACTGATATCATGTTTATTTATCATTAATGAATTGTTGCTCATCTTTTATCTTAAGCTATAGTTAATGTACTATATTTGTTACTATATTTGGTAATTTTGTACTGAACTACTGAAAGAACTACTAAGGAACTATTGAAGGAACAAGTAATGAATAACAAGTGAAATACTGATCTCATGTTTGTTCATCATTAATGAATCTTTCATCTTAAGTAGTGACTATTTGTTCATTTGTACTTCAGTAGTACCCGATTCATGACTAATTATTGGTGGTCCCGGAACAAAAGGCCTACCTTTAAAAGTTATCACAGTCATTGTGGTGGTGAAGGAGAGGCCTACCTTTAAAAGTTATCACAGTCATTGTGGTGGTGAAGGAGAGGCCTACCTTTAAAAGTTATCACAGTCATT
>JAABNX020000021.1:17325017-17344311 GCA_015163995.2 Mormyrus lacerda
ACGCAAAAACAGAAACGTTATAATATCGATTCTGCTCGGAATGAACCGAATGGATTTTTTTTCGTTTTTAAGCCCTGATCAAAACCCGTTCAAATACAGCATTGTAAGTTACCTTGCTGCACAATAAAGAAAACTGGCGTATATTTTCTTTTGAAATTTTGAAATCATATTTTGAAAGCAGTAAACATGGCGGCACTAGTATTGCCTTCACTACCTTGCTTTGAGTGATTCAATTATTCTTGTGATGCAATTTTTTGTCTACGATTTCTAGTAGCCTAACAACTGAAATACACTGTTGTCTGTCGTCTAATTTCGCCTGCTGCATTATTTTAAAAATTAGACTCATTTATTTAGCAAACATTTTTGTCCAAAGAGAAGTACCCATGAAGATGGTAGCTGAGGATTAGACAGTGTCCCTGTGGGAAGACGGGTTAGGGGCCTCGCTTAAGGGGCCAACAGTGATATCCCTGATTGCAATGGGATTTGAACCTGTCACAGGCAAAGAGCCACACACAACCTTTATACATGTTTACCTGAAATGGCATTTTCTGCACAGCTGTTCCTATCCTTGTGTCTCGTTGTCATGGGACATTCACAGGGCCCCATCCACAGTGAAACTGTTCACTTCTCACAGCTGTTGACACTCAGGGTAAGACTGGGTAAGTTCAGATATTAAGCAAGACTTTATTAAGCACATTTATCTGTATCCATTGTGAGCGTTGCACTGATTAGCACTGTGAATCACACCCTCAGCTAATTTTTGTGGGAATTATAGCAATTCAAATTCTCCATAAATGCCTACAGGAGACCTCTGGTAAGGGCAACAAGAACGAGAATACGCCAGAGCGAATTACTTTCTGCATATGAGTTCACATTCATTAGCATTTTCATAGAGCCCCACATTGTAATGAGTCATCTTTGTATGGTATTATAATGTTAGCGATATTGTTTAAGCCTTACATTCGCAGAAATTAAGTCAACACATTGCAAAGACGGTGCCGGATGTTTGCATTTAATTAATTTTCCTTTGCTTAAAAATATGCAAAGGTTACGAAGGAAGGGGATTACTAAAGAGCAGCCTTTGACTTAAGGGGGAGACTTTCTTTGAAATCCATCCCAGGACTGATGACGCCGCAGAGCCCCGCATAATGAAAATGTGGTCAGAAATATTCTACTGACAGTCGAGGCACAAAATTCAATCTCTGGAGTGATTCGTCTCAGCCAGGCCAACAGAGTCATATCCTAGCTCAAGACTCCAGTGAGACTCCCAACATAAAATTCCACTTCTTTTCTTCTTTGTTCAGCCTGTTTTCCACACGGCACCAAACATCAAAAGGCAACACTTTCCATTACGGAATAAGTACATGATTGACTTAAGTGTGGGCGTTTTTCCCCCCGTCATTCAAGTAATCGACGGGAAGCTTCATCCTGTTTATCATCACGACGGAACGGAGGGCCGTGGCCATCAGGAGCCCGAATCCTGCTGCTGTCCCCGTGACTCTTAAAATCAGCCGCCGTGACAATCCCATTCGCCCTCCCCAGATTCCTCCTTGGCTTGAAAACCGAGTGTCTCCCAGCACTGTGAGGATTAATTAACATTAATTTTCTATTCCTGTTACACCCCTGCATCAGGTACTCGCCTGCATTTCCTTATCTCACAGAGGGTAGCCGAATTCTCACCCTTGATTGATTATAACATTCACAGATGGAATAATGGAAGATTTCAATCACAAACACACATTGACACTTTGCTTCCATTATTCATGCGATTCCCAGACATCAGAATGAACCATATCACTTTCTACCATAATCAGAATGCACATGCCCTCATTCCTTCATTAATGGATATGTTTTTTACACTGCCAGTCTTGCATTACCCAAAGTATATAATCACTACTTACAATTTATTAACAGCTATGATGGAGCCAGTTAATTTTGCTCGAGTGTGGGGGGGAGGGGTCCACCGTAACAGTTAAATTTGTCAGGCAGCATTGGCCAATCAGAGGCTAGCAATATGAGAATTGTAGTACAACAATTTTTAATTGTATTTATTCCGTGTAATAGCTTTAGAACTGAACCTTATGGATGTCACTAGTTAGGCTGCAGAACATCTTAAACTAGAATAAAATAACACAAATACAAAGGTATACAGGTCTATATGTTAACAGCAAAATAATATTTTTTAAAATTTATATCAAAATACTATAATACCACGGATGTCACGCCCACATGGGCGGGACGTACCAGCTGTGGGCTAATTAGCTCCGCTTCTTCAGCGAATCTTACTCTACCAACAACGTGAAGTATTGCCTTGTACCGGAACATTACCGAGCATTCTTTTGTCTTTTGGCGTTTGTCTCTCCCACTTTCCCTGCCTCCTGCGTCCTACCTGCCTGTCTCGCCTGCCCTGCCTGCCCCTGCCCCGCCCGATCTGTCTCTGTCGACCCAACTTCCCCGTCATCTTCTCGTAATACCACCTATGCGGGCAAAACTACCATAATACCACCTACTGATAACCAAGAGATTTTAAAATTCACACAATACGAATGCACAACAGAAAACTGACACAAGTTCCAACATCAGACATTCAGTCGTCAATTGTGATCGTTTCCACCAGATATTCGGTTCACCATCAGTGCGTCACATTTCTCCTGGTAACTGTTTCCAGCTCCCCCTAGTGGTCAGGCAAGTATGTGCTACTATTGCTTTTAAAGTATGTTATTACACTAATTTATAAAACATACTTCAATATTTGTGCATAGCAAGCAGGTTGGAAAAAAATGTGTAGGGGGCCAGATATGGCCTTGCTATCCCTGACTTTGCTCATTCAGCCAATGGACATTCCAGTTTCTCTTCCACAAACTGAGTTCAATGCTTTTTTTCTTCAAAATTCTGCCTTCTACACTAATTTGAAGTCAAAGGCTATTTATGCATGCTTATTCATTCTGCTTAATTTATGGTAGAACCAAACTTTCAGAACACTTATCCACTAAATTAGTGGATGACCCCCCTCTCACTGGAATGGAACCACATGAAAACTTACCAATTTCCTTCAGCAGAATCGTCACCCTAGTGGTCATGCCCCCATCCCCTAGAATGGGGGAGAAATGGGTGGGGGAGGCAATCTGTAGAAAGAATAACAAACTGGCTATTGGCTTCAAGTATTAACTGCACATTTAAGCTACTTTACAATGCACTCAGTGGTACCTTTATTAGCTCCTCCTACATCAGTGTTTACCAGTCCAGTCCTCTGGGACCCACGGACCGTCCCAGTAAGGGAGCTGGGAGGGAGCAATAATGCGGACCATGTGTGGGTCCCCGAGGACCAGATTAGGAAACACTGCCCTACGTGGTAGCAGGTCGAGCACGCTTCTGCCTCCAGAAACACTTAACAGGGGTGCACTCCGAGATTGCTTTCTGCACACCTGTTAGCTTCAGCAAGCCTAGCCATTTTCCCCTGACCTCTTTCATTAGCAAGGTGATTTCACCCAGAGAACTGGCACTGACTTGATGCTTTTTGTTTATTGCACCGCTACCTGTGAACTCAGTTTGGGTGTCGTATGTGAAAATCCCAGGAGGGAGTCTATCTCTGAGATACTGGAACTCACCACGTCTGCAACCTAACATTTAAATTCATACATCTTCGCCATTCGAATGCTTAGCCACGCAATAAATGAACCTCCTGACCCTGTCTTCATGCTGTAAATATTCAGTTTCAGCCACATTATTAGCTGCTTGAAGGAACAGGCTGCTTGTATTAATCGAGCTGTGGGGTGTTCCGAAAAGCAGAATTTCCTAGTTAGCTGGATAACTTAAACCAAACATGAAAACTGTCCAATAGGAGGAGAGATAAGCGACATTCCTATTGGACAATCCTTACATTTTGATACAAGTAATGTACAGTAATAATAATACTGTGAATAGCAGCATTTATTATATATATGGGTTTGGTCAATGACAGTGACATGATGCAGGAGTACAAGCTGTCAGTAAACTTTGAAAAAGACTGCAGATAAAAGAAATCATTTTAAAAGAGGGATTCAGTGACATTGGCTGGTGAAGATGACATCCAAGAATAGAGAAGCTACTGTCCAAAATGCCAAGGTTTTGTTTTTCCATTCAGGATTGAGGCTGACATGCTTTAGATAGCAGTAAAACACACAAGTAACCAGGTGCATCATCTGTTGTAATGCTCAAGCAGGGTATTAATTACTAAGTACTCTGGTCATGCTAAATTAAATGCATTGTGCGGCATGAACATCAAATCACTGTGACATTCCAACCTGTGAATGTAGAGCAGCAGCAGCTTGTATAAATGTTACATGATGGCCTACAGATCAACTGTCAGGCTGCATAACAGCTGGGAAGACATAATCTGACGTGTGTGGGTGCCTCTCAGTCGAAGACAGGCCTTCATGATAAGATCCAGTGACTGACCAGGTTATCCAAGTAAATTTATATAGAATACAGTTTAATAGTGTGTGAAAAGTGTTACTTGAAGTTGTCACCTATAAAATATTATAGATACTTTCAAAGTTCATCATAATGGTCAGTATGAGAATTAACAAAAGCATTACAGCATCTTCTACTGACAGTTATAAGGCATTATAGTGGTGATTATAATACTTCATAAGCTCCAATGAAGCTCTCATTTATAATGCACTATAGATACCTTCATAATGCAGTGCAAAGCATCCTTAACTCATGTTCTATAGTGCATTATACATGGAAGGTTCATAGAAAGTGTTACCAATTTTTATTTGCGTTTATAAGCCAAATTCAGCTTTTAAGTTTGAATCTGCAGTCTTTTAGTCATAAAATAAAAACAATGTAAATATTCATAAGCTAATTGATATTTCTATGTTAATGTTACTAATTACTGATAAATAATGAGAGCCGTATGTTCTCAACTGGATATTTACAAAACAATAACACACACAAACAGAACATTCACTGTCAGGAGTTTTTCCTCTCCAAACATTAAACACGAAATGTATCACTCACGAATGGGTATGAAGTTAGTGCTGATTAATGAGTCGCCCCGCAAGATGGAACAAAAGAGGATCAGCTGAAAAACAGTGGTGCCTCCTTCAGCTTCTCTCACTCACTGCACACTTAGCAACAGTGCTGGAATCACCTCTAGGGTTTTATTCTGGTTTAAAATTCACAAGGTATTCTCTCCCCGCCTGGTTAATTAAGTCAAATTAAATTCCCAGAACCACATGACTTATTTTGATTATCTTTATCATAATCTTCATAAAGCATTCCAGCAATATTTTCTAAACAGTTCTTCACCTGCTTGTGAGGAGTGAGGTAGGCACGTCTTAGAGTAAAAACCAGGTCTGGACATGAGTAAGAGCACCTCTTGGTAACACTTTGCTTAAAGCACCCATGTATAATGCATTATAACCTCTTTCATTCATTCATTTTCCAATTCATTTTCATTTTATCCTATTGGGTCACAGGGGGTCCGGATCCCGGAAGCAATGGGAACGAGGCAGGGAACAACCCTGGACAGGGGGCCAGCCCATCGCAGGACACACTCACACACTGTTACCATTCACTCACACACCTACAGTCAATTTGATAACTCCAATCAGCCTCAGCATGTCTTTGGACTGTGGGAGGAAACCGGAGTACCCGGAGGAAACCCCACGACGACACAGGGAGAACATGCAAACTCCACACACATGTAACCCAGGCGGAGACTCAAACCCGGGTGTGAGGCAACAGTGCTAACCACTGCACCACCATGTCACCCCTAACCTCTTTCATAATGCATTAAAATGCATTCACAAAATATTATAAACACGACTTTATAAAAAGATATAACATATTATAGCCATGTTTGTTATGCATTATGAATGCTCTATGAAGCTCTCATCTACTGTATAATGCACTACAAATACCTTCATAATGGGAGCACAAAGCATCCTTAATGCATTATAATGGTCGCTGTAAGAATTAAGTAATGTGTTACATCATTTTTGAATATTTTTGAGGAAAATAGGAATAGCTGTTTCTGGGAAGACATTAGTAAGTGGTGATGAGTGATGAGAAGCTGGAGGTTCACCTGTCTTTGTGGCGCGTTGTCCTGCTCGCCTGGGTGACCCAAGGCAGATGGTCATTCTGTCTGGATCAGGATTTCCTTGGAATGGGCATAAAGTGTTTGCTCATCTCTATTGCAGCTTTTGGGCTTTGAATCTACTGAGAATGATTCTGTTCATAGGCTTTAATGAGACCCCTGTGAACAGTATTTAAATTTGGGGATTTAAAATTTATTAGTTAGATTAAATTAAATTTGTCTCTGTCCAAATTTTTACAGAAAACTCAGTTTTCAGTGGTAAATGGTGCTGGATGTTTTGCCTTTTTACTTATGGCAAGTTGTAAGTTTTTATTGGTTTTTTGGTTAAATATTGTCGGCCTCGATGTGTTGTTAAGGTGTCATAACAGAAAAAGACACTACAATCCAGTTTTGGTAATGAGTTCTCAACCAAGCAGTAGCAAACAAAAGCTGAATGCAAACCCATTGCAGGAAGGCTTTATTCAACATGCTTCACTCCTGTATGATACATTTCAAGACAGGAAAGAAATCCCATGTTTCTCCAAAACTAGCCCGAGGGATCGATAGCGTCTGGACACACGGGTGTTTTTAAGTCACTGAAGTAGATCATTCTGCTGATCTATATGGGTTTCTGGGACCCTTAAGTCACCAAACAAGCCAGGCCGTTCCAGCCTGTCTTCCTCAGAGCCCCATAAACGATAGTTGGTGTGTCAACGCTAAAGGAAATGGCCCTAATCTGACATCCCAAGAGGGAAATCTGCAGGCAGAGATGGGTTTTAAAGGCCACCGCTTGTGCATGATGTCCAAATTTACTCCTGTGATGTCATCTATCACACTCATTGCCGTTTGTGTACCTTAGGTGCTCTCCGATAAGTAAACAAACCAAATAAATAAATTTTCCCTCTCTCCTCATATGTTTCGATTTGGTCCCATCTGTCTTAGACAAGAAGGTCAGAGACTATGGATTCTATGTAGCCGAATAGTGTTTGGCTGAGGATTGGAGATGTATTTTTCCATTACACCAACCCCTTAGCAGTCAGTTTGTATTACAAATAGAGTCCTTATTGTATTGTCTATCCTTTTGTCAGAAGCACTCCCTTATTGATGTCAGGGTTATTATTTTTCTGCATTTGACAGTTTGCTGTGCTAAATGGTTCTTTACACATTCTCCCACAATGAACCTCTACTGGAATTCTAATAACAGGTAAAAACAACGAGACCTGGGAGTTTTATTGGAATGCTGCTTAACCTGAAAATGAAAGGGGCGGGATTTAAAATGATTTGTCACAATGTGTCCCTGGATGCCTGGGAGGAGCTGGGACCCAGCAAGGATGATGTAACCTGGACAAAGCCTTCGTTCGCTGGCTTTGATCTCCAAGCCCTAATGGCATCACTCATGTCCTGATTTCTTCCCATTTTCCATGACATTAGATCCTGGGTGCGACTGGACACACACTAATTACAGGATCAATTTCCTGAGAGTCGACTCTGTACACAAAGAGTTTAATGTTTTATATCAGAAAACTTGTGTTGTCTGGGTGGCCCATTGAGGACATTGAGGAACACTTTGACCTCACACCTTCGATTCGCAGCCCTGAAATGCAGTCTCAAAATTGCATGAGGGCGTGCCACCTGGTGGACCAGCGTCCTATCAAGGTGGTGTCCTGTCTGGGACCAGTTCCAGGCTCTCCCCGGCTCACTGTTGGATGAGCGGCTAAGGAAGATGGATGGTGTTATCTTAAAGAGTTCTCTCAAACAAAAAAAAGCTAAAAGTTTAAACTTTGCACCCCTCATTCAATTAGACCAGTGCTTTTTCTCCCCAGACTATGAGATTAAAACAATTCCAAAATCCAGTAGCAACAAGAAAGTAGAGTGTTTTTGGCAAAAACTCAGTAGCAGTGTGACTGAATAAGGGCATAGTGACAGATAACACAGAGGCATAACCTCGCCTTTACCCCTCGTTAATGCAAGGAGGTTATTCAGATAACCGGTTTAGGAGCTGAGACGCACATAAGCTGCCAGGCGGTATCTGCGCACATCAAGCAGAAGGCCAGCTACAGCGGAAAGTGAGGTAACGTGAAAGGATTTGGAGCTGCTAGCTTTTGGCAAACCATTACCCATCAGCCAAGTTGTCCCGTCATTCAGTTTTTAAAAATGTTCTTCCCAGGTTAAGGTCTTTCTTGCTGTGGGCTGGGGTACAGAAGACCCTGCTTTGTATACATGTGGAAGGAGCAGGGAGAGGACAGTACACCTTATAGTGTGGGAGGCGGTGGGTGAAGCAGACCCGTCGTCTCAGCAACACGGACGGCCCCGCAGAAGGGTCGATTTAACGGACATCTGTGCTTCAGCGGCTAACATCCCAGCCGAGGGGCGAATTGATAAGGCCCTGCTCCAGCTGTAGCAGACATGCGAGGGAGACGGGGGCTGGTATGCTGAGTCACATTCAGGGAGGAACACATACGACGTGGGACTGTCAGAAGCCTCGCGGTGAAGGAGGAGATGTATTCACACGGGGGGCATTCGCTCAATTCAGCGAATTTTCTGGAGGTGATTCTCATGGAAGGGAGAACCCCAAACCCCCACCTGAAATGCATTTCATGCTAACCTGAAGCACCAGGCACCAGAAACAAACTACCCAACTCTGAAGCCTATGTTACTTATCATTAACCCTATCTTAGCTGATTAAGAAATGACCAGCTCATCTCCGAAGAAGGCGAGCCTTTAGGATCTTCATTCCTTTTGGGACTAAAGTATCCATCCATCTTTCTATCCATCTATCTGTCAGCTTGTTCTCTCAATGTTGTATGTCGCTCTCAATGTATGTCATTTTCCTTTGTATGAAAATGCGGCAGCAGCTACCAAATACAATCACCACAAACCTGTTTTTCTGGCAAAAAAAGTTCCCAATATATTCTATTCTTTGCGATCTGAGGCAGAGGTTTTATTTGTACATTAGATTAAAGATCTTTAAAATGTTAGAAATGTGACTCCCCCCTGAAAATATTTAAATGAGGGGAAGATTGTTTACTGCTCCAATGAGAGACGTACCTAATCCTTAACAGATTAGCATAGCATGTTCAGAACTTTAGTTTTGTTGTTTATTTTGACCGTTCGGTCCATTAAGGAACCAGCAGCACTCAAGTGCTATACAGGGTGTCCCACAGAGGACAGTCTCATCTATATTTCATCTGGAGCATGTCTGAAGATGTTATTTTCAAATGTAGTACATGTTTTACATTACTGCCAAAAGATTAAAGGCAATACTATCCAATATCTTTGTAATTAGGGCCTTAAGCCTTGAAATCTGAAAAGAACTAAAATCATATTCAAGACCAAGGATTTCTTGCAGGCCGCTGTTCTTCAGTGTTGCCGGAGACGGAGCTACGACGTTTTTTGTTCGAGCGATTTACATAATTGCATAACTAATTTATCACAGCTCACAACTGAATCATATGCTGCATTTTTAACATTAATTCACTGTCTTGTCTTTCTGTTCTGCATTTTAACGCAGACATCATGGACATTGAGCCGATGCATAATTGTATATATTTATATACATTAGATATTTTATCATGATTTGGGAATATTCATTAGTTTTTTTTAGTGGTTTCTAGGTGACGGAATGCAACTGGCGATATTTCCAGGAATGTCACTTTTCAAACGGTCATGGTCCCCACCTTTCATGATTACATTTGGTTGCCTGAGTAACAGACAAGGATGCTGGAGGAAGATTCCTTGAGTCATCTGCAGGTCAATCATCCTAAAAGCGGCTTCCGGGACCGAGGGCTGTTGTGTGATTGGACGGGGCGCCTCCCTGCCACTCAAGCAGGGCCCAACCTTGCCTCAGGCGTGCAGGATGGCTGCAGGAGACAGAAAAACAGCTATGCATACAATTCAGGGTAAAGTAGGTCAGAGGAAAACAATGCAAAAGTCTCCCCCTCCATCCCCAAAATTTCCCCCAAAAACATCATTACTCACGTTGGGGAATATTTAAAAACGGAGGACTCCTCGGTCCGTAACGGGGTTAGGTGGTTGCTCAGTGTGAATACCAGGGAAAGACAGAAGGTGGCATGACAGTTAGGGACTCTTCATCATAACCAGAAAGGACATTCTGTCAGGAAAAAAGGATGTGAGAGAATAGCCACCAAAACAAGTGAGACCTGTAATGTTCGGCAGGTCGGTAGAAAGCAATCCTCCACACCGCCAGACCATAATAGTGCTCAAAAGCCTGATCTAATTTCATGGCATGCTATTGTTTTATGCATCATCCATCTTTCACAACCGCTTATCCAGTGGGCCTGGAGCCAACCCCAAAAGACAAGGAGACCTACAGAGATGCCCCACACACACACACACACACACACACACACACACACAAAGGCAGTGGTGGTGAATCGAACGCACAACCTGGATGTGTGAGCCGCCACGCAACCCTGCTCCTTAGCAGATCTTCCGTTTATTGTACCTTTTAGGGATAGGATTTTAGGGATGCCTCATGTTTCCAATTTTAAATTGAATAACTTCTATATACCCTTTGACTTTTCCTTCCTGACATGGAATTGCAATTAAAGTATAAGGCGAAATTCAATTTAATGCCCATGTGAAAGACTGAGATAACACTGCCTTATAGAAGTTGATTTCTTTATCCTGACAGTTTTTTTGGAGATGACTATGACATCCATCCATCCATCCACCTGTATCGCAGCTGCTTATCCTGGTCGGAGTGAAGCGGGGGGTGGGGGGTGGGTGGGAATGGGGTAGGAGGTGGAGCCTATCCCAGATAGCATAGCACAGTTGGAGTACAGCCTAGGTGGGATGGTCCACTGCAGAGCACATTCACACTCACACTCATGTGCTATGGGAGACTGAAACACTAACCCTGGAGTTATGAGGCAGCAGAGATACCCGGTGAGTCACAATGCCTCACATACGACAGGAACAGCTGTAACTGTCGTCCAGTAGCAGCGGATAAAATCATGGCTGGTCCTCTCCAATAAATGGAACAAGTTGAAAAATCAGTTGCCGCATGGAGACACAGAGCAATGAGAAGTATCAGAAATCTACATTTAATTTCCCTGCTAACAGCCTTACTGCTCAGCAGACCCCTCCCCAAACGAAATGGGTAACCACGTAATTTTTTGTTGCCTCCAGTGATTTTGGTGCATATGCTTGGAATAATAATGAACGCCTTCATATACCTCAAACAGCCATTGAAAAGGCAAGACCATACAGAAGTACAGTGGTACCTCAGTATACGTCCTTAATCCGTTCCAGATCTTTGGACCAAACAGGCCGTATACCAAATGAATTTTTCCCATAAGAAATAAAGAGAAAATGATTAATCTTTTCCCATGAAAAAAAAATCCTATTGTTACTGGCATATTATACATTGATGAGGATGTATAATATAACTTTAACACTGCTTAATACTAAAATACGTAAATACAAGACTCATTTTTTTCAAGACTCAAGGTTGTATACCAAGCAAATTTTTTTGCGTCCAAACAGGATGTATACCAAGTCGGACTTATTCTAAGGCGGACGTATACCGAGGTACCACTATATTTCGACAGGCCCTCGTCTGACCACCAGCATTCATTAGGAACCCTGAAGTTTTTTCGTGTCTTTTGTGACATGGAAACCACTGGTTGTTCTTTTACTCTGTAGCACTGAAATCCTAGCTTGTGTGGCCTCCTGTAATAGTGACGGTAATCAGGAAGTCACCCTGCCCTCACTCCCTATTGAGAACAAAAGGCGCAGCACTATCCAATGCAAATCAGCTAACAAAGACTGAGCAATCAGGCTGCTACAAGGTGGGATGATCAAGGAAGCAAGTCGTTCATCACCATCTTCTGGTTCCTGACCTTTTATCTTGTGGTTCTTCCCTGGCTGTGATCAAACATGGTCTATTTTCTTAGACTCTGTAAAAGGCTGATATCACACACACACAGACACACAGACACGTTCGCAGAGGAAGGTTATGAAGGCTGTCTACTACACCAGAAAGCATCATCTGGAAATAAACTCCTTCCCCCCTGAGAAAGTGCCTCTGGTCTAGTTCATTGTTTTAAGGGTGAAACAACGGAATCTAACAGAGGTTTCTCAGAATGTAGCTTATCTCCCAGTGGAACAAGTGCTGAGCTGAGGAGACCCGGCGCCCAGGAAGTTCGGACCGACAGCCGTTCCCCTCGTATCCCATCACAATCCATGCTCACAGCTCACAGTGACCGCCTGAGATTCAGATGGGTTGTTATCCCGGTGCTGACAGAAATTCTGTCTCCACCCTTTTTGTTTGTGTGCATCCGCACTGCACGATTTGACGACACAGGTAAATAATGCCTGTATCCCCGCAACAACAGCGGGTGGGCTGACAAACCTCTGCAAGCCCGAGTCCTCAGAAAGGAAGCATTGCTCTCCTGTTTCTCTGTCTCAGAGTGTCTTTGCCAGGAAGGTAAAAACATACTCACCAAAGGGGCCCTTATTTCAACGAAGAGACAGGTAGGTGGAACAAACTATAATGAGTCTGATTTTGGATTTATCGTATTTATCGTGCCGTTTCGAGAGCCTCAGTGGGTGTAACTAAAGTAAACATAAATCGCTATAGTTACAGGGGCAGAAATAGTTTTATGCCAGAGCCACATGAGAACTGAACACTGGGAAATGACACCGTTTTTGTGACTCGTGTCAACACCACAACATACATGTAGTTGTGTCTACAGAACTCTGCACTCAGAGATATTCATATAATATATTTTTTATTAATTTAGTTTCGTTAGAAGCTTTTTTTCCCCTCCTCTTGGTAACTAATAAGCGTTTCCCTTTAGGTCCTGCTTTCATCCCATGGTCTATAGACATGCAGCGTTTATGAAATGTTGCCCCTAAGTTTCATGTGCATGTGTGTGTCACTGTACACTGCTGCTCCTGTCCAGCGTGCGCCCCGTCCTGCGACATCACTCAGCGGTTCTGGCAAAGGGACACTTTGACAAACCGAAACCCTGGATGAGGATCGTTTAGCAGGCTGACTGCGCATGTTCCTCACACAGCGTCTGATCAATGGCTGTGACCTGAGCTTTGACTGGATCATCATGTCATGTTCCATAATAGAAAAGAATGAGTTTGTATACAGGTATTGAGATTTTCTGTATTACGTACCTAGCTGCATTCATGAATATGCTAAAAGCAACTCACTGAACAGCAAATGTACGGTATGTTCTGAAAAACCTGTGTGCCTCACTCAGGAATAGAATTAAAATCATTATGCAAATATAGTGATATAATATTCAAAATGAGAATCATGTGAGTTTGTTATTGTATAATAATTATATGTAAATTATACTGTCATTCAGTGTGAGATGAATATGGAAAGTAGGCTCCATATTGCAATGAATCTGAATTTAACAATCAACAAATAAAATCCCTGAGTTTTTTGCAGAAAATCCGTACTGACACAAGGACCAACCATTGACTAGCAGTCGCCTTGGCAACGGCAGCTGATGACAAACAGTATGTCGTCAATAAAGGAGTGTCGAGAATCAGTCACAGGGTGGGCCCCGGAGAAGCCTGACTGAAAATGTCATTCTGAGGGATATGCCGGCTCAAACCAAACAAACATCTGTTCCTAAGAGTGCAGCCACAACAAAGCTTGTTAATGGAAATACCAAAACCTTTGCAGATTAAGCCACAATATGCTAACCCTTGAACACCATTCTTTAAAACACTTCAGATAAATGTGCTGATGGAGAACCCTTATGAAAGCTAATTGTGTTTTTTTTTTTGTTACGAGCTGCGCTGTTTTATTGGATGTGCTCAATTGTGTTTAAGTTTTCCCAAGCAAAAGGGGGGTGGCAGGTTCTCAAAAACACTTGCAAATAGCTACTCTGATACAATTAGTGCCTCACGTGGGAGATGAAGGCAGGTCCAGGTCTGGACGTCCTTGTTGTTGGGGCCACCTGAGCCGCTCCCCCCACGCTGCCGTAGCCCTGACGGCCCTGCTGCCGAGTTTCCTGCTGCAGGCACCTCCCATTGTGTGTTAGATGCGTGTGTGTCAGCCACCACATCAGAGCAAAGAGCGCAGGACTCCCAGCAGGTACGGTGCACGCAAAGCTGGGCTCAGGAGACCCTCAAGGGGTCAGGTTGTTGTACCATTGAGGACCGTATTCCTGTCACATTCAGCAGCAAGCATCCTTCTATCCTCTAATCACTGATTCAGGTCATGGTCATGGGGGGGGGCTCCTGTTTCCTGTTCCCAGGGATGCAAATATCTGATGCATAATTTGATTTTTTTAAAAAAAAAAAAAATAAAAAAAAAAAAAGCTTTGAATTAAAAAAAAACTGGTTTGAGTCACACATCAGAAGTGAAAGTTGATGGGGGGTCACCCAGAAAAGGTTCCACATACCACCAATCACCATCAAGAGAACCTCTCAGACATTGACATGTGAGACAGAGAAGCAGCAAATTACCCCAGAATATGCAAGCATGACCAAACTAAACGGTCAGATTATAAGCATGAACTATAGTTTGTTAGAATGAAAGACGCTCCCCTGGAGTGACTGATCTTCCAGGACCCAAAAGCGGCAATCTTATTCAAAGAAATCCACCCGGCCATTGATGAGCTCTATTAGTGTCTCTTTGATGAACGCAGGCTGTGTGAAATTGTTCATTTCGCTGCGTCTCAGCAGAATGAATCTCCAGTGTATTGTCATTTTGCATTCATGTTTTTCACTTTTACATGTATAAACATCAGTGTGACGCCTAATTAATCCATGGTAGCTTGGTGGAGGACTCTGACTTCTTGAATCATTTAACGCACATTAAACTGACAGTGTAACAGGACTGCTGCTGATTTTTGTGAGTCTTTGAGCTCACTGAAGGTAATAGATGGAACATGACTCACACCTTCCAGCCAGACTGGGGGGGCATCGGGCTGCAGGGGTGGTCTTCTGCTGCTGCTTGACTCAGTCAAGAGTCATGTGTAGCCCTGAAGATGTGAGTCCCAACACTTTGAGTAAGCTGTGGACCAAGTGGGAATGTGTTACACTGGGGAGGAAGGTATCAGCGGTGTGAGGGCACTTTTGCTGATTTTATTCACTTTATTCCAACATCAGGGAAAAAAAATTAAATACAAAACTCTTTCGCTGTGCAGGACAAGACAGCACAGCAAGCCTTTGCTTCTGTTCTCATGCTTCCCCTGCAGTAGCATTTAGTGATAGCCAAACCAACACTTCATGAACCATTTGCTGTATTTTCTTACCCCACTAGATGGTGCTCTTGGTTTGCTTTGGGGCATGCCATTTTTAGAACAGAGAGCACCATCTATCGGGGTCAAAAACTACTGTAAATAGTTCATGGAGTGTAATTTTAGCCTTTGTTAGTAGCATCTCCACCCCCTCCCAAACTCATGCGAAGGAGTTAATAGGCTATTCCCATGTTTCCTGTAGGATTGACGAGCCCTGGTGATGGAAACCCACAGGACACCATAAGAAAATGAGAGCCGAGACTGGACTGGAGTTGAAAATCGCTCCTGGACTTTGGGGTCCTACACAATAAATTTTACCATCCGGGGGGCCTTGATAAATTTTGCTGGCCCACAAACCCATAATTCTAGACTGTGGAAACAGTGCTACTCACCAAAAACTGCCTTCTCTTTCATGAAATATCTGTTTTTGTTTTGTTAGACAAGGTACTATTTTTACCATAAGTAGTTTCAGGCTGGTTGCCTGTGGCCTTGTGGGTAGTGACCAACAGTCATTGCACTTCCTGTCTGTGGGTTTGAATCCCTCCTCTGACTCTGTATATATGGAGTTTGAACATTTTATCGCATGTCTGTATGGCTCTTATCCCTCAATCCAAAAGTAGACTTTTAGGTGAACCGGCCTGTCTCAACTGCCCATAGTGAGTGGATAAAACAATTTGACCACATAGATAATTACTGACTTGCCTGTGTCCATGGATTTGTTACCGTACGTTTTTTAGAAAAAATTTAATTTTTCTGAGCATATTTTGTTCCATAAACATGCACATTTTAAATATAATCTTTGTTACTATTCATATATGGACATCCATTACATTATCTTTAAAGATGATGATGATGATCCTTTATCTGCCTTTTGCACAGCAGGAGTTCAGGTACATTAGAATGCTCGTCTTCTCATATTACATCTAGCGCTCCCTGAGACACACGGGTGAGGGCACACTTTGGGGTCCCGGCACGGGGCCAGCCAGCATGCGGTACCCCTGCGGCTGAGGGTTTGGTGCCTCGGTCAAGGGCCCGCGGACATCTGGCTATTCGGTCGAGGCCGGGGCTCGAACTGGCAATCTTCCGTTTACAAGCACCGAAGCTTAGCCCGCATGCAATACAAAAGCAGCATGCATAAATTTATAAAATAGAATATGTATAATATAACGGTGGACCTCAGAAGAACGTGTGCTATCTACAGTACTTTATCTGCCATGCCGAAGGAGCAGACAATCATGAACGGAAAGGAGAGCACAGTACTTGGCCGGCCGGGCTGAGCTCTTGTGCGTAATACTATTTTCCCTCCATCTGAGGTAAACACTACTGTGGGGAATTACACTCTTTGCTGTTTTTTTTTTGGCTCTGCCCGGTAGCATGTTGTTTCATACACCCACTGCTGCCACCTTTTGTCT
Organism: Mormyrus lacerda; assembly: GCA_015163995.2. Taxonomy (NCBI): domain Eukaryota; kingdom Metazoa; phylum Chordata; class Actinopteri; order Osteoglossiformes; family Mormyridae; genus Mormyrus; species Mormyrus lacerda. Next base: position 17,341,730 of record JAABNX020000021.1, read on the forward strand.
AAGGTCCCTACTGCAGACTAGGTGGTCTGGCCTGCCTCTCTGCGAGGCTTATAGTTAAGAGACGCATTTCAGTCATCTAGACATGTGACTTCAAGCCATACTGTAGCTGGAATACAATTTGCCCATGCTAATTTTAACCTTCTCTCTCTCTCTCTCTCTCTCTCTCTCGCTCTCTCTCTCTCTCCCTCTCTCTCTCCCCCCCCCCCCTCTCCTTGAAGTGAATTTGCTCATTAAATGTCAACACAGAACTTGCTTTGAAAGTCGTAGGCAACACAGGCTCCTTGTCTTGTAGGGGAGTGTCATTAAATGAGTAATCCCGATGTATAAAGGAGCAGCAAGCGTATGTCTGCCGAACCGAGGCCAGCGCGTCGGATGTGAAGCCGCCCGTGTGGCATCTCCACGCCTTCTGTCTTCTCCAGACATCGAGAGGTCCAAAAGCTCCCCACCTACTGTCACACCCCCCTCTCCAGGTCTCTGCCCACCCCTTTTCTCGGTCAGATTTCCCCCCGACACACACCCACACACTCCATGAGCATTATTAGTAATGGGGGGGGGTGTGTCCTTTTTGCTCCAACGCCACCAGCTCCCCCAGAGGCCCGGCAGCAAACCTTTACGGAAAAACGCCACCCGCCACTGACCACCCACTGCTGTTCCAGTTACTCATTTATGAACGGCTCATTTGGAAATGTTCTCTCTTACAATTCCACCAGGAGCTGAAATTACGCTCATTACTCACTTTCTAAAACTTCCATTACAAAGCCTCAAAAGAATTTCTCGTTATATAAATTTTTTGCGTGAGTGAGTGATCAATCTGATGAGTTTGTTCTGCAATTCGGCGCCAATGCAGGGCTGGGATTTTCATCTTTCTACCTTAATTGATTCTGATAAACAAGACGCATGGCAGTTAAATGCTTGTCGTTTGCTCGAAAAACTCAGAGCTGAAAACCATCTTCTGATTCAATACTCATATGTTGTTTACTGGGGACCTGCTGTTATTAATAACAGACATGTGACAGCTCCGTACAGGGAGCAGAATAATCCTGGGGGTTAAGTGAACATTCTTCACTGTTCGCGCTGTCAAAAAGGTGAAAAACATGCTAGCTGCATCTGATGCGACTGAGCTACTTTCTGAGCTGTGTTTTGGGCCAATACTACAAATCACACCAGAGCCCCTCAGTACCACTGAATATTTTTTTTTGCTTATTGTAAAGGAATTTACTGAGCCAGCAGATGAATGGTTAAGAGCTAAATGTCTCTTTAGAGATGGTGATGGACACAATTGCTTGCATTTCACTGTGGAAAGAGCACCAAGTAAAACAGCACCCATTCAAACAGATTAAGCAGTGTGAGGTATAATATCTGAAACCCCAAATATCCTAATTCACATGCATCATCAGCTTCTCATTTCCTAGCATGGCTAATGCAGTTTTTGTTTCATTTTAGCATGTGTGTTGGAGATGGCCGTCACCTCGGGACCTCTGCGCACATTTTCCGAAGGTTCTGCTTTTCTGTCCGTACAATGTCTGCCCTGGGTGACATGTCTTCTCATGGCACGAGTGCCTTTGCTCATATCGGGACCAGAGATGTATTGCATTGTACTGCAGGAGTGGCGGAGGGTTTGCACTGCCAAATCGCTCTGGCTTTCAAAAGTGCAAACTTCAATTACTCCCTCCTGCATTAATAATTTCAGCTTCATTAAATTTTTGATTGGATTTCTCATTGTGAATTTTTGTAAATGATTTTCCCCACAGGACCCCTGAGTCTCTTCTAATGCTTTTTTTTCTTGCTTCTGGGGAAGCCACAGCTTACTTGATTGGTTCAATAATATGCTGCTTTTTTTGTTTTCGTTATTAAGCAGATTTATTCCATTTTCATTCACATTTGATATTGGCGTTTCACGGACTGTATCAACTAGGAGAGTTTTGTTTGCAATGAAACAGACCTGCCCTGGGGAGAGGGAGTGGGGGTATGATCTGAAGAAAAACCAACAGCACTAATGGGTTCTACTGTGGCATTTCAAGTACTGAAATTGTTCCCGTTCCCCACCCACTTCTGCTTCTATCAATTATAATTCGTCTTTCAAAAAGGGTCAATCTGCAAAATTGACATGCTAAAGTACATGTGTAATAGTGCCCATTGTCCATTACTTATTGTCCAGGGAATTTTGGTGGCATTTACTTCCTTACTTACATGATGTGGCACACCAATCTGATCACATTTCACATTTGTGGATCAGCTTGGCTGCTTTGGTAAGGAAAGTTTAAAGTTTCCCTGCTGGAATCCCTGTTTCTTTTAGTTGTATAAATAACATCAGACTGCCTCCGCCTGTATAAAAGGGAGCAGTGTCTCCCTGTATTATTTGTACATCCCTCTTTAAGTTGTTTCTCTTCTCCTTTAATCTTGCTATTGGGATGCGCGTCACTGACCACGTTCCATGATTGGAGCCATCCTCAGGAACGTGAGTCAAAGAGGAGCGCATTAAATGCATGGCAAAACAGACCCCCGTGGGGGGTCATCATTAGTGTGCAAGGGGGAACCGGGGAGGGGAGGGGGGGGGGGGGGGGGGGGTGGGTGGGGGGGGG
>JAABNX020000021.1:17364267-17374397 GCA_015163995.2 Mormyrus lacerda
ATTCAAAGCAAAGAGACAAAGCACAATCAAACCATCTATATATCTGTCTATACATGTCGTCTACAGAGTGTTGATATGTGTGAACAGTGAACACTCACCTGAAATGCAATTAAGCAGAACACTACTCTTCGAACATTTTCTACTGAAGGGAAGCAACCTTTCCTCCCCTCCAGAGATTTTGTGTGGCTTCATTAAGGCAAAGTTTCCTGGTGCCATAGACTGTGGGGTTTTACACACGTCACTCAAATCTGAGGGGAATCCTTATCTGACTTGAAAGGGGCAGAGATCAAAGCGTATACGGGCGACTGCATATTCTGACGCAAAGCCTCCACACTATTGACTGGTGATGCATGCTCCTGATGTGAGACACAGAGTTTAGTGTGCAGTTGTGAAAGTGATACTGGGGTGGGGGGGGGGGGGTACTACTCATTTGTATTGTGTTTATGTAAAAGACTGTATAAACTAAAAACAGTACATTTTTTTCTAATCTGAGCTTGTAGGGCTCCCTAAGGCAAATTGGTCCTAGTTGAGCAGCCAGACTGAGTGTGATTCAGAAAACTCCTACGATGAACAATATCATAGACCATGTCACTCTGCCCAGACTGGGGAGATCGAGGTCTCGGCCTGGAGCCAGGCCTGGGAGGGGGGGAGCTTGAAGGCAAGTGCTCAGTGGCCGGACCTCCACCCCTGGGGCCTGGCCAGGCAAAGCCCGCAGGAGTAACATGGATCCACCCTCCTGTGGGCCCACCACCCGCAGGGGGAGCCATAAGGGTCGGGTGCAGTGTGGTGTAGTGCCAAAGGCAGGAGTTGGTTACCAAAACTGGCACATGGAGGGGAGAATATGCAATGAATTCATGGACCGAAAAATACTACTCTCTCTGCATGATGAATCACCAAGTACCCTATTTGTGACCTAGTCGATATTTATTTAAATCCTTCTAGATCCAGTTGTAATTGTAAGTAATTCTGCGTCATAGTCTGTCTTCTTTTAAAAGTGTTTTCATATCCAAAAATAACATGAGTATCAATTGTGTCACTACAGGGTTTGGGTTAAAAAAAAAAAATTTAAAAAATCAATCCAGTGAGATCAAATTAATTACTCATTCTGTCTTTGTCTTTGTGTGGTATGGTAATATTTGCGTATGTGCTCTACAAATATTCAAAACCGTCTTAGAGGATTTCCGCTGGGAATGACACGAAGCCATTCCATCCGGGATCTCGCCGAGGAACAAGGAGCTGCAGGTTCTCTTCCCTGTACCAGATGCAGACGTTCCGCCCCTCAGACCTGCAGTACAGCCGAGAGTGTGTCCACACGGATTCTGTAGCACCCCGTGCATTTCTCCAGTTTGCATTTATAATCCTAAGACATTGGCCTGTGAACCTCCATCTGTTTGTTTTCTGTCTGCATCATTATACAACAAATTTAGGAAGAAATGCAGTTGGAACATAATGAACGCAATTAATCAGATAATAACAGATCACCGAATTTAAAGAGTTGCATAATGTATCCAGAATTATTCTTCTAAATGCTTCCTTTTGAAAACTGTTTAGACTCTTTTCTGTTAAATGAAAACTTTTTTGCCCTGTTTCAACCATCCATCTATCCATCCATCCTTCCATTCATCAAGTTTTACTCATCATAACCTGCAACATCATGACTATTCATCCAGTACCGGTTTGCGGCTTTAGCTTTGAGTCCACGGCGGGAAGTACATGAGCAGGAGACGCCATAGATGGGATGCTAGTCCATTGCTGGAGATTCCTAACTAATGCCATGAGAGGAAATCCACACAGCATAAGGGCAACATTTAAATTTCACATGGGGTGCAGTTCTGGAGGCGAAACACTACAGTTCTACCCGCTGAGTCGCCTGAAAACACCTTTTTACAATTGCGAAAATGTTTGATTTATGAACACATTAATGATTTAGTTTCACACAGCAGGGCTAGATTCTCTCAGATTCTATTGTTGTGCATGTTTAAAGCAGAGTAGCACCTTTCGTTCCTACCTTATGAATAATCATCCATATAGATTCCATTCACCTTAAAGGTTATCATACATGAACAATGCGTGCTGAAAGAGAACAATGAAGCTTACTTACCCCCGAGCATCATCCACTACGGGCCTCTGCTCCGATAACAGGTAAACTCTTCTTCTGCTGGTGGGAAATGCAAGTAAACACACACTAGCATGCAGCACACTCCTCTACACATGCACAAGCTCATCAACCCCCGGCGTGATGTTGCCTAACCCAGCTTAGATGTTCCAGAGTTAGCCTAGCCTGTAATTCAGCATTAAAAGGCACGGTGTCTGGAGTGCTGATCTGCTCCAACGCAGCAGGCTTTGTTCGTCTTACACCTGACCTTTCACGATAAAATACTTAAAACCTTTCATTCGATCCCAATGCGCTGAGAACCAGCTCAGCACATCGGCCATGTTTTTGATGGTCAGTATCAGCAGATTTGATTTAACCCCTTTTTTGTTTGTTTGCTCTTTTTCTCCTTTCCCCTGTCAATTATTTTCATTTTCTGCAAAGGATTAACTACAAGGGTCCTCCTTCTGGTGCTTAGGAAATTGAATTATGCTGTGTAAATGAGGCTGCCAGTCACGTCGCCGGTTTAACCAGCTTTGAAGGGAGCCGCTTCCACTCTGAGAATTCTGGCCCCAGTGCTTGGAACGCGAGACGGGATAAGGATGCGTAAGAAGATCCTGCGCATCCTGTTGACTGTTTCCCCCCCGACGCCCAACCCGTCCCTAAATGACAGAAGTCTGAGAGACTCAATGTTTCTGTCACACACAAATGTTGTAGACGTGCTTATCCCCGACCTAAGGAATTGGATGTGGCTGTCTGATATAGATTGAGTGTCAGTATTATTCTTGGTGGCAAAAATAGCACCAAGCTTCTGTGTGTCAGTCGAGGTGGGAGTCAGATGGAGATCAATCAAAAGGAGAAATTGATTTTTCTTTCAAAATAAAGACTCATTACTATTAGTTGGTTATTCCTCTTGATAACAGAAAGGATGGTTCTGGCTTAAGAAATTCCATTTTGCCAATCCACTTAATGCATTTCAGTGCATTAAACAAGACTGTAGAGTGTAGCGGTATCACTGGCTAAATGGAGTTAACAAAAGTCAACAAAAAGTTTGTCAGTTTGGGGGTAACCTTGAAGCCTACTTGTTGAGTCTTACCTCAGGTTTTGTTTTTGTCATCCATGGTGCCTGGTCCCTCTGGGGAAAGTTCTAGATAGGACCTTTGACTCTGAACTCACCATGGAACCAAGGAAACCACACAAATGGGTGACAGCTTTTAACACAGCCCCTCGGCTGGTGTCAGGGAAAGCCCCCCCCCCTCGTCTCTGGGATATGATCATGACCCCCAAACCGCCATGTCTTTGTCTAGGAAACAATCAGTGCAAGAAATGAGGAGCATCTGTGTGGTGCCACATTTTCAGATAGACGTAGCATGATTGACACATGAATGCATCCCTGTAATCCATCCATACATTTTCCAACCCACTTATCCTTCTGGGTCATGGGGGTTCCAGAGCCTGTCCCAGAAGCTACAGGCACAAGGCGGGGAACAACCCGGGATGGGGGGGCAGCCCATCACTGAGCACACTCACACCATCCACTCACACATTGGGGCAAACTCCCCACACATGTAACCCCGGCGGAGACTCGAACCCGGGTCCCAGAGGTGTGAGGCAACAGTGCTGCCCCTGCTTCTCTGTTTATAATGCTTATCTCAATAAGCTCTTTCCCTTGGTGTCTAATATGATAGGAATCTATACCTGATATGCAAATTTTAGAATAGCAATGAATAATACAACATTTAATCGCTGAAATTTTTATTACATTATGTAAGGTAAAGAAATTAGCTATTTTCCCGTAACACAAGATGCATTTATTTTCTTCGTTATGAAGTTAAGCATAACTGTGGGACAACTTTAAACAACAACTAGCTATCTGACTGAAGTGGCGTATTGATTACGAAAAGAAAATGAAGAAAATTTAATTAAAAGCGACAAAGAGAACAAACTGCTCAGTACAGTACTTAGGTTTTTAATTCCATTAATGTTTGCTGTGCACTATGCAAATAAATCACACCATGCCATTTGCTACTTATAATTTTCTCCCTTAAATACTTAAGGGACAACAAAACTCAATAAACAGATCTTTCTAATTCAGAAACATTTATTATCATTTATATGGCATATGGTCTGCATTGGTGAGCATGTTTTTCCTGTCAGTTATTTTTAATTGCTCATAATGTATTGATACAAGGTGGATTCATTTTAGCTAATCAGAGACATCTATCTTAAATCACCAACTCCCTAACTGAATGAAATGTCATAATTCTTTTTCAATTACTTTTACCAATGCTGAAAGATTAGCATTTCAAATAAGTTACGAGTAAGAATTTAGTCAAGCATATTCTGGTTTGACTGAAACTTGTCGGTCTAGCGACATGCTAACAACCGTGCCTTTATCATCAAGCATTTACAACAGCTTAGCCACCACTTATACAATCGTCACTATGGCAACATCCAGTGATATTTAACGTATGTACAGAGCAAATGCAAAAATTCTTACAAATATGGCCGGCAGGGCCATAGTTTAAGTGCAAAGGATTTTCTGAGATGCAATGAGACGAGGCTCAGTCACCTTGACAGATTTCACCAAGCATTCGCCAGTGGCTGGTAAGACAAAGCCTATCCTGAGGTACACAAGCACCTGGAGCTGAGAAGGACTTTCCATCAGCAGGACTTACGTGACCAAATTTCGGATGATCAGCTGAGTGCTCCATGTGTCACAGCAGGTATTCGCTGAGGTACTTCTCTTACCCAGTTTGTTTCCCTGCATTAATCACCTTCCCCGTATCCTTACCTGGAAGGGCCAGACACTCTGCTGATAATTAGACATGCATTTCAGCATCACTTTTCATTTGACACCCAAGGACCACCTATAATTAGTGAAGCTGTTGAGTAATTGCTGTGGTCACTAAAAGCACTGTTAATTTGTTTCGCATGTCGCGATATATGGAGCAGCATCTGCTCATACAAAAGTAATTCAAAGAACAGCCAAGATTCCAGACAGCTCAGGAAAAATTACCATAGTTTACTTATAAAAATATCTCATCCTGTTCTTGGTGACCAAGTAGTGGTACTTGCATGTCTTCAGGACCACTCATTCATCAGAGAGCAGGCAAGATGTTGAACCATTTGGTAATTTAGTCTGATGCTAGGCGGTTCTCGGAACCTGGGTAGGTGTGCTAGTAACTATATAAGGTGTATCCGTACCCCAAGAAATCTGGAACACATAAAATAAGAATCGAGACAAAGTCCCCCAATGTCTCCAGTCACAGATGACAATGCTCTCACATTGAACTTCTGTTTTAATTCTTTTTGTTAGAAGATCACGGAATGTAGCTATGCTCTGCATATAAGTGCCTTCCTTAAATGAAAGGTGTGCTGCCATTTTCCTGTATTTGGACCAAGTGCGGTCCCAATGGCAGAAATGTCTCTTTTACGTGACAATCAGCTGCAATTCCCCGACTAGGCTCTGTAAGAGTCTCTAGTATTTTTACTGGAGCTTTTTGGCAGACGCTACAGAACCCTATTTCCCAAAACTACTAGGTGCAGTTTCTTACCTCATGCCATCGCCCACATAAATAGCTGACCAGTGTCATCTGCTCTACCACAGGTTCTCTCGTTTTTCAGCCAGTTTTTACACCCTGCCTCGCATCGACAAATACCACATTGCACGATGTTCATACATCACAATCTCATTGCCATGTGTGATACTCATGCTCATTATTTTTGATTGCACTTTATGTATATTACTTGTCTTGCATATTGCTTGCATATTGTGAACTAAGTTCCTTGTGTGAGTTATCATGCTTGACCGATAATTCTGATTCTGAAGTAGAAGGCTTAGACATGGCCAGTCTGATTAATCCTGTAGTTAGATGAATTGTTTGGGTGATCAATCTTGCTTCTTCAACAGCAGGGGTTGAAACTGAAAAAAAAATAAAAAAAATACACACCAGCACACACTCGCAGAAACTAGAGTTATTTATATGGCCCAAGGTTTGAGTTTTCACCTTCTGGACCCCCCACAAAGACGTCCCATGATTGAGCAGCGGTGACATTTTCTTCAAGAGTTCGCTGCAAAACGGATTTTCTGAGTACAACTGACACAGGCCCTCAAGAAGGTGTCCCTGCTGTTCCACAGGAAAGCAATTTCTATGATTTGAGGCTGGAGTGCAAAGGCACATGGGCCATAACCTCAAGAGTCAAGAAAAGAGGGGCAGCACAATCAGGAAACGGTGACTTGCCAGTGGGACTGAGAGAACACAGTGGCACTGTAACCAAATCAATGGCACTGACTCATGCGTACCTTATTCTGCCAGCAGCCTGCCTGTTGAAGGGCGATCATGTCCATATTTGGTGAAAGTTGGGTTTTCTGAAACATTAATCTAGATTTACACAGTCAGCATCTGACAACATAAGGATTTTATCAGATCACCAATTCACTGACAACTGCTGAATTAAAGCAAAAGTTAAAAATTTCCTAACTTGAATTTAGCTCATGAGAGTTTTACTTACAGGAAAATGTTCTGAGGGCAGGAGCAAAAATGATCAGATGTCTTGGTCTTGCCTCCTCTAGTTGCTTGGACCCACCTACAATCTGATTGGTTGTCTCTCTGAACCAATCATTGTTCCTTCCGCCCAAAATGTCCCATGAGCTTAAATTTAAGTAGCTTTTCAACAAAACAGGAAACCGTAGTAAAAACGAATGTGCCAGCAGCTTGGGTTCGGAGCCGCCTGATATCATGCTGGCGCTGCAGTTTACGCTACAGCCACATCGCATTCTGCTTCTTCTTCAAATCCATATAATATCTGCGATTAACAGTCACGAGCGTTGCACGTTCCCTATGCATTAGCTGGACAAAACAAAAAGGGTCATCGTTGCACAGAAAGCAGACCTTGGTTTCATCTTTGGTCAAGCTTTCAAATACTCCGTAAAAGCTCATTTCAAACTGCAAGTTTCCCATCCGCTTAAGATGGAGATTACCAGAACCCAAAGCAGCATGTCTGCTTCAGCAATTCCGTAGGTTTTATAAACAGGTCTATCACACCCCCCCCCCCCCCAAAAAAAAAAAATCTATTTATCTACAACATTGGTTTCCATATGCTTCGGCATCCAGCCTATACCGTTTTTCTGTTTTACAGCACAATTTTTAGTTGTTCATTTTTAGAATGTGTAAACTAAGCAGAAGTCTCCAGCAACTTACATTCTTTACCCATTAATACAGCTGAATGTATTACTGGAGCAATTCAGGTTAAATGTCTTGCTTGAGGGGGCTACGGCGACAATTCTGTCATGTATCATTTATTTCTTTGTCAACACTGACAATGCGGCTGGCACTGACTGCTAACTGACACCATGCCTTGAAGCTAACTCATCACGGAGCACAATGGTACATGTCAAAACCTGCAGCATTTGATTTCACAGGCTGCTGGGACATTTGGCAGGAAAATGTAGTCAGAGACAGAAAGGATGTAGGGCCACAGGTCACCATTAACTCCTCAGAACTCACCCATCCATATTAGCTTCTATTACAATAACCATTTAGTAAGAATGTTTTTTTTGACCTTCGGTGGATGCCTACCATGTTAGATTTGGTCAGGTCTGTTATTAAAAGTGTCAGCTTAGCTGAAAATGAGGTTACAGAGAAATAATTTGAGTGTTAAGTTCAAAGGTCATTATTGTCATGCCCCGATCGTCCGCTCCTCTTGTGTGCCCCGCCCCCTCATCAGCCCCGTGTGGAATCCCCGTGTTCATCAGCTGTTTCGAGTTGTCCTGATTAGTTTCATGCATTTAAGTCCGCGTTTCAGTTTGTTTCCCTAGTCCGGTCGTTGTGTGCATTGTCGCGATGTTGTCAGCCTGTGTTTTACCTGTTCCTTGTGTTTGTGGCTTCAATTAAACCCCGTGTTTGACCCGACTCCTGGCTCTCTGCGCCCTTTTCTGCGCTCCGTGCGCCTCCGTGCCGTGACAATCATATATCACCTGCTTCATATCTAATTAGAACTTGGCTGAAATATTTTCCATCTGTATCCTAAAGCAAAACATGAATTCTCATAGAATTTTAACAAACTTTATGGGAAACATTCATAATTTCTAATCCTTATGTTTACTGGTCACAGGCTATGAGTTTCCCTGTTTTGGAAAACACGTGAAAAAAAAGAAGTTTTTTTCCTCCTTACCAGAGACTAATCCTGCAGACATATTGTGCAGTTAAAAATGAATGCTGAAAAATGTGCCCTGAAATTACTCTGGCTAAGGTCTAGCAGATGGTACCATTGTGCAGTCCCACTTAAGGAAGCATCAAACAGCTGGAACACGCTGTCAGCTCTGCATTGGCCTGTCCCTTTTTCACCAGTCTTTCTCCGGTATCCACAGTGTTTACAAGTGTTTATGTCCGGAAAAAGTCTTTTAAAAGTCTTTTAAAACACCAAATTTACATGTAGAGTTTTGCTTGAATTGTTCATTATTTATTATAATGTCAATTTAACACCGGAATGCCCTGGATGATGACTGACAGTGGTTGGTCAATCTCTGAGTTTTCATTTGGATATTTTAGATTATGTTACATATTATTTACTATGTTTTGAATATTGTGAGATCTTACATACCGAATATTGCCCTTGCATGGATGTGGAAGTATAGCTGTAAATGATCACATACACTAATTGGGTGGTAACATAGACACTAAAGAGATAGCAAACATTGTATAATGCTGAGAATAATAGGAACACAAACATTCTAGAACTGTCGGGATCACGTGTCTTGTTCCCATATGGCCAGCAGGTGTCGCTGCCTATCCCATCCTGTTCTCTCTGGTTCCTTAAGTTTAGTACCCTTCGCAGTTCCTGGTGTGTGTCCCCTTGCTTGCTGTGTGCCTCACTGGGCTGAGTGGCTGAGTACCCTGCATCCCTAATTATCTTGGCTTTGAGGCTGGCCTCTAGCCAATCTCAACATTGTTAGATATTTTTGGTTTCAGTTGTCCTATCCCTGTGTTTATTATGTTTGTGTTTTTCTGTATAGGTTCTGGTTTTTGTGCTTTTATTCTTAGTTACCTCTGTCAGTATCTAGTTTTGTAGTTGTATCTAGTTTCACCTTTTTCCCTGTATCTCCTAGTGTTCAAGTTTCTAGTGTTTGGTTAATTGTCACTGGCCTGCGCCGGTTCCTTTTCTAGTCCTCTTTAATTTTGTGTATATATGCCACCCTTTTCTCTGTTCATCTGGTGACTGTGGGTGTTTGCCTGGGCTCCTTGTTGATGCTCCTTGGGGTACGCCCCTTCCTGTTTTGTGAGGTAGCTCTGAGTTGCCCCACCTTTTAGTTTCAGTCCTATTTAGGTCCAATGTTTTCTGCCTGCATCTGTTTCAACTCCTCATGGTCTCTTTAGTTTTGTCTGTTTGGTGTTTTGTTTTGGTAACAACATTTCCATTTGTCAGCAAAGCTGCATTGTGGACTGTTATCCATGCCCCACCATCAGAAGAACGCTAAGAACAAAAACAAGGCAAACATTCTAGAAGACTGACACTAAATGGAAAACAAACATTCTGGAACACAGATAATAATGATAAACAAATGTGCTAGATCAATGACACTTAATGGAAAGTTAATCATTCAGGAATACTGAGAATAAATGGAAAGCAAACATACTAGAATATTGAGACTAAAAGGAAATCAAACGGTTTAGAACACTGACAATAAATGGGAAACAAAATTCTTTAACATTTATAAAAGGGGAAAGCAAAGATTCTACAGTGCAGACAAAAAGGACAGCAAAGATTCTAGAACACTGACATTAATTGTAAAGTTAACATCATGTAAGAGTGACAATAATTGGAAAGCAAACAACATGGAACACTGAGACTTCATTCAAAGCAAACATATTAGAGCACTGACACTAATAGAGAGCAAAAATCTTTAATGCTGATACTAAAGGGAAAACAAAGATTCTGCAATGCAGACTGAAGGGAAAGCAAAGCCTGTACAATGATACTAAGTCGAAAGCTAGTATTCTGGAACACTGAAAGCAGATGGAATTTTTTTTTTTTT
>JAABNX020000021.1:17374497-17386945 GCA_015163995.2 Mormyrus lacerda
GCAAAGCCTGTACAATGATACTAAGTCGAAAGCTAGTATTCTGGAACACTGAAAGCAGATGGAATTTTTTTTTTTTTTTAATTTATATATATGTATATATATATATATATATATATATTCTTTTTCCAAAGGGTGCCCTTGACTAAACACCTTTGAAAACTCTAGAATGTAAAATTAAACACCTTCATTTGTGGGTAAAGGGACAAATTTACCATATTTTCAAGTAATTAAAGGTTTTACCTGTAAAATACGAAAAGAAAGTTAAGTATATTGAATGAACAGGCCCAGCAAAGCATTCTCAGTTATCTAACCTCGGCATCTCACACTAGAGGGTGCACAGAGGGTTTAATCCTCTTAAAATATCCTAAAATATCTTATCCCCAGCCGTGTTTTCTGTCTTACTGAATCCATCTATCCTGAGGTGTGATTTTACAGGTAGGGCTCCAATGCTACAGTTCAGCTCCCTCCTTCCCAAGTTCTCCACCACGCCTCACTAAAAGGTCATGGACATGAAGGTGAAGGTAGGGTATAGAGCAGGTCACCAAGCCAGTATCCAGCAGGGCTTTACCAGGACACCCAGCTGCGAAAGTTACAAGCAAGGATGAGAGAATCTCAGGATCATGGATGGGGTTGAACAGGCGCAAGGGGTAATTAAACGATGCAGGATGCCCTGGGCCATGATGCTCTGTTTGTCAGACACCAGGTCACGACTGCTAGGCTGTCTGAAGAGCTGAATTACATTCCAGACACACCGTGCACAGCTACATATCATCATGTCCATCAGTATAACCGTTTCTGAAGTGAGTCCGTGGTGCAGTCATACCCTCAGTCCTGCAGATTTGGATCTCCAGCTACACACTCTTGGCTCAGTGGGTTAATATTCTGTGCTTGTGATTAGAAGGTTACTGGTTTAAATCCCATGTTCTTAACCCCAAATTTTCATCTGACCCTGTTTTCGCCAAAAAAAATACAGCTAGAGTTTACGGTCTATAATTACTGTATATCTAAACTCCAACTCAAACTAATCAGTTATTCAAAGCTTTTAAAATGACTAATGGAAGATAAAGGACAAACTAAAAGTGTTACAGTTATTATTCAGTCATCCATGCATCTTCTACCCCAAGGACCACATGAGTCGCCCGCGGACCTGTTCTAAAAATAGCACAACTCACAGCATCTAATGTTTAATAACTAGAGCTTAAATGCAAAGTTTACAATAATCCATTAGCTATGAAATGTAGTATCCATCCATACATTTTCTGTAACTGATTGTCCTGTTCAGGGTGGGGGGGCGGGGGGGTCTGGAGCCTACCCCGGAGGCTGCAGGTACAAGGCAGGGAAAAACCCAGAATGGGACACCAACCCATTGTAGGTGCATTCCCACACACATACCTACAGGCAATCTGGCAACCCCAATTTACCCCAGCATGTTTTTGGACTGTAGAGGGAAACTGGAGTACCATGAGGAATCCCCATGACGACGCAGGTAGAACATGCAAACTCTACACACATGGAGCCATATTGGAGACTCAAACCCTGGTCCCAGAGGTCCCAGAGGTACCAGAGGTACCAGAGGTGTGAGGCAACAGTGGAATGCATTATCTAAATTGTTAAATCCATCTCTTAAATCTAGGCTTAACGATATCAGCTGATTGTACCGTGCTGTCCCTAGATGTCTAATCAGACAATTTCAGCCAGTTTTATGAAGCACCGACAGAAACAAAAGATGTGAGAACACATTTGGGGAATTAAAGAAAAAGTGACCGTTAGACCAAGTCACATAAAGGAAACCTTCAGGCATCATCCACAAAGCGTTGGACACCTGAATTTTGAAACGCTCACTTTAAAACAGCGGCTTTTTCATAAACGCCTTTAAGGAATTTCTCCCATCCAGATTATAAATCAAATTCAATTAAAAAAATGCATCATTTTAAATGTACCAGGGTTCCTCTTCTTTTCGTATCCTCATTTTATTATTAATGCAAAACATTAAGATATTCCTCTTGTATTAAATCTATATCATTCCCATCATAGCTGTAAAACACAAATTCAACCAAGAATTAATATTTTATTTGAACAAAAAACAGAATCAGTAGAATCAAAGTGTGTGAGGATTTGTGGGATACACCCTGACACTGATAGGACAAGTGGTTATTGAAAATGAATAGATGTGTTTTCATTCATTTGGTAAATTTGATTTCTAGAAAACAGCAAATGCGGAAGAGAATAATAGCCATAAAGTTTAAAATATTGGCCTCTTAAAGCAAAAACTGAGTCGTTGAGATTTTTTGGACCGAGATCCTATTCTTTTTTCCATATTTCACTTCATCCAAATATGAACAATTTTTTTCTAATGTGACTGTCGGTTAGGCACTGTGATTCATTGCTCACAACGATTACATTTTGACAGCAGGCCATGGTCTGTAAAAATAGATTCAGGCACTTTTCTTAAAAACCTTGTGTTGTTAAAAATCCACCCTCAGGCCTCTTACTGTAGTTAAAATCATTTATGCATTACAGTTTAAAAAAAAATCACTGAGAATACATGAAGGAAAATGCAAAAACGAGATGAGCCCCTTTTTGACAAATCGATATCCGAAGAGTACTGATCATCGCTCCTTCCTGCCACCCCACATTAAATTAAGACTTATTTTTCTTTCGATGCATTAATCCTCCCTGAAACCTCTGAGAGAAAAGAAATGGGTTGGATTTATCTAGGATTTAAGCGAGTCGTCCTTTCCCGCAGATTCATTTTCTGTTACCAGGCAATAACATCGACAATAATATCGACTTTTCTACCCAGTAACTCAGAGGTAAATACAGCGCTGAAAACTTAATATCTGATTTCGATCAATAGCCTAAAAATCTTGACAAACATCTGCAGCTTGGCAAGGAGGCCCAGTTCCGCCTGTATGTGAGAGTGTTTTGCATCTGCATGTTTGTAAATTCTTCTGCTTCCCACTTCTGCATGCATTATCAACTCATCTCTTCCACCTGGCATGCCAGGAGAACAGCATACACAAGGCCCTGGGAAATCTGGCCCACAGAACCACTGCTAGTTCAGGCTGTGCAGCACTACTATGGATGGCTAATTACCCAATCTTCGGGATAGAGTCTAAATTTTGACTGCCACAATAATTCTGGTACACGTTTCTACACTTTGAGTGGACTATTATCTAAATGCCAGAAAGGCAGTCCACCCAAACAGCTTTGGAAGGGATTTACCCCCATGGGAGAACTTACCAATATGTTTTTTGCATTCTTGGCCCAGGGTACAAAGCCCATTTTGATTTCCTGGCACATTGAAATGCAATAAAGAACCAAGCTCCTAATTAGCTTTCTCCCTCTGGCCATTAAACCAGGGGTTGTGTCCTGATGAGAAGCTCACAAAGGTCCACAAGTTAGAACAAGAGGCCTCAGGATATGAGGTGAGGTTCATACTCTGAAATCACATTTTTAGGAATAACACACAGTCTAAAAAGGAAAAGAAGGAGTAATTCAGCTAGTCATTTTGCCTGAAGACAGTGGCAGGTCTGTCAAGAACACAGCTAGTTGTGTACAGGGAGAGTAAGTCACTAATAGAAGACGTGATACTCATTCTAGGTGATGATGGGTAATTTTGCAGCAATCACAAAAAGTACGGGTCTTAACAAAAGACAGCTTCTCACTGGAATTTTGGAGATGAAGAAGACTGGCGTTAGCTATCTCAGTGTCTTTCAGTATCCACCACCGAACACCAAAAAGAAAATGTCATGGATGTTCTGCAGGTGTTGGGAAGATCCATTCCTGTCTCGCTTATATAGATAGGCCTTACCATTCTTTGACTGTATTCAGTGAGTTATCACAAACTTTTGGGGATGTACTCCTCCACGGCTCTGGATTCTGGACAAAGAGTAAATGTGTGTTTACGGTGGTGTGGTCCCTGAGGAAACATTAAAATAAGTAACGGCACATGCTGTAGGAACGATGTGGAGGAAATGAGAAAGCCCAACAACTGCCGAACACCTCCATGAGGTCATGGAGGACTCAGTACCAGCAGACCCAGTACCATGCGGAGATCCTTCCACATCCGGAGCTCCCAGCACAACTCACTTACCTTGATATTGGCAAGATAGCGAATGATGCCCTGAATTTCAGTATGGGGTTATTTTGCTTTGATTTTGACAGAAACTGTGTTGCAGGTGACCGTACTTCGGTCCTGGTGCTCTCTAAGGGCAATTTACCAGTTTCTCTGCAATACAAAGGACGATCCCATGGCTTCCTGTAGGAATGTTCCGGAAAAGGTGACCTGATTGCAGAGGTTCCCCAGCTGACTTGGGGCTGGAAGACAATGCTGCGGCAATCAGAGAGAGAAGGATACAAGTGCCGCATCTGTTGATATGTGGTTCTCTCACTTGTGTTCCCTTAGTAAACTTGTCGTTCTGAATAAAAAAATAATGAATGATTCTAAGTTACTAGCATCATCTGGTTGCTAGTGTGCAAAATGCCACCACATAGGCAACAGCAGATCAAGCTTTACCAATGCAAGAGCACTCTTACTCTTTGTCTATTCTAGAGTTTAGCTACAGGGTGGTGAAAAACAGTCTGGAAATGTTAAACATTTCTGGCCCATGCTGGTGGTCGATGGTGATAAGCCAAGCAAAAACAGAAATAAATTGTAATACTGCCGTGGCCTTGAGTTCAGGCTCTGGAGATGTTTGTCCCTTATACTCTCTGGAAGGACCACTACAGCTTCTATAGGATGGTGTTTGGCCTATTATTTTCATCCAAGGGTAAGATTGTTTCATCACTCTGCTGGGTCCTTAATGTTGCTCCGTATTCTGTCACAATGAGTCACAGTAAAGGCGAAAACAGCCTTCGTCCCCCAAGGCTGCTCGTGCAGAAGAAGACTCTAAGAGTAAAGTGATGTCCATCTAAATCTCCAGTCATGCAGATGACATGGAACCCAGTGGCAGGTGAGGAGGGGGTGAAGTGTAACAAAGCAACAGGACCAATAAGAAATGAGCAGAAATGCGCCAGGATTACATTTCTGATGATTTTTTTTTTTTACATTTTCTGATGACACCAGGGGCCTGTACTACGAAGCGGGGTTACTGACTTATCCGGGTAACTTGTCAGATTTAAGGTAGTCTGGGCAAAATGTAAGTAAACAAATATGAAGTCCATTTATTGGGTCGCAGGGGGTCCGGAGCCTATCCCGGAAGCAACAGGCACAACCCTGGACAGGGGTCCAGCCCATCGCAGGGCACACTCACACACTGTTACCATTCACACCTACGGGCAATTTATTAACTCCAATGAGCCTCAACATGTCTTTGGATTATGGGGGGGAAACCGGAGTACCCGGAGGAAACCCCACGACGACACAGGGAGAACATGCAAACTCCACACACATGTAACCCAGGCAGATACTCGAACCCGTGAGGTGTGAGGCAACAGTGCCAACCACCATGTCGCCCCAGAATCTTTATTCTAATTTTAATATTCTATTGCTAGGTTTTATTTTATAGAACGACTTTAAAATCAGACTGTAATCTCTGCCTAAAATGCTTTTCTTTCTAAAATGTTATTTGCTACCTTAAATCTTATACTTTAATGACTCAGCAGCAGCACATACGTATGTAGCTTTGCTGTGTAAGTGTTCCAATTACAAGGATATGGATCGAAAATAAGGTTAAGAGAAACTTCTTATCTCCACTTAATGCAAGTTTATTGCGTGAACATTCGGCTGGCTGTAAATCTGCTGTAATTACTGTCATGATGTTACCACAGGCAAAGAAAGAAATCTAAAGGAAACCTCCATTTTGCTTTCTTCATCACGGGGGGGCTCAAGGCATGGTGGGAAATGCAAGTGAGGCTGACATGAATACAAAAGAAGTACAGGGCCAGACCTTAGGATGTCACACAATTGGCTCAAATGGATCACATCATAATTAATTCAAATGATGGTTTTATCTGTTTCTGTAGTGTGGGTACATGTCCCTTAATATTTGATTCTAAAAATAAACTTTCATTTGTTACTTTTGTTCTATTTAATTCCACAACTGGTCACACAAACTTGGTGTAAATCCTGTCACATATGAAAACACCTGTACTGACAGAGCAGCCCGTCTTCAGTGGTGTCCATTTCGGAGCCGCGGCATTCAGCCTGCGTTGATTAGCACGTAGAGATTATGTGAGAGAAGGACTCTAATCATCATTTGATGTACGCTATGCGGACAGCTCTGTCACAGACTGGATGCACACTGAAGTCTCATATCACCTTTTGCTTGCTAAAGTAAATCTCAGTTCCTCCAGAAATATCTATGAATATGTTATAAGGAAAACAATTCCCTCCCCCACAAAGGTCATTATCAGCCTGTTATAATAGGGACCTTTCATTATTCTGGGTGCCTCCCAGAGAAACATGCGGCTGCATCTCATGCGTCAAGATGCATGGCAAGATCCATATGAGCCCATGATCAGTATAGAGCCCGTGTGACTATAAAGCAGGCAAAGCTGTCCTGAGACCCCGTCTCTCTCTTCCGCCTGCCAAAATGACACCGGCATTGTGACAGCTTTGACAAAGAGGCTGATTCTACCATAGTGACGTTTTTTTTATTTATTAATGTTCCTCTTCGAGACAGTTGGCCCCCAGTGGGGAAAACCCAGTAGATTCCCTGGGATTTTCAGCTTGACTTGGGTTCCACGCTGTTTTCTGGGGAAACAGCTGAGCATGTGCGACCTGCGGATCAGGGACCATCTAGGCTTAATTTGCCTAATCTCAGGTAATACCACTGGAGATCATTAACAACTTGTGACTGCTCTGGCAGCCCAACCACCAATTCCAACTTGGAATTTCCAAGCCCCCATGTTATGTAGGGCACTTTGCCCCCTGCTGGAAGTTGCAAGAGTGCACTTTTTCAAAATAGCATCAGCGCCTGTGACAAATAAATGCTGGTTTCTACATGAAGTGGCCTTTTGGGTGCGAGTGTGGATTTCGGACTTATCCCCCCAAGTCTCTGCAAGCAATGACCGTATATTGCCTGCCTCATAATAGGCTTTTCTAAAAGTGTCAGCAGATGGTGTTAAGGTGGATTTGCTGCCCCACGAACCAGGATCTGAGCTCCAAAGGGAAGACCGTCCATCTAAAACTCCTGCCTTACTCTGTAAGTGTTTATTAAGTGTTTGGTAGGCTAGCCACCATCTGGCCACAGGGAAGCCTGCCAATTATATTGTGTTAAAGAGATACATGAAGTGGTCAGATCCCTGCCTGACTGCAGCAGTGTGAGCTCTTTGTGCACCGCAGAGCTAAGGAATCTGCAGTCAATGTGCAGGGGAATGAACTGTCCTTCTGTCTCGCCAACTGAACACCAAGCTGACCGCGGTTATATGAGGCGCACCCCTCCTGCGCATCCCAGAATACTCTGCTGTGCATCCCCTTCCCGGTCTCCACAGCGATCGCTTCCTTCCTTCCACCAACCTGACCACCTCCTTCTCTCTTCATTCATGTCTCACAAAATGCCTTGCAGGCGAAGGGCTTTCAGGAGAACACGCTGTAGCGACCAGCCCCTATGGCTCTTCCACTACATTAGTTCCGCATCTTTGTGTTGTTCACGGTTCCAATACAGCAATATGTCGATGAAAAGAACCTGCATCCTGCAGTTCTTTGGCACATTCTTCTACGTTCAGTTCAAAGCAAACCGTTTGTGAATGTGGTGCGTTGCACGACTAGCCCAGCCCTCACTGGCCTGAGAGTCCCTGCGTGGATTGTTCCAGTTGTCATGGTGCTAATAGCGAATCTCAAGCTTAGGGTGTTTAGACATTAGAACATTGTATCAAGGAACTGAAGCCAGGCTGTGGGAATGTTGTGTACTGCCAGCATGCTGTTATTTATGAGTGACTGGGGGGGGGGGGGGGCAGTTAATCTTAGGTGTAAACATCCTTTTGCATGCTATGAAGTGCATTAAATTATACTGTCTATGGCACATGTATGTGTATTATAGAATGTGTAGTGCATATGGAAAACTTCTGGTGGAACATCGTGATGTAACTTCAAGACAGCTGCTCCGTGTCAATGCAGGGTTTGCTTCATCTTTCCCGTCTCCGCACAGGTTTCTTTTGGGTACTCTGGCTCCGTGCTGCAGTCCAAAAACAAGTGGCTCGGAGATTTTATGTCTCTAAATATTCCTTAGTGTGTGGCTGCGTGTGAGAGCGCCAGGCCATGGACTGGCATTCCCATCCAAAACTTGTTCTTACTTGTTCCTGATATGTCCTTACTGGAAAATTACAAAGTCCAGGCTGCTGTCACATTGGCACCGAACGCGGAGGTATTTCATAATGCATCTGCTCCCACTCGCACTCCAGGGTGGCCCAGACTCTGACAGGTGCGCGCCGCACTCTCCGCTCAACTTCCAAGAGGATACGGAGATGCAGCGAAGCTTCTGCAGAAGCCGATCCATCTAGTCAATCACTGCTGATACGCGCCAGACGGCGCTGCGCCGGAATCTGACGGTCTTCTCATGGCACAAATCGTGCCGTTTAATTGCACGCGCACAAGAAGATCCACAACGAAGCGCAAATATCGCGCCCGTTTAGCTAGGCGGCGGTTGTGTGCCTGTGATCAGACCGCCGGGGGATGGAAAGCGCGCGTGCGAGCGGGAGTGCACATGTGGCAGCGCCTCGTGCTGTGTGCACTGCAAGTGATGCATTGCACCCGTCAGGCATAACAATAGATGGAAGATTTCGCCTGAGATATAATGGATGAACACTGTTTACCGTCGGCCGGCTCCTTCATTCCGCCCAGTGCTGTACAGCATTAATGTCAGAAGCCACGGCTAATGCCTCTTATCCCTTGACGGCAGGCACAGGGTATTTCTCAGCCAGCCTCCCAATTCCTATGCCCTCCCTTCCTTTATCCAATTACTCTTCTAAGCACAGAGCCTATATATATGAGATGGACGTGTTTCCAATGCATCGCAGCCTGCGTTTTGCTAAATTCATTCCGTGATATGGTACAACGGCCCTCCTCGAATCACACACATACACATATGTATTGTCCTTCACACTGAGTTTCCACGATCTGTAGCAATTGTTACCACATAACATTTGCTTTCCAGAATGTTGACGGCAAGTAACGACAACCGATAAACATCATTACGATATATCAATGTTCCTTCTTCCAAATGTTAACTCTCTTCACATTTTTTTTTCTCATTCACGCTAATCTCCATGATGATGGTTTCAGCTCCTTTCAGCACTGTACACGTTCTCGCTGCGTACCGCTATGTGCGTACCACTATGTCGATTAACGAAAAAACTGCTGCTTTGTAAGCAAAGTAGTCTGGTTGCTAGGAGCCTTACTTTAATTTGTATGTACATGTGGTGAAGGTCTGTCCATGCATTTATCAATGGAAAATGAGGTACGTGTCTTCAGATATATACAGTGTGGCTATTTGCACAAATTTGCATAATTCATTTCTTCCTGCGCTTCCAGGCACACCTGACACCCTTTATGTATGTATGTGTTTATTTATTTATTTACACATTTTAAATACATTGATTTATTTATAGTTTTATTACTGCTGAGAGTATGATTTATTTGATCCCTGATTTTGCATTAAGCCATGCCTGCATTGTATTTGTAGTCATAAAACACTAAAATGCATAATAATGCATATGTTATACATTTTAACACATGACGTAGGTGGCCAAACATATCTGCAACCACCTGCTGTAATGTGCATAACAATATATAACAATTGTGATTTGTTACGAGTGCTCTTGTGGCTTTTAACTGGAGTGTTATTAAAATATCAGCTACAAAAGCAAGACAACACACAAAAAAGAGTGAAAAATAATAATCAGAACTCAAGTTAGGTGATACTCAGAATCCTCCTCAGTGTCAATATCCAAAATTTGATGATTTATGTTTTTTTCCTAAATTCATCTCTTGAGATCATCTTTAGCCTACAGACTAAATCTGTACATTTAGTATCATTTATGAACTTTACTCATAAATCTTTATTTAACACATGCCTGATTCTATGTCATAAATTATTAAGTGATAAATGAATTTTTGAACATGCACAGTAACCAGTTCACACAGAGAAACATTTCATCTCTTGAGCTGAGATTAGGACTTTTCTAAATTAATTTTTTGCGGAGTCAGGCCTTATTTCTGTACCACCCATATATTTTCATTCTTATGCTTATAAAGACGTTTGGTGCTGATTTTTAGCTTAGAATACATTTCCAACTATTAGAGCAGTGACAAAAGCAGTGATGGCCTCCATTTTTTGGTCTGGTAGTATCTAGTTAGACCACATGGTTTTTCCCATAGAATTAGCTCTGCTGCTTCACACTGGTACTATACACTCATGAACACTTTATTAGGATCACATGTACATCTGCCTATGTGCGCAAATATTTAATCAGCCAATCGTGCGTCAACAGCACAATGCAGGGAGCGGCAGTGTTGCAGATGGAAACACCTTGTTGATGCGAGGAGAATGACCAGACTGGTGCAAGCTGACAGAGAGGCTACGGTGACTCAGATAACTACTCTGTACAACTGTGGCGAGCAGAAATGCATCTCAGAATGTACGACACGTGGAACCTCGAGGTGGATGGGCTACACGAGGTGGAGGTTCCACTCCTGTCAGATGAAGATAGAAAGCTGCAGCTGCAGTGGACACAGACTCATCAAAACTGCAGTTTAAGACTGGAAAAACGGAGGCTGGTTTGATGAATCTCAGTTTCTGCTGAGCTACACAGATGGTTGGGTCAGAATTTGGCATGAATCCATGGACCCAACCTGCCTTATCAACAGTCCAGGCTGCTTGTGGTGCTGTAATGGTGTGGAAAGTATCGTCTTGGCACACTTTGGGCCTGTTAATGCCAATCAATCATCACTTGGATGCCACAGCCTGTTTGAATATCGGTGCTAACCGTGTGTATCCCTTCATGGCCACGACTTTCCTGTCTTCTAACTGTTACATCCAGCATCATAATGCACCACGTCACGAAGCAAACGTCGCCTCAAACTGGTTTCGTGAACATGACAATTAGTTCCGTGTTCTTCAGTGGCCTTCCCAGTCACTGGGTCTAAAACCAGTAGAACACCTCTGGGATGTGGTAGGATGGGAGATTCACGGCATGGATGTGAAACTGGCAAATCTGCAGAAATAGCGTGATGCAATCATGTCAGTGTGAATCTTAAAGGGATCCTTGCAGCTTTTTGTGGGGTCCATGCAAACAAAGAATTGGGGGCTGTTCTGATGGCAAAGAGAGGCCCTATCAAGCAGCGTTTCTAGCTTGTGTATCTGCCCACTTACCCACAATGCATTGTCCTGTGGAGGATTTAAACATATGAAACACTGGTTTGGAATTGGTCTTCATAAAATCAACTCAGGACATGCAAATGAATGCATCACACATGCATGTAATAAGAAACCTCGAAAGAATGAGGAAAAAATAACATTGCAGTCTTGTATTTGTGTCATTACTTGAAGACACCAGCCTCCTCTTGTGACAACAGGTTAGATCTGAATCTATTATTACTCGTAATGACTAATTCGCCATCGTGACATCATTAGATACTGAGCTTCTATACGGCTTGGGGATTACTCTGGTCTCCCTGCTCGACATGTTGATGCATAAGAGCAGCGGTGTAGGATGCAGGCCTCAAAACGTAGTGTGCAGCCTCCTACCCTCGCAGTGGTATCTGGGAGACACTTACTGAAAGAAAGCGCAACCGCAAGACAGAATCAGCTGATTGCCAGAGGATTTCACCAATTTGTAGGCGTAAGACAAGACGAATCTGCTCAACTGTGTCTGCTGTTTGATCACGAAATCCAGCCAGATGGTGTGGGCATACTTCTCTGGAGTGACTGGCTGGGGGCAAGGTTTCACAGCAATATATTTTCTTACGAGCTGTAAAACCAGTACTCTCATACAGAAGAAAGGACTGCGCTCTCTGTATAAATGTTCCAGTGATTTACTGACTGCCAAGTTCTCCCTGCAAGTTTTCAGTTTTTACAGTTTACAAAGTCAAGCTACTTAGAAAACAGTCCAGGTTCCATTGTGGCTTGAGATGGGTCAGCATCCTATCCAGCGTGATCCCCCATTGCAGCTCCATATAGGATATGCATGGAAAACAGATAGATAGATAGATAGATAGATAGATAGATAGATAGATAGATAGATAGATAGATAGATAGACGGAAAGATTCATTCATTCATTCATTTAAAAAGGTATGTCCAAAAAACATGTCTACGATATAGTAAGAAATCAATTAAATGCAATGCAATGCAATGCAATGCAATTTATATAGCACGTTATCACAACATTACATTGTCTCAATGCGCTTTACATTTCTGCCACATAGAGACCCCCCAGTGAGTAAGCCGATGGCGACGGTGGCAAGGAAAAACTCCCTAGGAGGAAGAAACCTTGGGAGGAACCAGA
>JAABNX020000021.1:17390682-17404085 GCA_015163995.2 Mormyrus lacerda
TTTGGCCCGATGTTTGTGGAGTTTGCATGATCTCCACGTGTTCTGTCATATACCCATAGCTTCCGGGACCCACAACAAGCAAGACAGAAAATGATTGGATGAATCACCAAAGAATAACAAAACATATTGTACTTATTAGTTACTAAAACCATAAATTGAAATGTTGGTGGCGGTTTCTCACTATCAATGAGAAATACCTTTTCACTGTACTATGTGATTTCAGCAGCCTGAAATTGGAGCGGAGAGAAAATGACTGAGAGAATTTGACACGCGAATTATATTGACGAACCTGACAGTGATGACCGATTTTTTTTTTTTTACGTTGTGATAAATCATTCATTCATCATTCATTCATTACTCATCCCTCATTCATTCATCCATGTTCCACAATTAGTCATTTAAATAAATAAAATACAATCAAATTAAATTAAATTGCTGATTAGGTGTGTGAAAGACTGTTCTAAAACAGCACCTATAAGTCGAGGAAAATAACCACACTTATTTTATTACAATGGGATCTCTCTTTTTGATAAACAAAACAACTGGTAAATACGTTTGAATACTCCTTATCAATGAATTTATCATCATAGTGGCGTGTAGCTTGTAATGCGTGTTACCTGAATAATATTAAAATGTTTTTGTTCTTAAACTTAAAGGGAGGTTTATGTTTTTTATCTCAATTGTCCTACAAGAACAAAATGTTGTTTAAAGTAACGAATCTTTAAAGTGATCTTTTAATTAACACATAAACAGTATAACAGTCTTGTAAACAAGCAACTTGCAACCGGCAGAAGTTCAGCAAAGAAAAACCGATATGAGACACATGCGCCATATTTCAATTGCTCGGAACCCCGAGACACCAGTCAGTAACTACAGATTTCCTGGTGTCCCGATGGTATTTCAGAAACAGTCACAGTTTACAAGGTATCGATTCCTCTGTGTCGCAGGAAAGTCTGTACACACACCAGCTTCCCTTTGCACCCTAATTGTCCCTGAAGCTGGAGCCTTACCGTTACCAATGCAATCGACACGTTATCACTTCGCTCGAGTCGTACCCCCAACCAAGTGTATGTTTGCAGAAATTCACAGATGGAGCAGCAGGGGGCATCGATCCACAGCATGACGCACGGTGCCCGTGCGCTGCATGCTCGTAACGACACCCCTTTCCTGTTGGTACACATGGTACAGTTACAAAGGGAAACAGCCCGAGTTAGGTACGTGGCTATCACCGTGAACATCCTAAGATGAATAGCGGTCAAAATTATTTTCCCAGCGTCTGAATCAGTAAATCTAAAGTAAGGTAGATTATACAATACAACTAAAAATGACCCCCCCACCGCGCACACAGACACACACACACAATAACCGTTAATCCCTCATTTTCTTTTTTAATAAAAAAAATGCTGATCATTCCACTCTTTAACTGCGCGTTGAAATTAGTATTATTCAATAGAAATATTGCAAAATCTGACTGCTGAATTATCACGTCACGAATTTAATAGACGAATCTAATGAATTTCATTAATAGGGACTGCGAATGCCAAAAGTTGCGATGGCTAGTTAGAGCTTCACAATATTGAAGTAAGTACTATTTATTAATTTTAATATTCAAACATTAAAAATCTCAATCTGGCAAACAGATGCACAATATCACATGCAGTTCTGGCGTTGGTGCTGGATAGAGAGTGGAGTGGAGCAGTTGCACCCCGATCTTCCTGCTTGTATTGCGTTTCGTTATGTTGAAATCGCCAGTATTATACAGGGATAGAAACCATGGATGTGTTAGATTAAGAAATCATTAACAACACACGACTGCCTCTGAACACTTAGTGTCATATTACCCTAAATACGTGTAAAAATGAAAAAGAAATAACTGCACAGCCATCAAACACAGGATGTGTTAAATGTTTTTCCAAACACGAGCCAGACTGCGAATCGGTCGTCACTGTCTGCGTGGTAAGTCTGTTCTTTTGATTGTTAGTGTGAGCAGGTAATTTCAGGTAACAATTAGGCTACCTGTTGTGTTGCGACAATATTTTTTAACACATCTGCTATTGCAGAGTAGAGTTATCAGATGTGGCTGGGCGTCTAGACTATATCAATATAAAATAAAGTTTATTTTATCACCAAGTTTCCCATTTGACAACTGATATTTAATTAAAAAATATATAATATGACGTACAAAATAAATGTTTTAATTTTGTGCTTTTCACTTTCTTATCATTTGTCTCATCTTCAGCTATTCTAATAATCAGTCTCATTCCTAATTCATTTTCAGCAGACTGTCACCATTGCTTAATTAACTTCCATTAGTATAAAGAACTTTTGGGTTGAGCATTGTGAAGGGGGGAGGGGGGAGGTTTCCACCCATTTAAAGGAGTCCCATGTTGATATTAAAATAGTTTAATTAATATTGGGATTAGTATTAATCAGTGGTTTCTTAGCTTCTTAAGATAAAGCATGGGCCTTTTTTTAAGTAACCGCTGATTTTGGCCTTTTTCCACCGGCATAAAGGAACCGACTCGATCGGTTCCCGATCTGCACCACGAAGAGACAATAATCACAGCACGGTTCCTGCTCACCTCCAGTCTTCCGGTTGTTGCAGCAGAGGCTCTGTCAGGGCCGCGTCAGCGCAGTTCCGGCTCCGGTTCAGCTTGTATAGTCTGCAATGGAAACGTGCCAGTTTCGCAGTCCGGGTCGGTTCTTGGTGGCAGTGGAAAAGCGCTTTGTATTACATGCATGTGGTCTAATTCGTCCAAACTAAAATTACGATATACAGCGTTAAAACGGTCGGTTGCTCTGCCCATAGTTCTGACATGTCGGTTTGTCTTCTGCTTCACCAATGACTGTCTGTCGCTTGTTTTAAAGTTGTCATTCCAGGACTATTAGTGTTACTCTTGGTGAGCAAAATGGTTCTGGTGCTGGGCTTGATCAGCTGTGTGGGAGCTCCCTTGGTCAACCTCCACCATAAGACGCCCTGAGTTTGCATCTTGCAAGACTTTTCGAGGATATTTACGTTTCCCTCCACTGTCCAAAAACATGCAACTTACAAAATGCAACTTAATTGGAGACCCCTGATTCTATGTGTGCATATCTACAGTATGCTATAGTGGTTGGTTGGTTGGTTACAATGGCAATACATTATATAATCCATCCATGTTCTATAAGCACTTATCCTATTCAGGGTCACAGGGGGACCCGCAAGGTGTGAAACAACCCAGGGTGGGGTGTCATCCCATCTCAGGGCACACTCACACAGCAATCACTCACACACACACACACACACACCTATGGGCAATTTGGTAACTTCAGTTAACCTCAGCGTGTTTTTGGACTGTGGGGGAAACTGGAATATGTGGGAAAACCCCACGACGACACATGTACTTTGACACAGGAACTTAAATATGAACCCAGGACCCAGAGGTGTGAAGTGACAGTGTCAACTACCCTGCCACCGCATACTACCATGCTATATTATATTATAATATATAAACGATTGTTCGGTGAATCGTCCGATTAATCGATAGATTACTCAATTATTGATATAATTGATACTTCCAGCCCTAATTTTGAGTCATTGTTTACGCAGCGTAGGCTTATGGTGAGCTTGGAGCCAAGTCCAGGAAGCGCCGGGCCCATGGTAAGGGGGACAGGATGCCTTTGCGGCACAGAACACAGCCTCACATAGATCTACACAATCAGACAGTGTGGGCAGTTTAAGCACTATGCAGACGGGATTAGTTTTACCTGGGGATGTACTGTATTTGAAGCAATTACTGACAAAGTCCATCATTTTAATCCAGCCCAAATATGCCATGTCTCCCATTATTACAAGACTCCAGAGTAAAAATTCTGAAGTGAATTATCTTGTCATCTGAGTAATAAGGTTATATCTGTAGCGGCACATCTCTTTTTTGTAAGGGAAAACAGTATTTACCCACTAAAAATAGAGCTTAAATGTGTACTGAATATTCCACACAAATGTCTGACAGCCTCTGCCGTCAAAGTTCTCAGCTGTTGCAGGGCAGCACAATACTACTGAGTATTGATTTGTAAGCTGTGAGATTTGTGAGTATAGTTGGGGGGGAAAGAGGCTCTCTTTTTGTGCTCGGCTAGTATGTTAAAGGAATATGTCGCCCAAAAAATGAAAATTCAGTTGACTTTTGCTTTCTAGCTGCACTAACTCTGAGATTAACATCCAGTCAGGATTAGCTCTGATAATTTGGGGAAGTTATGCACTCTTTATATCTCGTTCCAATCAGCCAATAAAATCACTTTGTTACATAGCAAACCTCCCTAGTTAGGACTAATCCCACCTGAATACGGTTTCAGAGTCACCATTTCACGTTTTTGGTGCTACATTTGGGAAAAAGAGGTAGCCAGTGATGTGCAAAGATGGGGATTTACTGTCCCATTTACCAGCAAAAGATGTCTATCGTTTATATCTACACCTTTGCCCAAAATCACCAAGACAATACATTTTTATTAAATGTCATAATTATTAACTGTGTGAGTAAAAAAAACAAATAATTTGTTTTAGAAATGATATAGTAACGGTATTCTAATAATTGTTGTGTTAATTGCATAATTAACAATGGCCTTTGGTGGGATTGGTTTTTTGACACGTCTAAGGATGTCTGAGAAGTCCATCACAGGGCCATGATACAGTGTGCAGTTCGTGGTATTATTTTTGTTGGTTTGGGGGAGGGGGAGGGGGGGGGCTAAGGACTACAGTCACTGCTCAGCTCAGTTATTTTAATTGAGCGCCGTGTCGCCCACATGGCTCTGTGGGACCCAATGCCTAGTGCAGCCTCATCATGGTGCCTCTAATCACCCTTTCAGTGTTTTTAAGTTTGCTTGGGGGAGTATAGATTGAGTATAACCAGGGACGCACATACATATTTGGTGTGTAAAACGATACGTGCAGCAATTTCTTGGCATAACAAGACAAAAGCACATAAAATAAGTACCCACTTCTGCTGTTATAACGAGAAATTACAGCGCCTTTTAAGCTTTGTATGGCTAATACGTACTTCATTTGCGGTGTAAAGGTTGAATTAATTTTATGTGCATTTGCGTTGTTAGGCCAAGAAATTGCTGCGTGTATCGCTTAATTCGCCAAATACGTACTTACATACCAGTTATGTTCAATTCATCACTCTAAGGCCCAATCAAAAACCGACTTTTCTGCATACCATTACAGCTCAGATTTTGGGTCTAGCAGACCTTTGTATGTCGGTGTGCGTCGACTGCACATGTGCAAAGGTGTTTCCAGCTGCTGGCAGCCCTGACTGCAATGAAAAAAAAAAACATAGAAGAAGAACAGTTGTAGTTATATGCACTTTGGATGGGCACCTGAATACAGTATATATACGACTCATCATTGACCAAGAAGGCAATATCTGCCCTCTGCTGGTCCGGTGGAATATCACTGCTGCGCGCATGCGCTGACCGCGAGCCTCTATGCACATGGGCAAACCTAACATGACTGTGTGCAGACAGCAACAGCTGCAGAAAAGTGAAGTCTGAACACATTACAGTCCTGTCAGCATCTACTTTAACGTATTACTCAAGAGTCATATTGTGTATTTTTTTTTTTTCACCAGCCTTAAGTAAAGCTTAAGTCACGGTTTTAATTAGAATTTTTATTATTCCAAGATAACGAGCAGTATTTTTTTGTCTGTCGGCATGTTACTGTGGCCCATGTGCTCCTGAAGTTCTTCCCATCATGCTCATGTCGAGTGAGCATCCTGTTCCTCCCCCTGGCCACCATACTGAGCACATTGGTGCCGCAGGAAGGCAAGATCCCCACAATACACTCACATTACCCCGACACAGCCGTTTTTGAGCCTTACGGTCCAAGACCTCTGCTGCTAATTTCTTGGCATCGTTGCATATCTTGTTATCCACAAATAGCGCTCTTCCCTTTATTTCACGCTCTGCAAATTAGCAAAAGATTAAATGAAAAATTAGATGAATAAATATTACGATGAGCTGGGCCTCCATTTCAAGACTCGCATCATAGTCAAGGAAGCTGTTACTTATTGTTATTTTCTCTCTGTCAAGACAATAAACAATGAAAATGAGTAATAATCATTTTGCAAGTCGCAAAGCATACTGGGATGATTATTTTAAAGTACAGAATACAACAACACTGGTATGGTTCAGAATTTAATGAATCGATTCCAAGCACTTGTAGTGGTGATGATATTGATTTGAACACCGGTTCAGCTGTATAGCCGGACAAACAGAGCTGTGTCATTAGCACTCAGTGCAGAGGTCGGACAGTCGTCCTGCGCAGGTGCACCAAAGGAGCCCCTGCCTCATCTAGTTCTTGACATAACACGTGCCGTACATGTCAGGTTACTAACCCTCACGAATTATACACACGACGCACGCGGCACAGAGGGCGGAACTGCCATCCACACGCCGACATGACATCACCGCCCCAGCAGGCCTCAAAGGAAACAGGATGTCCTTCGCAGCCCTGCTTCTCTATCTTCATCTCTTGGGCCACTATACCAGCAATATAGATTCTCCGAGTGACCAATTACAATAACTTCTGAAATCCAGTGTGCTGGACAACAGTATAGGAAACGAAATAAAAACTCAAAGCAATATTAAATGTTCTTAAATCTCCTCAAATCAGGTAGATTTGAAATTGGTACAAGTACCTTTACTTTCTTTTCACATATTCCTTCTTGTTCTCTGGGGGACACAGGTGAGAGTGATGCTTGGGGTCACAGTGTAGGTCAGCCATTTATCTGGTACGTCTGGAGCAGTTTTTTGCTTAAAGGCCTCGGTCAAGGGCCCAGCAGTGATATGCTTACTGTGCCGGCTATGGACGCAGACTCCTGACCCATGGGCCCGCACACCGCCCCCTGCAGGTGAGAGGCATGCATTATTTAAAGTGAGAAGAAGAAAGCACGCAGGCTTCAGGTGGAGTGAGAGCAGGAGTCAAGCTGAAAAGCAGGACGGGTGAGCTTTGAAGTAACATACAGCAGGAGGATGTGGTGCCAAACAGCAGCGTGTCTTTGTTGTTTCATATTTGTTGAGCAGGGTCCCTTCAGTGACTCTGCTGCCTTTTTTACACTAATTAATAGATGTTAAACAGCCCTTTGGGGACAAACTCTGAGAAGTGTTTTATTGAGGGCCGACTCTCATGAAATCTTGGGTGACTTTGCTGACCTCTAACATAAGCTATAATCCCCCTGTAACTTCAGCGCTCAGTGAAGAATCTCCCTGACCTTTTCTCAAAATGAGGTTGAAATTTATACCACCGTGACTTTAATCTTGAGTCTGTCAGCAATTCTGTTTAATTATGACCAATTTTTAAAATGGGGGAGGTGTGCAAAGACCAGGACAGCTTTTCAATTAAGCGAAAATAATTACAAGGGCTGCTTGACAGGCTCCTATTCTTGTTTTCCTGGTGATTTTAAAAGGGGACCCAAGGCTCATTGCGGTTGCCGTGGCGATGTGCCTCTCCTCGTTTGGCCAGGACACCGTCCTCTTATCGAAACTAAAGACAGGAGAGCGATGGCTGTCGGGAGGCTCTCATTCGTATCTGGGGAAATAAGATTGGGGAATTATCTGAAGCCGATTATGTGGGCGAGCACATTGCGGGAAGCTCCGCTGGACGTTAATGGGACGTCTCTTCGGGGGGTTGAGTAAACAGAGAGCGCTTTCCCTAGGTCAACGCGCATGGTGGGGACTTCGTGAATGCTGTCAGCGATCCACACGTCAGCTCTTAATCCAGCCAGGAGTCACTGGGAGCGCTAATTACTCTCCTCGCTTCCTGTATCAGAGCCCATGCTGCCGTCGCGGAAAAAGCATCCTTCGGCTCCTGCCTGCAAAGCCGCATGGAGCACAGGGAGTGGGATTCTGGGAGTTAAGAATCCCAGTTCACGTCCATCCCAGGCAGCCTTGGAATGTCCCGCTTCCATCATCTGTACTGCAGACATTCCACTCTCGCTTATTTCTGCCCCTTCATTTTCCCGTCCCAAGCTGGGCCGTGAACAGACGGCAGTTTTCCTCCCGCGGATGCAGGCTGTCAGTCAAGGTGTAGCACTGTTGCCTCCCGCCTCCGGGGTGACAGCTCTCTATGCCACCCCGTTTGTGCCGCGGGAGTGCAGGCCTCCTCCCACAATCCATCAGTATCTGAGTGACTGTGTAGGCATACGGATCCATCCGGGGTGACACTGAAACTGAAACAAACCTTAAATCACTGCAGCTGGAATTGTAAATACATGGATAATTGACTGGCTTTGAGGTTGAACTATGCTACAGATGACAAACACTGGGATACACTTTAGATGATATACAATAATATGCAAATGACTTAGGCCATGAAAGAAAATGTTTATCTCAGTAGTAAGTGTGTATTTGCTCAAAAAAAACAAGCACAATTTACCTTTAGAGCATATGCAAATGAACAGTAACACAATAAAAAGTAATAGAAATTTCTTCTGCTCTCCGAAAAGTTACTGATACCTTGTTGCATGACTAGAAGAACACTGCTTTGATTCTGAAACCTCTCCTCACGGACACCCCAGCTATTCCATATTTTCATAAAATTTTACCACCTGTTCACTTAATTAACTTAACTTAATGAGGAATTGATTAGGCAAACTTAGTTTGCTAGCGGTTGAAATCTTAGATGAACAATGAGGTCCCAACTACCGCTCAAATTATTTGATGTGGTCTTCAGGTCTGGTGTCATTCTGTCCTACAGGAAGGCCAGAGCTCAGGACAGTCGTGAAACAAGCAAAACACAATAACAGCCTCCAGACTGAGGACCACTTCGAAAACAACAGTGTCCCTCATAGAAGTTGGTCAAGGCATCAAGTTACAGACTACAAGAACAACAACATCACAGTCATCACAGTCAACGGGCTCGTACCAGACCAGCTAAATACTTCTCTGCATCATTCAACAGGGAGAACATAGAATCATTCAATTTGGTCACACCATCCAGAGAAGATCACGTACTGGCACTGTGCGCCCATGATGTCAAATGAGCGCTGTGTAAGATTGACATAACCAGAACCCCTGGACCAGATGGAGTGCCAGAGTTGGGCCGACCAGTTAACGGAGGTTCTCACCAGCATTGTCAACTTCTCACAAGCCTTGACTGCAGTCTCTACCTGTCCACAGCCGGTAGAGTCTCCCAGTGCCAAAGTCCACAGTAGCATGTATGTGCAATGACTTCCGCCTTGTGGCAATACCACTGTTAGTCATGAAGTGCTCTGACAGACTGGTGCAAGATCACATCAAGGCTAACATTCCACTAGCCCTGGACAAACATCAGTATGTGTCCCGCGAAAACAGATCCACTGAAGATGCCATCTCATCTGCTCTCTCCAACAATTTTGCACACACAGACCACCATAACACCTATGCATATATGATCAAAAACATCATTTCCTAACAACTGGTATCCAGACTCGATGACCTTGGCCTGAACACTTCAACTAGGTCCCGGATTTTTTTATCAACAAACCACAAACTGTCTGACTGGCCATCAGATTCTCTTAATCTCAGCACAGAAGCCCTGCAGGACTGCATGCTGAACTCAGTGCTCTATCCACTGTTCACTCATGACTGCAATCCTGCCTCAGTTTCAACCACCACCATCATGTTTGCAGACGGCACAACTGCGTAAAACTTGATCTCCACTAATAACAGCAGCATATAGGGGTGATGTGCAGAAAGTAACAAGGCTCTCAACACCGAAAACACCGAGGAAAATCCAAATGTGTCACATCTCCAAATCCACATAAACAACAATGCAGTTGAGAGAGTCTCCAGCTTCTCGCACCTCCCCGATCTGTGAACTCGCCTTCTCCAGCTGAGCTTCTCTGTCTGTGATCGGAAGGCCAGGGGTTCGGGCCTCAGCCTCAGCAGATTAGTCACATGTCTGTGGGGGCAGGAGCAGAGCCCAGGTACAGGGGTGGTACACGCTGATTAACCCGCTACTGTGACCCCCAAACATGGCTGTATACATGTCTCTGTGTGTCAGCGAGAGGAAGATGGGGTTGGTGAAAAGTGAATTTCCCCATGGGGATTTATAAAGTATCACTATTCTAAAGCGTATTTTATTCCTGAGGAGGTTAAACAGAGTCCATCTGCTACGACAACTCTTGAATTTCTGTCGGTTCACCACAGAGAGCCTCTTAACGCGTTGCATTACAGCCTGGTACTCCAGCCGTTCCTATGCGAACTGGAAAGCCCTGCTGCGTATAGTCAAGACAACCGAACACATCACTGGACTACAGATGCCAGACATGGGGGGCATCTGTAACGATCGCTGACTTCAGAGGGCCCTCAAGATCACCTGTGACCCAACTCACCCTGGATCTGCTCCGTCCGGTCATTTTCCTTCAAGTTAAAGATACACAGCTATACAGACCCTTTCCTCAGAGCTACTGCCAGACTAAACTTCACCTGTCACCTGCTACCTAACCCCCCACCCCTTTAAGACCACTCTGCTGGACTGACTGACCTTTTTATTTTATACTGCTGTTACTGCACTTTGCACCAACAGTGTAACACTCTTTCTCATGTGCAGTATATGCCATGATGTTACAGGCTGCTATTATTATTACAAGCTGTTTATTATTCATTGTTACAAGCTGTTATTTTTATTTATTTATTGACAACTAATCGCAACACACATATATGCCATATTCATAGTTTTTGTTTATTTTATACAGTCTGTTGTGTCATGCATCTAAATATGTATGAACTTATTTACAGGTAGGCAGGCTGTTACCAGATATTGTTGCTCTTCTGTGATCCACTTGCACAATGAGAAATAAAATCAAACAGAAATGCATGAGTGTATTGGATGGTTACTGCAGATACTGAGGAGGCTTCAGGCATTTGGCTAAATTGCTAGATAAAATCATAGTTTTACTACAAAATTATAGTAATAATTAAACATATTTGTTTTTTTTCGAGACTTTTTGTGCAGTACTGTACATACCTGGTTGAGCAATGTTTTACTTACCTTGTTCAGTCTGTTTTCAAAATCATCATTTTGTATATCATTTCATAATTGTTGTTTAGATCACTTAAAATAAATATTCTTTACTAAGACAATGTTGATGAATTTCCATGTTACTTGAATGATTCCTTCTAAAAAGAATTCAAGCATTGTAATAAAAATGTAATGATTAGATTCCTTCTTATTGACCTACTGAGATTGTTAGCCCTTGCCAGTTTGGTGTTTATATAAGGAGAACTTTGCTTTTGAAGAACAGGAAAAGGCAGTGCAAAAATGAGCTTATTTTACGTAAGTCAACACAATATTAATGCGGTGGGTATGGGAGTTAACATGGAACAATGTAACAATGCAGTAATATTTATGTGGATATGGGAGTTAACGTGTCACATTGTAACAATGCGGTAATATTTATGTGGATATGGGAGTTAACGTGTCACATTGTAACAATGTGATAATCTTTATGTGGATATGGGAGTTAATATGTAACAATGTAACAATGCCATAATATGTGGATATGGGAGTTAATATGTAACAATGCCATAATATTTATGTCTTTGGTAGATGTTTTTGTTAGCTGTCAGACACTGCTTGTTATATTTATGTGAATTAAACTGATCACTCGTTTGCTGTGAGAATCACCTACTTTTACCACCAAAGTGTCAAACAATATTTCCAAAGGGGTGTGGTGTGACCTGGGATGGGGCGATCGCCATAAGAACACGATAGCCATAAATATTTTTTATTGATTTAGTAGGTAAAACAACATGCTTTCTTGAGAAGACAGGGACAGTCCCTAGAGAAACTAGGACTAAGGATCTTACTCAAATGCCAACAGTGAAATCACTCTGCTAACGCTGGGATTGGAACCTGGAACCTTCTGATCACAGGCACAAGCTCTTAACTGAAACTGCAATATTTATGACGCTGATATCATCCCTCAGAAGCTATAATTAAATGACAAACTGAAAGAAGCAGATGAAACAACACTCTATACAGAAGGATCTGCCCCAATTTCCCCTCCCAATTTATTAAGTGTCATTATTCCAGTTTCCCTCCAGTTACTTTATTTTTTTATAAATTTTGTTGTTCCCTGAGGCACCAGTATGGAGGCCAGTCCTTCATATCGTCCCATGTTAATGCGAAATAAAATAGGTTAGCTAAGTATTATTTATGAGAACATTTGGTACAAAAAAACAATGGAAAATAATGCAGGAATTCCAGCATCTGCCACCATACACACAATGTGCACGGAGAATAGCATGTGCTACCACTAGTTCCTGAGGAAGTGTGTTTAGTTTGGGGTTATAATAAGGCAGCATCAGGTATCATTTGCAGTTTCTTTTCCTTTTTTATCAGCGGGGAGGCTGATTCGTCTCCGGGCCAGAATTACATGATGACGCTGGTGAAAAGAGCCTGTTTTCTGGTAAAATGGAATAAGGAGAGGTGAATTACAGTATAGAACCAGCCATCCATCCACCAATCCATCCATCCATCCATCCATCCATCCATCCATCCATCTTCCATAACGGCTTATTCAGCATAGGGTCATGCTGATTACACAACCAAAGCAGAGAAAAACACTATAATCTTTTACGATGAATGAAAAGTTGCTGTTTTGGCAGCTACTAACGTCACTCAGGTCTAAACTACCTGACTCAGCCTCCCAGCCCCCCAACACCCACACATTGTACTCTTACTGAATACATTTCTACCTCATGTGCTCTACAGGGTAGGTATGGCAACATCCTCTGAACTCAGCCTGATTTGTAGGATTTATCTGGATATGTAACGCTGGTTCGTTTTCCATTTCTGTGTGGTTATTTTTTTGGCTTTAGGAACATCAAGGTCACTCAAGGTTAATCCCATTAGCTTCCATCATTTCAAAGTGATAGTGATGATATTTAATTAAATAGATACACTCAAACACATTCACAAGGCTGTATGTCTTCTGAAGAGGCATAACACTTCTTCTACGGGCCTGGAATTGACGATGCCAAAATGCGACTTTTCAGTGGTGAAAATTATAATCACAAGTGAAGTGTTCTTCTTAAAAATCATACGGAATACTTTTCTGTGTTTTTAATCTGAACACCCCAAAATCGCTGCTGAATCAGGCTTTCTCTACTACGCCTTGAATATTCAACATCATTGTGCTGCGCTGCTAGTAAGTCAGTCTGCTTTGATCTGTAATGTCGCTTTGTCATGACGTAAGAAAAGGAGGCGGAGCCAATGGAGGCAAGTGGGGAAGAAATGCAGCCTAATTAATGCATATTAATGCAGATAATTATGATAAAAATTGTACTTTGAGACCTCATGTTTGGATTTTCTCTTTTTAACAGTGAATTGAGTGATTTTACATACAAAAGTAAAATGTAATATTCATATAAATTAAATATAT
>JAABNX020000021.1:17404185-17425302 GCA_015163995.2 Mormyrus lacerda
GTCTTGACCAGGACCACACCCCTAAATGCATTGAAGCAACTGCCATGTGATTGGTTGATTAGATAATAGCATTAATGAGAAATTGAACAGGTGTTCCTAATAATCCTTTAGGTGAGTGTATATGTATATAAATTTTATATATTGGCATCCACATAAAAACTAGCCCATATACATTGTTTTGCTAATTGAGGATGTTGGGATATTGGCATGCTGTCCAGAGTGTACCCAGCCTCATGCCCTCTGACTCCTGCTCACTCTGCCCTTGAACCGGATAAGTACGTTTTGAATGGATGGATGTTCATGGCATCCTCTATACGTGTGTGGCATCCTACAGGAGAATTCCCCCATGAAGGTTCCAGCATGTCACTGGCCCACGTTTCTGACTCTCTGTATTATGCAGGCTCTCCACACGATGCCGTGACGGAACCTGCACCCTGCGCTCCTCAGATACACCTTTCCGCTTTGCAGCCCGTGTGTGTTCCGTGTGCCTGCAAGCCCGTGGGCCGCTGTAACAGGGCTATTCTCTGCGGCAGGGATCTCGACCCGCTACGCCTTTCTTCAAATTAGGACGTTATGCGGGAGCTTTGGAAATTCGGCACGGGAACCGGCTGCCCCCATGGTTTCACTACAGGGTTTACCGTCATGCATTTAATTCACAGCCAATAATGAAAACAGCTCCAATTTCTTTGATCCTA
Source organism: Mormyrus lacerda (assembly GCA_015163995.2). NCBI lineage: Eukaryota > Metazoa > Chordata > Actinopteri > Osteoglossiformes > Mormyridae > Mormyrus > Mormyrus lacerda. The sequence goes on from JAABNX020000021.1 coordinate 17,404,881, forward strand.
CCCTATCATCTAAATGCGTGCCTTTATAAAGGCACATTTCTGGAATTTTTTTATGCCAGTATTTTATATTTTTATTTTGTTATTAGGAAGTGTCAAAGTGCCACAGCAGTTAACACAGTTAGCTCACTCCTCTGGAGACCCGGGTTTGCATGTCCTCCCCGTGATGTTATGGGGTTTCCTCTGGGTACTCCGTATTCCCCCCGCAGCCCCAAAACATGCTAATGTGAATCAGAGTTGCCAAGTTGTCTGTCTGCGAATGGTGTGTGTGCCCTGAAATGGAATGGCACCCCCTGAGAAGTTTTTCTCTGCCCTGTGCTTCCAGGATAGGCTCCAGACCCCCACAATCCTGCACAGAACAAGCTGGTATAGAAGATGTATGGATGGATGGATGGATGGATGGATGGATGGATGGATGGATGGATTATGACTACTGAATGTTATTGATGTTGCTTCTAGAATGTTATGTGTGGGACTGACACACAAAGTCCCCCCTACTGGTTTAAGCATCTATTGTAAAAAGGTTATAGATACTTAAGGGCAGCATGGCAACATTACAATTGTTTTACCAGTTCGGAGCTGTCAGTTTTTTACCCTTTAAAACACAAAAGCTGTAGCCGTAATGCAATGGAGAAGCATCACATGTGCGGATGTAATTAAAAGCTCCAGTCACTGAATTGGTAGTAGATACCACAGGGGGTATCAGTCCTACACTTGATATTAGTTGAGTTTGTATCATGAATGAATTTGTTTTAAAATACAAGGATCCAAGAAAATAGGGCAGCAACCTGATAGGCAGACAGCCAGTGTAAAATAACTCCCAAAAATAACCAGAGTAAGTTGGCTGCTATTCTGACATCATATTTCATCATTTATAGAAATTCGGTGGTGCATTCCTTATGACTTAGGACATGGTGAGACATACGGAGACAGCTGTTAAGGAGAGACAGAGCAAACAGACACTTATATATGTCGCATTCAAATGTGTGTTTTAAAAAGGTCAATGCAAGCTAAAACCTCAGTGCTTATAGTGTCTTGAGATCATTGCAGATGATCATTGTTTCCAGGGTGGGTAACCTCATCTGTATGGGCTGAGAAGTCTGCAGACCCATGGTAAACTAAGGAATCTCCAAGCAGAACTGACATCTCTTTGATCAGAGATGCCCTCACTGTCCACCTGGGTGGCATGAAGTGTCCCCATTTTCCACGTGTTCCAGGAATTTCATCAGGAATCTTCCATCAGTCACAAAGAAGATAAACTTATTAAGTTTACTTAGAAGTGCTGTATTACCAATAAGTATGAAGCTATTCGCAGTACCAAACCACAGTGGACACTAAGCTCTCGGGCCAGTGTTTAAATAGTTTAAAATAACACACCACATTATCAAATTACAAAAAGATTTAAGCTATTCATCCACTTACTGTAACTGTTTGAGCGCAAGGCAGGAAACAGCCCAGGATGGGGCACCAGCAGGATTTCATGTTTTATGTGATTTTTGTTCACCTCACTTATAATTAATCACTGTCTTCTTACTGCTATGCAAAGATTTGAAAATAACACATGACCCTCTGCGATTTGCAGGGTTTGGTTCCTTTTAGTGACTTTCCTGAAGTCATCTTCTGCAACAGCCCTGGGAACCTTTTCTTCCTCCAGTGTTACCTGAGAACCCATCTGCAAAATTTAGTCCAACTATTCAAGGATTTGAGGAGACAGTGTAAAAGACAAGCTTCTGCTTTGTCCTACAGAAGTTTGTAAAAGTACAATATCATCAATAGAGGAAAAAAATAAACCTAAACCATTCATCCACCCATCCATCATCCATCCATTCATCTATCCATCTGTCCATCCATCCATTCATCCATCCATCCATTCATCCATCTATCCATCATCCATCTATTCATCCATCCATCCATCATCCATCCATTTATCATGGCCTAGAGGTCCAAACAATGAAGCTCAAAGCTGAGCAACAAATGCTAAGCAATGAGTATATTAAGTTGGGAACTTTCACAACACAGTTGTAGCCACTCATTGAAAAATAGGTAATCAACTTAGGAAAACAGCCGAATCAGACCACATGGGTCTGATGTTGCTCCCTGGCTCCCCCCGGTGGCCAGGTCAAGATGTGACATAATCTGAAAGAAGGCCTCACCAGGAAGCTCAGGAGGTGCTAGTAGGAAGTGAATTACTCCAATATCTGAACCACAGGAGGTAATTCAACACAGAAGCTGGTGTATCAGCAGGCGAAATAACCTGAGGTGCAGCTTAGTAGCAAGTCAAATAATCGAAGATCTGATCACAGCAGGAAGTGAAGTATCTCAGGACCTGGTCACAGTGGGAAGAGAAGTATCTCAGGACCTGATCACAGCAGGAGGAGAAGTTACTCGTAAGCTGATCCAACAAGAAGTGGAATATCTCAGGAAGTGACCGCCATAATGCTGGCTTCGGAGTGAAGCCTTCATACAGTGTATAACAACAATGTATTGCTGAAGTATTCGCAGGATACTGCAAGCGGATCTTATTCATGCTGAATAAATATTGTCAATGGAAGAGAGTCATGACTTTCCCTTTTTATTACGTGGAACACTAAATACGCTAATGTACTTCATTCCCTGGACAAAGCCGGCTTTAATGGAAACTAATATTTGAGTTAAATGTTACAATCAAATTTAACAAAATTGTCAGTCATATACAGGTTGCCAGACATGCTTTTCTGCTTTTAATATGACCTTAGGTTAGGTTTTGATACAATATTGTCTATTGTCTATATACAGTGCAATTTCCTGGAGATTGTGTGTGTGTGTGTGTGTGTGTGTGTGTGTTGGGGGGGGGGTGTAACATGGAACTTGTGGGCTCATCACCTTGAGTCACTGGTCCCCACTAATGGAATCGTTTTGTCCTGCTGATAAATCTTTTCTGAATCCATTAACCTTTCCCTCTTTGTCTTTCACATGGAACTTTTCTGTCCCATCTGAGCAGGGAGGAGGGATGGACATGCAGTGCAGGGGGGGGCCTAAGCATTTTTGTTTTTCCCAGTGGCGGTGGGAACAGCTTGTGCATCATTCATGCATTAGCCTCCTCTGCAAACAATTCTGATGCAAATGAGGGGCAACAACAGACTGTTTAAGAAACCGGCCGACTCTCCCTCCTCCTTTTGTCTGTGCTCTGACCGGCGCCGCCGTAATTAACCTCCTCAGAGTTTACCGGTCGTGACGGTTTAGCCGCGGAGGAGAGCTGTTTTTTGTTCCCGGTGCATCTCTCCCAGTGGCCTGAATCGGATGGTTCTCTGCAAGGAACTGGGAAAACCGGTCAGCTTTTGATGCAGTCAGACAGATACTGGCGATACAGTATGTGTCACTGCTTTGACGTGCCAGGGGCCCTAACATCTTTAAATAGGGGTTTTGCCTAAACTTCTCAAGTGTTACATTAATTTGTTCTTAGTGTACTAATTGTGTATCAGAGAACATGACAAGCCTGTGTAATAACAAGTGAACGTCTATCTTCCGTACTGTTTTTCTACTACAGGGTACCACAGGACTGTTGGCCATCCCAGGAATTACAGGGCATTGAGCCAGTGACACACTCATTGCAGGCAATGCATCCAGGTCTGTGTTCATTTATACAGCATAGTCTGATTACACTTTAGACTTAACCTTACAATGAAAAAGCAATTTAATTGCAGTCATATTTTAGTCATGCCCAGTTTTCAAAATCTTCCTGACATTTTTGTCTCATTTCTAATCATTTCCTCGTGGATTTTGGCATCACAATTAATGTTTACTTTATCATCTTCTCATTTTTGTTAATGAAAAATATCCATTAACAAATCAATTTTGTCATGGTATTTGTCACCAAAATGAACACACTTGCAGTTAGCCTAACTTCACGTCTTTGGACTGCAGGAGGAGATGGTAGGAGTATGCAGAGGAGGCCCAGGTGACAGTGGGAGGGCCAGTGAACTCTGCCCTCGCAGAGCCAGGCTGGGATTGGAACCCAGCCCCACCTGGAGGTGAAAAGCAGCGCTACACACTGAGCCACCGTTCATTGAAGTATTCATTCACTATATGATATATATTTCTTATTCTCTCTAGTATTATTAATCATCTTGCAGATTTGTTTTACCGTGCCTTTTTAAATAACAATAAAGGGAAAAAAACTATGTGTTCCACCGTACAGTGAGAGGCCCGTAAGATATCTTGAATCCGACGCGCCGTAGGCGTGACACTTCAAAAGCGTACGGCGTGCCTAGGATCCACTCGCCAAACGCATGAAAGAGACAAACACTTTGAGAGCGAAGGAGGCTTGCTTATGTGCCATTGGGCAGAGCCCCCTGACATCTTTACGTCTGTTTACAAACACAACCGCCGGCCCCATTATCAATGCTGTCTGTGCTGTCAGTAAAGTGCAGCATGATGCAATAGCAAAAGACTGCAATATACAGAAAATTCACCAAATCCTCATATGTCCCGTTCATTTTCTCAATAAAACTTTTTAGATACCACTGATCATATTAGTAGCTCCATGTATTGACTTGTTTTCTGTGAGGAATTGTGTGTGTCTTGAGCCAGTTAACCACTACAAAGTTATAGTGAGCCTGGAGCCTATCTCAAGATGATCAAATCCATAAAGTACAAATCCAGACCTAGGATTTGTTTCAACCAACCAGTTTAGTATAAAGAGTCAAAATCACAGAATACTAAACTGGCTGGTTGAAACAAAATCTTGGATTTGTATTTTCTGGACCTGAACTTTCCACCTCTGCATATGGGGATAGGATAAGGTAAGGAGCATGCACTGATCGCAGCGCATTGCTCTGCACCCACTTCACCACAAACAACCCCAGCGATGAGAACTTGAGCACAACCATGTGACAGGTGATACCTCAGCACCACACTAGTCTGAATGGACCAATGTGAGGTTCTTTCCAGTGGCTGAAGTGCCAATCCTGCCACCAACCCTTTCCCTGTAAATTGGAGGATCTCCTTATAGGGCTGGATGTAGATTAACATCATACCCAGGAAGAAGCAATTGCAGGTTAAGGTCCTTGCTCAAGAGCCAAATTTAGTAGAATCACTCCTGACACTTGTGGGATTTGAACCAGCAACCTTCCAGTTGCTGGCACAGATCTCTAGCCTCAGAGCCTCCACTCCATCTCTTGGTAGCACAACATCAGTGCAATACAGAACAATAAGACAGTGTACTATAAGAATCAGTGAGCAATTAATAAGCAATAAATATGTGATGCAGTTGGGATAAGGGTGTGCAGATAACCACAAAGGAGTAAAGTACTGATCGAGTACGAATGTGGAATATCAGTGTATAATACCAAGCGGGGGATGGACAGATAGAGGTGGCTTGATGGTTCAGGGAGAGAAGCTGTCCCTGAAACAGGTGGTGAGAGTGGTGATGCACCTGTAGCACCTTCTGTAGGCAGGAGTGTGAAGAGGGTGTATCTGGCCTTCTTCTGGCAGCAGGAGGGGTAGATGGATTGCTGGTGAGGAAGATCTGTGCCAGTCATCTTCAAAGCTGTTCAGACTCACAGCCAGAGGATAGAAAATCAAACTCAGAATCCCGGAGGCGTGAGGCTAGCATGCTACCCACTGAGCTATCCTGCTGCCACTCTATCAACATGTTGTATTTCTGCTCCTTGTTAAAAAAAAAAATTGGATTAAACTTGAGCAAATCCTGGTACATGCTAGATATATTCAAGGGTGATATTTTGGTATAACTGTGGTTAATGTATATGAGACAATTTATGCTCATGCTGTAGACATTATAATATAAAATCATATGATTTATTATAATTAAAGGCACCCCAATTCATCGCTAAAGTTTGTATCAAATGTGCATTGCAGCACAGACATTTATGAATCGGTGTATTTCAATTTGAAAGGTTATTCTGCTTATTCACAGCAAGTCTCCCATGCATGTCTTTGCATATTACAAATGCATAGAAATGGGACATTTTATTGGAATTGTACAAAAATTAGACCCGAGTTTGCATTAAAAAACAATGTATTTCTAAGCTTTGGCATAGCCTCTGAGCAAATTTTCGTATTTAAGAGTAATTAGATCACCATTAGTATGTGTGTTTCTTAGTTATTGTTGAGACTCCTGGTTAATTAAAGTATCACTGCTTATCAAGTATATGGACCTATTGAGCCTGAATCCTATTCCAACAGAGCCTGAATGGGATGCCAGTCAATTACAAGGCAGACATTCATGCAATATGCGCAATGTAGAAACACTCCAATAATATTTTTGGACTGTGGGAGGTAAGATGAGTATGGCAAGGAAATCCATACAGTCATGGGGGGAAACGTAAATTCCACAAACACTGAGCTGGGAATCTACCCCACAGATACGAAGGTGTGAGGTCATAGTGTTACCCCCCGACATCACTGCGGCACCGAAACTCTGTAATGGGCTTAATGACAGCACATGCAACATTACAATGTTCTCCAGATGGTCCTGAAAAAGGGGGCATTTTTCTGTGCCAGAATGTCTGCCGTTCGTCTTCCATCCTCAGATTATTTCACTTCCAGCATATAAACCAAATGATTGATAGAGACTTTATCCTGTCAGGTCTGAGCACACTTTTCTTGGGACTGTAGTTTCCTGTGAACTTCAAGGTCGCTATGACACATTTCACGATTGGTTGAGCGCGATAAAGGCGCTGAATACACACCAGGGCAGAACTCCAAGCTCTGAAAAGAACACCAAACCTGTTCCTGACATGAAGTCGCACTTCATGCTCTTTCCCATCTATTGAACTATTAACCCTCTTCCAATGCTCACCCCGGCTTCTAAATCCCTGCCTGATTTTGGCAGATCCTCCCCCTCTTGTCTACACCAAACACTCCAATGACAGCAGGAAGCAGAAGGGTTCCCTCGCCACAGCCACCATGTGAAAGCTCTCCTTCGCAGCATCTTGTCGCCCACTGTTGGTGAAGGAAGTGACTGTCTTCGGGTTTCTCAATTCAACATAGTTTGTCTCACAAGCTAAATTGTATGTGGGGGGGGGGGGGCGGGGGGGATAAGGACATTGTCACTTTGAAACATTCCTGCACGCTCTGATTAAGGCAGCAGGAATCCCCAGCAGTCTGCTGGAAGGGAAGAAGCCTGAACCCTGTCGCTCGGCTGGCTGGCAAAGTGCTTCTGCCATAATGTAAGTACTCAGCAATCTTGTGCAACAGTCTTATGGTGCCTGTGCGACGCTGGGGGGGCTGTTATTGACTGCGCTCCGCGATGGTGGGAAATCAGTCTGACAGAAGAAGCTTTTCCTGAATGCACTCTGGAGCACTTGTTGCAAGAAGAGGTCATTCCTCTCTGTATCAATGTCCACGGCAGCGGAAATTTTACATTCTCAATTTAGTGGACTAGTAAGGGTGCACTGCCGTACCAAGGCAAGGCGCAGTACATGCATTATGAGCAAAATTCCATCTCTCAGGCTTTGTTTTATCTTGGGACAAAATATCTTAGTTAAATTATGCTTGCTTGGTTTTGAAGTTGCTGTGTTTTGTCATCACAAGGCAGTATAGACTATGGACGTTGATAATTTATAAATCTGATTTGGATCGTAAGAATGATCTTATCCTCACCAGAGCTCAGGATGTAGATTATTATTGACGAGAAAATCTTCAGTGGTCTGCAGCTGTCTGCCGTTTGTCACGTATGAGAAAAGCTCCAGTGGGCTGTAGGTGTCTGAAGTCTTGACATTACTGACACTTTTTTGTCTGCAGTATTTGCCTGCTGTGATTGAAATATAGTAAATACAACAAGCAGTTTTTATATTTCCCAAAGAACAAAAGACACATGAATTAGATGCCAAAATCTTTCAAACATTACATGGTCTCTGTGTTTACTGTATATATATATATATATAATGTTAATTCAGTCACTCCAGTCAGCAAAAACAACTGTGGGACCCAGAGACTGAGCAGAGAATAACAGGATTAACAGGGATGAAGTTTTTCTTTTCAGGGTTTACATGGACAGAGCTGGGCCGGGATCGAGGCATCACAACGGGGGAAAACCATGTATATAGGAGCTGTTTTGGTGGACAGTAAAGGAAGCCAAAAGGGGGCATTTGCACAGCAGAGGGGCAGATAACCAGCATCAGGGGTCTGGGAGGCTTAGCGGGGGAAAACGAAGATCACGTTAATTTATAAACTTAGTCAGGAATGGGGGACGAGTGAAATGAATCACTGCAAATAACAGGTTTTTCCCCATTTCCTATTTGTTTTCTCATTATAATTAAAGCACCAGCAAATGTAGTTTTTTCTTCTGCTACGTCTTGACAGAGAAGCCATGACTGTGTCTGTTTGCTTTGCCAGCATCAGTAGTGAGATAAGCGGCTATCGGCTCATGCGGGCTGTTGAAGGAAGACAACTGCAGGAATAACAAACACATTTTAATTTGCTGCTCAGGTACGAGGCTACGGGGCCCAGGCAATTAAGGAGATCTTTATCAGTCTCATTATCGGATTTGTCGTCTGTGGGGACGTCTCTGGCCAGGATGGTGGATGGATCCGGGCGACGTGGCGACTCGTCAGCGAGGGAAGAGTTTGCCTAGAAAGGATTTGCGTGTGGGGTGAGGTGGGGGCAGGGTGGGATCAGATGGGTAGAAGGCAGGGAGACATGGGGCTGGGGTGGCTAGTGAGGACAGAGAAAACGAACATGTGGCACTGTGGCTGAACGGGGCAAAGGATTGTGGGAGATGAGCACGATGATCGTTATATTCTATTTACATTTCTGTTTTCCTACCGGAATATTCTCCTTGGGGTTGGCATGGGCCCAAATCCGGGACTCAGCACAAATCCTGACCGGTTCATGAATCTACAGGATTACCTCTGCACAAGGGTCTGGCCATCCTGATTTGATTTAAGCACAGCTCATTGAGAACTCAATGTGGACACAGTCTACTCCAAACCTCATGGGAGGTTTTTGGACTAACACAGATAGGTCATCGCAATCATTAAAGCAGCCATCGGCCGCGTCCCATTGAGTCTGCTCCTGTTTGTCTAATTGATCAGCAGGCGGAGCCCTGCGTTGCTCTTCTGCTGGTGGATTATGAGCCGTGATGGAAACTTGAAACCCAATTAGGCCTGCAGCAAAGGGCTGGAAAGCGTCACTGGGCAATGGACACTTTGACAAGTGGGTGGAAATCAGTCGCAGAGCCTGAAGATGTTTTATAAATTGCTGCAGGAGTGGGAGCCTTCTCCATCCTGTCACGACCCCTCATACACCTTTTTTCGGTCCCCCCCCCCCTCATCTTTGAGGTTTATCTTGTCTTTTACTTCATGAGAAAATCCTTCCAGTCCCCAGCAGCCCTTGAAGGTAGCACCAGCTGCATTTGCTGCCTTCTCTGGCCGAGTGGCCCTGATGAGACCGAAACAGCTGGTCCTGTTTCCTCTGTGGGCGGCTGACATCCCATAAACAGCACGGCCCGTGGTTGCCGAGTGCCAATGGGGTACAGCACAAATGGGACACCATGCTGTCTGATTATAGTCATAAACTACCATTTTTACCGCATATTGCCACTAATGTTCTGTGTCCCTGTGAGTATAACCCTCCGACTGAAAAGAAGCTCCTCAGATTTCAGAGAATCCACATGACCTCCACCCAGCACAGATAGAACAAGCGCAGCGCTAACGTGAGCGACCGAGACCCAGGCTGCGAACTCTGCTTAGTTTTCCCAGGGTTTTCAATACTACCTGTTCTCAGGCTCCCTCCAGTAAAGCTCCCATGCTGATACGCTGAACAAGATGATTTCAGTTTGTGAAGCTGTGTGTCCCAGACCTTTGGCTGCCCTTATGAATGTGAGTCTATTAAATCGGACAAATGATGGTTTAGATGTAAGCCAGAGGTCCACAGTTACGGTATAAAAGGTTCTCTATCTCTTGTAATTGTCTTCTAATATCCAAACTGGGAGAAGTTACTGTATCCATCCATCTTACAACTGCTCAGGGTCCCAGGGGGCTGAAGTCTTTCAATGTAGGGCATAAGGCAGGGGTTATACCCTGGGGGGGGGGATGCAATTAGGAATGGTTGCATTGCATCGAGAATTTAAATTGAATTCTCCACTTTTTCCCATTCATCTCCCGTAATGTCATGTCCCACACAGAGCCACAGGAAACCTGAAGTCTATCCAAGGAAGCAAAAGCCTCACCTTGTCAGTCCAGCATAGTGCCCACACAAGCTCACATTGATTCACCTAAAGCACAAGGAAGCGAGTCAAACCGCAGCCCCACCTGTGTGCTACCGGAGAAACGGTGCTTTTGAGTCCATAAAGTGGAAATGTATGTACGTTACCTGCACGGTGTGTCCGGACTGAATTTTATAAGGGATTTCATGATGTATGTCCTGGTCTTCCTCATTTTCATACAATAGGTGGCAGGTTCACAAGGAAGCAGTCAGAAAAACCAAAAAGGTATAATGATTACAATTTAAATGGCGCTCCCGAGGGAATGTGCAGCCCCTCATGGCAGAGCGTTAGAAGATGCCTTCTAGGTACTGGCAGGGACATCTAGTAGGAGTAGAGGACAGTGTGTAACTGTCTGTCTGATAGAGCGACGGAGGAACCAACAACAGGCCCATAATTACCTGCTCAGATATGCAGGATCCGATCTACAGCATTACTCTAATCTGCTACTGCTAATCTACAGCTTCTAGTGCAGCCGGGAAGAAAAGAGGCACAGAAAAGAGTTTGGAAAGAATGGGTGAGATCTCCTGTCGCTGATGTAAAATGACCTATAAATACCGCAGGGGGGAGAATGGCACGGTGGTGCAGTGGCTAGCAATGTTGCCCCCCCCCCCGGGACCAGGCTTTGAGTCTCTGCCATGGCTGCATGTGTGTGGAGATTGCATGTTCATGTTCTACCTGTGTCATCGAGGGGTTTCCTCCAGGTACTCTGGTCCCCCCCCACAGTCCAAAAAAAATTAACTGAGGTGAATTGGAGACGCCACACTGGCCATAGGTGACTGTGCATCCCTCCCTCCCCCCCCCAACCCTGAATTACATAAGCAGTTACACAAAATGGATGGGATGTTTAAATGTGAATAGTAAGTGATTGCAGTGCACAAGGTAGCTTTAAATGCCAGCAATAACTGTCAGAGTATTAACTGGCGACTTAGATAAGCCATTGCTCATCTGATGCTGTGGTGAAGCGTGTGGGTGATTTTCACACTGGGAAGGGTTATGCGGTTACCCATCACTAATCTAAGACAGGAGTTCACCTGTAAATCACCTGCTGTGCTGTTTGCTTCCTGTGGCGTAATGTGTTCTTTGGCTCCTGGGGACTGTAAGAAACGGTAAGGAACCCCCCTTCCAAGGGGAGTCCAGGGGCTGTTATCACAAGCCAGTTTAAATTGACTTTATCAAGTAATCAAAGCCCCCCCGGTCAGGTCAGGTGACCATGGTATCAGTGATCATTTTTTACTAGAGCAAGCCTGTAGCCATACATACATTTTAAGTGGAGGTACCCCTCAGTATATTTCGGCACAAACAAATTTTGAGGGGGATGCAAACGCATCATTTCAGTGACTGGCTACGTGCCCTGATCCGTAGCGCACTCATTTCGTGGGGTAGGTAGGTGTGTGCACTGGAGAGTGTGCACCTGGCGCAGCTGAGGCATGAGCCACTGAGGCGCTAATAAGTCTCATTGCACCTGCATCCCCCGCACTCCCGTCTTCCCGTCACTCTCCCCTTCCCTTACCGCTGTCTCTTTGTTACTTTTTAGATGCCGCGGACTTGCAGAGTATCCGCCATGATAGCTCCTTTTGCTAATCCAACCCACCTCATGGCTGTGAAGCTCCCATATCAAGCACTTTTTGCTCCATTAACGAGGAAATTAGATTACCAAGCGATACCAAACAGTAGCCTGTGCCCGACAGACTCGCTGAAAACAGGGATAGTCAATAAAAGAGCTTAAAAAGAGTTTTAAAAATGCTCTATTCACACATAGGAAGCAGCGCATTACTGACCTTGGGAGTCATGAGGGTGGCTAAGATGCTCCGCTTCGTCTGAACGGTGCCAAGACGAAAGCCAGCAATGTCAAACTCGCGAAGGAGTAATTAGCACAATCGTGGGATAATCCCTCACCGTGCATTGTGTCCGCACAGTGATGCAAGAATGGGAAATTGCATTTTTTTTAAATAAAGGATTTGCATGCACAGCTGCAGACCGGGATTTCCATACTGTATGATCCATGCACCCTGATATAAGAATCTTTCAGTGGGAGCATCGACGGGGTGACCATCTTTTGCATTAGAGAACAGAGACTCACACCGTTTAACATGCAAAGGCAGGTCCATTAAGAGGCAGGTTAATATGCGCACGTTAAAACAAAATACCCGCCCCACTTGACACTCGGTAGTTCCACAAACAACTTAGTTATTTCTTCACCAGACACATCTTACATCATTCCACTTAGGTTTGATTAATTAGCAGCTGCATAATAAATAGAATGAACGCCAGCTGAGGCAGTAAATTACCTGTAATTAGGCTATTGATTGGATGTTCTGATCTAGTTAATTGATTTTATTGTTCATTAATTTAAAAGCAAATCTTCCACACAAGGGATGTGATTTAATATCTGCTGTCGTTTTAGAGAGAGGGCCATTTTTCCAGCGATATCTAATATCCAGCGCCTCTAATAAGTTTGTTTTAATTTCCACCTCCAGCCTCTTGGTTACTTTTCAGAATGCAGCTGCAAATTGGAGAGGAGGCTTTTAATCTATTCCATTTGATGTCAGCAGAAGATTAATGAAACATTTTATCATCAATACAAGATAGAAGGGAGAAAGCTTAAGGTTTAAACATGCGTGAAGACTTCATTTTTAAACGTTAAATCGCCATGTACGATATGCTCAGGGGCATAGGATACAGGAGGCTGCAGGAACGTGTAGCCCCCCCAAAAATTTTATTTGGCTGCATTTGCATTTGGTTGCCCACCCCCATCAATGTCGAACTCTCTCCTACGCCGTTGAGTATGTTGTTTGTTTCTTACCTATACTTTGCAAAACAATATAAAACCTGAGGACTGAAACTTCCGGCACAACAGTTAATTATCAACAGTGATACACCTAAATAATAAACCCTTTATTGACCAATTATAGAAGTACATTGGAATGCATCTCTTCACCTACCAATCTCTCTCTATAGCTTGGGGGAGGGGGTGCGGTTCACAGGTCAACCAGTATGCAACACCTCTGGAGGTAGGGGTTAAGGGCCTTGCTCAAATCCCCACAGACACGATTATTCTGCCAAGGCTGGGACTCAAACTACCAACCTGCAGATCACAGGCACAGCAACTTAGCCTACCAAGCCACTCTCCATCATATATTAGCTGGGGTCGACATAACTGATACACAAGTACGAATATGACAAGAAATTATCATGCATTTTTACATATGCTAATTTGTACTTCATGTGCGGTATAGAGGTTAAAATGCACAGTAATTTCTTATTATATCACCGCAAATGAACATAAGACACGTACATATTTGCACTGTTACATTAATTGATTAATTGCTTTTAAAGGATCCCTGCAAATGAACAACTGACAAACTTTGGATTTGTTCTGTGAGTGAGTTTAACCTGCTTTATCGTCACTTTTGTGAATGTAAAGAGGGGTCCATCCTTTGTAGATCTCCTTCATTCTCATATTAATTCCTTGGGCTGTGAGGATGGTCCAGTAGAAACACGTGGTCTCATAGTCTGGCCTCAAGACTAGCTGACAGCTGAATTCTCCGGGCCCTCGCTGCGTCGTGATGAATACGGACGACCACGTCGTGTAGCGCCCACCTCCTCCTTTCTATCGAACCGCCAGCTTTGCATGTATAAATCGAGATGACGGGAAGGCCTCCTCTCCTCCGACTGCTAAGAAAACGTCTCTGCTGGAGATTAGAAAATGTTCCAAGTCAGAGGTTCTGAGCTCTGGTCCCCAGAAATCATTAAGCTTGCCGCTTTCCGCTCAACCTCAGCTCTTAATTGCTTTATTTGAGTAATTATGTGCATAATAAGTTCCCTCCCCTCACCTGAACTCAACACTACAAAGTAGGCAATAATTAAATTCATTTTCAATAAATCAAGAGGGACCGCCGACCCGGCGGACTGAATTCGGGCCACTTTCTCATACAATGATGAATATGCAATGTTGAGTTTTTTGGATATGTAAGGGTGATGAATGTGTCAGATTCGGTCACTCATTTTCTAGTCCATAATATATAAATTATTATAATCATATAAAACCAAGTCTAGAAGTAAAGAACTGGATCACAGAGTTGTCTTGCAGCTTCAGCGCTGAGGGGTGCATCCTCACTCTAGGTCCGTGTCACATTTGCAGGGTTTTCCCCGCATGTTCGGGATTCCCCCGGATACTCCTGCCTCAGCCCTCAGGTCGATTGGCATCTCTAAACTGCCCACATAATGGGCTCTGTAAGGGGCTGGCATCCCTGCAGAGGTGTCTTCTGTCCAAGGGTAGGCTCGGGGGGGGGGGGGTGTTGTGGTATAAAATTAGAGAGGTTTCTTTAACTGGCAAGGGAACCTTAGCTTTACAGCTGTCCTCTGCTTTTCGGAGTCTCGCTAAGAGGACTGTGGGAGCCCCATTCCAGCATAGCTCAGCATTTCGATCACACCACGACACAGTCAGTCCCCCTCATACTCCCTGTCCGGCTTCTCAGCACTGAGAAGTTTGTAAAGTCATAGAGTAAAACCAGGTCGGGGCTGCAGGCCGCTTGCATGGCGGGATATGTGCCAGGCCGCCATGTTTGGGATCTTCTCAGCGTTTTATAGGAGACTTTCTGCGCTTGGCATGTGCTAGTGAGGTAGAGGGCCGGAAAGATGCATGAATAACTAAAAACTGCAGCACGGATCGACCACACTCATCCTTCGGGAAGAGTGATGGAGGCTCCACCTTCGATTAAATTTTATGGCCGGTTAAACCCCCACCTTCGGGTTCATTTAGAAAGTGCTATCTCTCTTACTCTTGCTCCTTTTCTCTCTCTCTCTCTCTCTCTCTCTCTCTCTCTCTCAATCTGTCTTACTCTTTTTTTCTCTATATTAAATTTCTTCCAAGATTGAGCTGCAGGTATGTGGCACAGTGTAAAACATTCTGGAAGTGTCTTCATAGCTGAGCCGGCTGAGGAGGGGGCCTCCAGGAGTGACTCTTTTTTTAATGGCAGATGGAGAGCAAATGGGCTGGGGGGGGGGTTCACTCTGAATATCCGTCAGGAGGGCTGTAGCTGTTGTGTGTTCCCTTCTGACAAGCCCTGATACATCGGTTGGGCGCCATCACCAGGCTGCTCACGGAAGCTGCGGCCCTCCCAGGCCAGTCGGTTCGAACCCAAGTTTCCATCAGCCTCAGGGTTAAGCATCGGACAAAGAGCCAAGCAGTGCGATCCCATCCGCGTTGCAGGATTACGACACTCAATCAATGGGCACAGGGGGCAGTAGAGAGCAGAGGAGGCAATCGGGAAAATAGCCTTGAGCATTGATATTGTCATTGTTCTGATTGATTATTGTTATTGTTCTGATTGATTATTGTTATTGATTGTTGTTTAAGGGAGGGAATAATCATTGCACCAGTGGTATTTTAAGTTCAAATGATCTGACAAACCTCCAAGGACACCATATGACCATGTAAAGCAGCCATTGGTAACTGGTGCATCTCCAGCAGTCCCTACCCAGGGATCAGACAAACAAGAGGAAGTTTTTGTATCAAAGTGGCAGACAAACTTCATGGCACAGATGCGGGAGACGCCCGACGGTTCCTGGGTGAACAGATGGCAGGTTTGTACACGGTGGCATATTTTTAGCATTAGCTGACAATCCATATGCTTGCACTTAACATCTGCGTTACCTCAGGCATCCCACAGAAACACCTTACATACGGTGTCTCATACAGACAGCCAATGGTAAAGGAACACAATTTTCTGTGAAATAAGAAAGGAAGTTAAAACCATTCCAAGGGGCCCTATAAACTGGGTTGGCCTGGGTTAGGGGCCCAATATAATATGTTTTGAGGCCCGAAATCTCCTGCAGCGTTGCTATTATCTGCAAATCTACCAGCATAAATCATTCTTTAGTCCATAGAACAGGTACCTTTGCTTTTGATTTATGGCAACATCCATCCATCCATCCATCCATTTTTTTATACCCACTTGTCCTATGCAGGGTTGTCGAGATCCAGAAAATATCCCAGAAGTTGTGGACGCGAAGAAGAAAATATCCCAGGGTGAGGTGAGCAACCCTTCGCAGTTATGACACATTATTTTAAATAATAAAACAAATTAAAACAGAATGGACAAAACTAACGGGACTCCTTAGAAGTTAAAAGAAATACCTGGATCTTAGCAATATCTCAAGCAGACTATTTAATTTAATTCATATCATATGAGGGTTTCAATCTTGTAATCAGCCAATTAAAATGGAGAGTAAGTGCTTACTCAGCTTTGCTTGTCGCTCTGAGCGTCAACAAGAGAAGGAACAGCAGAAAGTGATCTGAGGAGGAACCGGAGATCGAAGGAGCATCTCCGGAGACATGAGGTTCTGGGCTGCATTCTGCCGGTACCACGGTCTTCCTCCTGTCCAGAAGGCTGCGAGCAGGACTCCCCCCAGGCCGGGGGGTTTAAAGTGTGTGCATCTTTTTGCACTCCGACGGCCCCCCTCCGAAAGGTACCGTAAGGCAGGTAAAAGCAGGCTCCTCCGTTGATTTGTTTTCAAACCGCCAGCTTTGAGTGGAGCATCAGAAACAGAAAAGCAGGATGATGCTTCTGCTCATCACAAAAACAAAACAAATAACAAGGGGGGCAACAAAACAGCCTCAAAGCAGCTTTTCCTGAACGCAAGACTGAAGAGCATTTTCCAACATGATATAAACTGGTAGTTATTACCTGACCACATATAAAAAATCCCTATATTTCATTTTAATGACTGCTGAATGACCTCAGGTTTCAGTGTTGGAGATTGCGGTGGAGTGAGTGGGCAAGCAGGCAGCAGGTACATCATGAACGGACACACCTACACACACCGAGGCGACGTGAGGATCACCACTGCTCTCACACAGCAGGTCTTCGGAGTGCAGGAGCAGAGCTACACTGATACGAATGGAACGAGCAAAACCTCACACACCTACAGTACAGTGCCATGGAGGGACTCCAATCCCAAAGGATGGAGAATATCACCACCGCAATATCATTTATAATTTAGGTGAAGAGTGAATACAAAAAAACTACATATTTTACTGAACTAGTCTAGCTGACCAGTAGCAAAAATTCTTAAACTCCATCACTGGCTTCACAAAGAGAGAGAGAGTAATATTTACATTTAAAAAGTGTAACATCACGATTTACCACATGGCTGAACCAGATACACGACATGGATGGATGGATGGATGGATGGATGGATGGATGGATGGATGGCTATTCCTGTATCTCTGGTGGCTTCCCTGCAGTGTGCCCCCCACTTGCAGAACTCATATTGGTGGTGACCTTGCAGTCCAGTGTCATTACTGTGAGTCTGATTTAACAACGTCACTAAAATGGCTGTGCCTTTTGCACACAAAGGCGTCTTTGGCTCCGACCTGAATTTCTGGACATGATGTTTGCAAAAACTTTCACGCGGGCTTTGTGGAGACAGATCTACAGACACAGTCATGCCCCCCCCCCCCCCCACCCCTCCTGAAAAGGTTTTTTATTGGACGAAACACCTGAGGGGCATTTAAACAGTACCCTTTATTTCCTGCTTGAGCCTTTGATCACTCAAATGAGAAAGTGACGGAAAGTTCCCAGGTCTGTTTCACTTCTTAATAAGGAAGTCAGACAATTCATAAACCAACAGCTTATAAAAGCCCCCAACTTGCAGCCAGCAACCCCCCCCACAAATGTGTAGGCCGGAGGGCAGGGCCTTCAGGTCTGAAAAGGGTGCATTCGGCTGAAGTTATAATTTCACCATTTCGTGAAGCTGGCTATACAGTCATGAGATATATTTTACAGAAGTAACATAGAAGAAAAGGGGGTATGAGTTTGGGAGCTGATTCAGGTTCGGTTCGGCTGTCCTTTTCAATACTTCCATTGACTCACTTCCTCGTCCTGGTTTTACCGGCCAGACATGGCATATTTGGGTAACAAGGTGCTGGTAACACAAGTCTGTGCCCAACAGGGTTTATTGGAGTTCTTGCTCCATTTTATTTGGCTGCCGGAGAATTTAAGAAACGGATCTGATCCAAGGAATGTGTCAGTGTAACAGGCGAGGAAGTTTAGACCTCAGAATTACACGCAACAGAACAGCTGTTGGAACAATGAAGCATCATGAAGACTTTGTGTCCAGAGTTTCACACCTTGTTTTATTATTCAGCTTCTTGCCTATTAAGATTGATTCCTCCCTGAACTGTTGTAATGGCGCCATTTCGGCCTTTATAATTGAACGACATATTCTGACGGACACCTGTCCTCATTTCAGGCCTGCCAGTGGAGCCCAGAGGGACGACAGAAGGCTGGGAAGTAGCTGTCTGGAAGCATCATCACTGGATGACAGGCGAATCTCAGCCAGGGATATCTGCTCCCTTGTCGGAGGCCAGCACCAGACCAGCCAGCCATGACAGGCGTAATTATAGCCCTGAATCTTAAAGCGATGGGTTCCACAGTGGACGACACAATGGTCAAATCCTAGCGAATCGTCACATTGAAGTAAATTACTGGCACACGAGGTAAGCAACAACAGATCTATCGATAAATCTAATTTAATGTACGTAATATACCACATATCCACGGGGTATTTGCCGCATAGCACATGAAACAGAAAATGAGTGATAGTAGGGAATGAGCACACTCAAAGAAATTATCAACACAAAGCAGAGATCGATCTCAAGAGTGAAGTTGATACCCTTTTTAAGAAAGACGCCCCGGTACTTATTTACTGTCTAATCGGCAAAAACCAGCGGGAGCGTCTCTGATGGACCAGTGCAGTCTTCACTGGTTGCTGTGACTGATCACTATCTACATACACTCCATTTATGCCTTCAGTGGCGCATACATGATAAAACTGGTGATTTATCGTCGGATTCATGCCACATTTGGAGATCACAGCAATTCCAGGCTCCCCAGTCTTGCACAAAATCTACCAAAACACCTTCTATCTGATTTATACCAGAACTAATAAACCAACTGTTTCATTTAAGTTCCATTTCTGTGTGCAAGCGGAATGAACAGACCATCTATATGCAGAAAGCAGTGGCGAGTAACAAACACAAGACACAAAACACAAGCAAAACCATTAAATAAATACAGTAATATCCAAGGGTTGAGATTAGGTTAAATGTGAGTTTTTAGGGACGATATCTTTGGGAAAAATGTAGGATGGGAAGCATTAAAAATATTGGATTTAGTGAAGCCAACTGAACAATTCTACCATCCCTTCAGCTTCACTATCAATGAAGTCCAAAATTAAGTCCCGTGGCTGTGACCTCAGGAGGAGCATTACTTGTGAAATAGATATGCTTCTCCTAGCACTGAAATTCAATCCTTGTGAGTTAGGGACTGTTCATTGGTTTATTTTTTAATAATATTTGTGTTAAATAAATAATCTCCTCACTGTCATAATACAAGGTATATTTGAAGAATATGGAATACCTCTAAACTTTAACTAAACTCAAATTATTTAAGGTCTGAATAAATATGGAAAATACAGAGACTGAGAATTTTGGGTCATACAATAAAAGTAGTTTAACTCCTTCTAGAGTAACATTTAATAGTTTGTTATTACAGGAGACATACTGTCATGCATATTTTATCTGAAATTCTCCCAAACACACACCTCAGTAAAACCAGAGGCTGCTTTGTTTAATAAAACATTTAACGGTATGAGAATTAATCATTCCTGCCAAAGCAAGGAACTCTCAGAGCGTTTGCAGCTTTCGGGTAGAAGGAAACCAGAAGCCCTTTGGCAAAGGTTAACCTGCACGCTAACACGCGCGTTCACCGGAGCTCAGGTCACGTGACCCACAGGCAGCCGCCAAGCTCTTAAAAGCGACGTTGGCTCTGGAATACAGGGTCCCTGCACATAAGCCAGCCGACCAAGGACAGTCTGCCCTCTGTTACCAAGGAGCAGAAACGGAGGAAGAAACTGAAGTCAGCGTCGTGAGGCACGGCGCCCCCTCTGGCGAGTAAAAATGCTTGGCGGTCCGTGTTGAACGGCTGACCTTTTCTCCTTCTTTGAAATTGTAAGAAGTTCCAGACTAAAGGAAAAGTGGCACAATAGACAGAGTCATTTTCTTTTAGCGATATCAGAGCTATCGGAAGTCCATACCCATCTAAAAGCTCCATGAAAACACAGTCTGTCCATCAGAATCTGATCATTCGAGCTTGAAAACACTGATCAGCCTGCATGCGTGTGTGTGTGTGTGGGGGGGGGGGGGGGGGTTAC
>JAABNX020000021.1:17425402-17444253 GCA_015163995.2 Mormyrus lacerda
ACGTGGGTGTTACATTGCGGGGAACAAATGTCCTCACAATATGATAAAAAAAAAAAAAAAAAATTGGTCCCCACAAGGGAAAACTCTATTTTCTAAAAATCAAAAAACTAAAAATGCCAAATGTCTTGTATTTGGTCCCTGATCATATAAGTCTGGTGACTGTCGTGACAGAAGCAATTTTTACAACCTTATAACATTCAGTCTCACAATTATGCAAATATTATGAAAAGCAGACTATATTGTACTTCTGCTGTTTCTATTTTAATTTGCCAATTTGCAAACTTTCATTCAAATGTGCCTGTATGGCCTTGTCTACCATCAGTGTTTACAATCAAATAAAGGGATTTGTTGTAATGGCTCTCAAAAGTTTGCCAGTTGCCTACCTCAGCAAGGAAGAGTCAGTTGAAATTAAGGTCTTACCATCCTCACTTGCAGTTGGAGGTTAGCCTCAATTACAGTAAACTCAGTTGCAATCCAGGGGCTGTAATTTAGGAAAAGTTGAACAAGGACCCTTCAAAGGATCTCTGAACACTCTATAACACAGGGCAGCCAGCAAGCTGAGGAGATTATAGCACAAATGTCTATAACCACAGCACGGTCGATTACTCCCTATGATTTTGTGGCAGGAAGTCTGAACAGTCACCACTGTGTTTGTCTTGTGCTATGGAGTTAAACCCCCATAGAACTTAATTCTACTGGGTCAAAGAGGCTGGACTTTTGTTCTCACAGAGAAAGCAGACTTTCCATGATGCAGTTTCCCTTCCTTTTCTGCCCTCTCACTCTTCAGATTGCCGTTAATCGGGCTCTCGAGGAACTCTGGGTAGCACTTTTCCCACACTTATCACCAGGTGACCTCCATGCAATCCGCCTCTGTAGGCAGGAGCCTGGCCGTCTGTCTGCTGTGCCTTCTGACCTCTCCGCTGTGCTTACAGAAGATGCGCTGGAGTTGACCTCGAGGGCCCGACGGAGGACTCTTATCTGCATACCGCACAGCCACATAGCCGACATCTGACCGGAGCCAGGGTGCTATTTATGCTCTCAGATCATTCACAAGATGTAGGAGAAAAGGCACAGAATGAGCAGGGCATGAGTTTGGACACCATGTCAGGAAAGTGTCTTTATTCTCACAAAGGGGAGTCACAATCTTCTGCGTGTACATGCGCTTTCTCAAGAATTCAGACACTTTTTGTGTCACTCTAAGACAGGCAGAGGGCATGAATCTCCCTCGGCGGGGCAAAGTTGGGTGCATAATTAACAGTGTTATTAAGAGTTCTGTCTCTCAGCCCCAAGCCCAGCACCCTGATCCCAGCTGTTGTTCCTCCCGGTGCCGAGAGATTTCCTGCTTATCATCTTTCTCCACCACCTCTCATACCCAAAATCCTAATGACGTCCTCCTTCTTTCCAACCACCTGCCACGTGGTTCCGTTTGCTATGCCGGCTGTAGCAATTCTTACAGACAAAATTCATTGGATCTGCTCAGGCTCAGCCAAGTTACTTACGTATCACTTACTAAAAGCAGTTTTTGATCTTTTCCACGTATTCTCAGTGGGATTTAACTCAGGACTAAGAATAGGCTCATCAAGGACACCCACTTCCCTGCACATGATGAAGCCTGTGTTGGTTACTGGGCTCCTGTACATCCATGAATAATTGTTTCCTCACTCCAGAGTATGTAAAGTCAAATGTTCCTGTGCTTCTGAGTTTCTGTTCCCCCGGGTTCCTTTGCTTCAGATTTTCTGAGCTCCAATGTCCCCGTGTTGCCATGCATCAGACTCTCCACACTCGGGTGTCCCTGTGTTTCAGCGTTCTTTTGCTTGAGGATCTTTTTCGTTCTGTTAATTGTCATCTGGGTACCTGCATCCCACTCTGCAGAAATACACACTTTATGCTGTTTTTTGGGTGATTTGTGTCAGTCGTGATGAACTCCCAACCTCCCTGAGACAAAGTGGCTCCTTCATTAGTAGATAGGTCAAAGATGTGGTTTGTTAAGTCATTCTTGATTCATGTCTATTGAGAGTGTCAGCGGTGTGTTACGTAAGTACGCAGGCATAGATGCAAGAGATAGGTGCCCCCCCCCCCACATACACACATCTCCCATCTGCCTTTCACATCTTTTTTCCATAGACAAAAAAAAAAAAAAAAACCTCAGTAGGTATTTATAGGACACATCAGTGCTAAGGGTGGCCTATCAGCATCGGCGGAGCGGACGTTGGCCTATCAGCATCGGCTGAGAAACAAATGGGCCTTTTATCATCACAGTGTAGAGCCGTGTGTAAATACTACAGTGAGCAGTGGCTTTTGGAATGCTAGCACTGCATCTGTATTAGCCACGGCAATAGTGGTACCAGTAAAGTCTGGCGATCATCGTTGACTCGCAGACCCCTTGGTAACTTCCTCTGCCATTTTGTAGGCCTGGAGTTGGTACCACTGGGGTCTTGGTCTAAAGCGGACATCTCCTCCCTCAAAGGTCCCTGCTGTCAGAACCTGTGGACCCAGTGAAGTGATTTGCTCTCATTCAGTCTCTATCTCTTTCTCCCCTGCCCAGTCTGCGGCCTGATCTCCACTCCTACGTTCCTCCACCTCAACTGGACCGTGTGATGGAGATGCTTTCCGACTGCTGCACATCAGTACCTCTCCCTGTCCTCCGCCGGTCCGTTCCAGGTCCCCCCTCTGTCTGCTTTGAGCTGGTTCTGGAAAAGGCAGGAGAGTCCAGAGAGGCCTTCAGGTAGAGGCTTGGGTGAGGCCTTCTACTGGGGGTCAAAGTGAGATTTTGCTGGCACTGAATTTGCCTGACAGGGTCTGCTATGGGAGAGAAGTGTAAGACCTCCAGGGAACCTGACTGGAGATCCAGGCTTCATCTAGGCGAGCACTGTTCTCAGAGACAGGCAGGACACTATTTTATCTGTTTAGCCACTGACAGCCCTGTCCAATACACTGGTCCTCTTATTCAAAATCAACAAACCTCTAATTAACACCCCTGCCCCACCCATGAAGACCCATGACTGATTTGAAAGATTCAAGCCTAACTTTACTCACCCTGGTAGCCTGGTAGTGTTGGTTTAGTAACGTGCTTCCTTGTATCTTGCTGTATCTCACCTCTACATGCCTTATTCCTAACACCAATGAAGCCAGTCCACACCCACCAAACCTCAACTCTGTTGTAGCAGTGTTGTCGGTTGTCTCCCTCTAGTGGCCAATATTGGAGTAGCACCCTTTTTCTTGAAGGCCTTTTCATCTTTTCACCGAGACCATTGTAGCATGAAACATAATTAATATGACATAATTAATACACAATTAACTCAGTTAATATTAGCAATGTTGTTCAAAGCCGTGAACCGTTGTGAAGGACGTCCTACATCCATTAAGTGAAAATAACAATGTGGATCCAAGCTCTTAGATCAGATTTAGAAGACATACAGTAAATTACAGCTTTACAGCTTCACATCGCACATCAGTATCTGACACAGTAGGGTGGAAATGAAAAACGATGATCATGTTGGGGGTTGCAGCAAGAGGGCACAGGAAGGAATCAGACATAATCAAAACAGTAAGGATAAGGTGCGTCTTTAACCAGCAAAGCAACTGACTTAAGTGCAGCTTATTCTATGCCAAGCTGATTGATCAGCAAGGAATTGGGCAGCTGGAATCGGGTCCTGCAAATATCCCGCCTGACTCAACTCATGTCGGCCCAAGCTGCCCTTTCTTCTCGAGCCAAGTGATGCGGCGGTGGGGGGGGGGATTTGTTAAACACGCCTCGGATTTAATCACTTGCCTGCGCCGTGTGATTCATTCTGCACCCAGAAACTCCTTCAATCATCTGGATTTCCAGCGGCTCTGCATTCCGATTGCAGTAGAACGACAGCGACAGTCAGCATGAACAACCCAACCTGCGAAAACGCTCCGACCCCCCCTTGCCTGGCCTCGGCCATGTCGAGTAATGGGATTCTCACCGGTCAGAGTTTCGCACCGACCACATGACTTACCCGGAACGCTGAATCGGCCAAGCGGGCCACTTCCAAACCCCTACAGCACGTCTTTTTCAGCCTGTCTCTCTTTTTCTCCCCTGAGGTCGATCCTCACGAGACGCCGCACCGAGCCCTGCCTGGACACACAGCCGGATGGGAAATTAAGCCTGTCTCCTCAGAGGCACTTTTTTCTTGGGGAGTCCCTCAGCTGTAATAAATCGCACACGATCACCAGTAAACCATCTTTCTCCGATCTGCAGCTTGTTTAGTGCGTCCTCAGGCATAAACAAACCACGACTGTTTCTTAACTGTAGCCATGATTTAACATCCTGACTCTGATGCTGCTACAACTCGGACCATTGCAGAGCAGCGGCCTGCGAGGCTGGTGACCACTGGGGGGCACCCCATCCCAGAAGCTGCGTGGAAAGTGGATTGGCCAGCAATATGAGCGCATCACATTAAATGACAGTGGACAGGGACGTGTCTGCCAGGTGTCAGCGTGCACCCACGCCATTGCCACGGGGCCCAATTTTCCACACTGTAAACATCCTGCATCTGCAATTATACTTCAGCCTAGTTACTACACGTCAGCAGATAAGTGAGAGAGGACGAGGAGATTCTGAGAGGGGAGAGCGCTTTACATGTCTAAGCAGCTACCAACCTGCTGTGTGACAAAAGACTGCAGTACAGAGCCTTACACGAAGCATCAATCCCCAGAGACTTGACTCTGACCTTTTCTTCCTTCAGTCTCCAAGCACTGCTTCATTAAGAGTGAACAACAAACTTACTCTGAGCCTAGCCTTGCACAGCACTAAACGCAATACACGCCACAACATACTGAACACCCTGCCAGAATATGCTCAGTACACTAAATACCAAGCCATCTGATTGGTTGGTCTCGCCTTTTATAGTTGCTTGGGCCCATCTCCTCCGCAATCTGATTGGTTATCTATCTGAACCAATAATTTTTCCTTCTTCCTTCAGAACATTTTTAGTTAATTAAAACTGGATCCGAAACTTGTAAAGCAATCTTTAACTTCTTACATTCCACATTCATGATGCCAACAGAGGTGGACATTTCAGGTCCAGAAAGTAAAAATCCAAACCAGGATTTTGTTTCAACCAACCAATTGAACATAAAGAGTCACAGCCACAGAGTATACAACTAGTTGGTTGAAACAAAATCCTGATTTTTACTTTCTGGACCTGAAATGTCCGCCTCTGGATGCCAAACATGACATAATACACAATGCAACCTGTAATCCAGGTCCACTGTTAGTTTGTTGATCTAGCCCTTATTGTTTACATACAAAGGGTAGTATGAGTTTCCAGTTAACTTTATAGATGCACCGTAAACAAAGACAATGCTTAGCTGTGCCTCTGTTGTTGTCAATTTGTATTTAATGTGTCTTTGCAGGTGATTTCTGATAACTACTAGCCCGGTTGCTAGGAGAATAGGAACCTGTTGCTGTGAGGGGGGCAGAGCTATTCGTTTCAAGTGAAATCTCTCAAATCGTCTAAGAGAAAGTGCCCCGACTGTGCCTCCTCTCACTCCCTACCCAATTTCAGGACGGGTGGCGTGATATAACAAAGCAGCCGCAGCCAATGATGATGCGAGACTTAATATCAAATATTGCCATCTGTTCTATTACTGAAGTGTTGAGTGTGACAGTGTTGATTAAAGTTGCTGGCCAGATTTCACATTCAGTATCTGCAATAAAATAAAATGTCATGCTAACAGAAGAAAACATAAACTAACAGATGAAAAACAAGCTTCTAATAAAGTGTAATACCCACAGGACAGCTATATCTTAGCCCAAAACAAGCAGAACAGGAGTAATCAAAAAGGCTGGCTTTTATAGACAAGCATGATTTTTGGGTTATATGTTCACGTATATATTTTTCCAGGGTTTCTGCAAATGAACTTTGAAGTAAATTATCTATGGTTATTTTTTGTCTAAAACAATCTCCAAGAGAAAATAACAGGATTTCTATAAACATATATTACTTTTTAACTTGGTTAAAAAAAAAATTCATGAAAAGGCTATAGTAGTATACAGTATGTGGACCACATTTACAGTGTAAATTTCCGTCATTCCTTGAAATGAAGCCAATGGAATACGTATTTTATTAACAAGCAATTATTTATTTTTCAGAAACACCCCAGCTACATGACAAATGCCCCCACCCATCAGGGTTACACAAAAGCAGAATAATTCTGTAGAATATCTTTAGAAAATTCTTCAGCAACTCCCACTACAGAAAAGGACATTCAAGTGAATGCTATCCCCACATCGATATCTGAATCTTGC
Organism: Mormyrus lacerda; assembly: GCA_015163995.2. Lineage (NCBI taxonomy): Eukaryota > Metazoa > Chordata > Actinopteri > Osteoglossiformes > Mormyridae > Mormyrus > Mormyrus lacerda. The sequence goes on from JAABNX020000021.1 coordinate 17,431,680, forward strand.
CTGGGGGGGGGCATATTTCATCGAACATCAGAAGGGTGGACAGAAATTCTATTTGAAACACACAAAATCAACATGTTTTTCATGCAAGAAAAAAGCACCAACCAGCCACCACCCAAAAAAGTGATTTTCATGTGACTTGAGTATTATGGTCTGTAATACTGCAGGCTATCAATATAAGTCTGGAAAGACTGCCATTAAAAGACAGATAGTGTGTGTGGCTGCCCACCAAATAATAAAAATGCATGCTTTTATTCTCAAACTGAAGGCTGCCCCAGTAATGATTGTTTACACCGTCACAGTGCATAGATTTGTTTCTTTTTCACATTTGAAATACCCAGCTGAGTATATATCGATCTACAAAAGAATGAGTTTCTAGAGTTCTGCCAGCAGCGTAACTCAGTTGCTGTCTTGAATACATCATTACTGCCTCTTACTGTACGACATGAGCCATACATATCATAATGCAATCCCACAAAGTCCAGAGGGTTGCTCCCTTTGGATGATGCATTTTGTGTTTTGTTCATTTGCTTGCATGAAATGGTGTATATTAACTTTGTTTATAGTCCTCTCAGACTGGACTGGACCAGATTTGATTGGAATGGATGGATTACACCATGAACAATAGACTCAGTAGTCCTTGTGGTAATGCCATATTCAACCAGCACGGGAAGTGAAATGTAGAACGTGTTTGAATTCATATTAAGTTCACAAAATTACTTTTTGTTCTAGGTGCATGCTGATGTTCAGAAAGGTCATTTCGGGAATAGATAAGCATATTTTTCAGGAAGAATCTTTTATCTCAGAATCAGGGCAAATATACTGTTTAATCAAGAGTGGGGCTGTAAGAGATATTATTCTGAACAAAACTTGCAGAATCATTATTTTAGTTTGCACTAATTAAGTCTGGAGCAATGCTAAAATCAAATTAACCTTAGCTAATTACTGATTAGCTATACAAACAGTGCTAATGAACTGGTGACGTTTAGCTTTCAATCTGTCTGCATGCATTTTAATGAAATGAAAGCAATCGCTGTTATACCTTAAATATCAGAATCTAGCTTTATGCATGAATTGTCCATGTATGTTTAAAGATTTTCACATTATCTCTGTCCAAAGGACTGGTTATCTGTTTATTAATTATTAATAAACAGAAAGAAAAATATTAGCTTCTGTTAGTTTTATGGTCACACATACCTATAACATTTTTTTAACAGTATACATTTGAAATGCTTCAATTTAATCATTATCTCAAAGAAAGATCATTACTGCAGTTCCATAATCTAATTATCAGTAAGGAATAGTTTTCAGTGGTTATGATAACTGTCAGGCCTACCTAGGACTAAATATGAAATGCATTCAATTTCCCATAATAACACTTTTCCCACAGCATCACCTCCCAACCAAAAGATGTTATTTATTTTAGAAATTCAACCTTAAACTTTTGTTAAAACACACACACACACACACACACACACACAAACCCCATTTTAGTATAGCCATTTTTAATAATGTGTTATTTTAGTTTACCTTTAATTAACGCCATTTACTTGTTAAAAACGTAGCTGCTATAGTAAAGGTCGATGTGACGTTTTGGAATTCATTTAATTACTATTTTAATACCTACACAACCACCCTCTTTAACTACATTTCCCAGCATAGAAGACAAGACTGTGACGTCATTTCTGCGACTGTGAAAAATATCAACAACCAGTCTTCTTTCGACAAACAGAATCCTTCCGCTAATGAAAATAGTGAACAGGTACGGCGGAATTAAGACAGGAAATGCACGTAGAGAAGGTGGACGTGTATATAAAGATTATATACAACGCATATTTTATAAGGTTTTTATTTTTTGTATGTTGTAAATTAATAATATAGTGCCGTAGCACCGTGTAGTGAGCGGCGTATTAATGCGCCATCGTCGGCTCCGTGTAGTTCCTTATACGTTTGCAATTGATGTTCCATAATCGTCGCTGAGGAGAGGTGTTTGATGTTATTATAATAATAATATTATTGTTTGTTTGGCCCCGATCTGCTCCCTAATATTAGCGCTTTTTGGAGCTTCTGAAGAGAATTATCCGAAGGTGAGTAATGTCTTTGCGGTTGACGGAGAGCTTGTCTGGCTGGGTGTGGAAAATCGCTTTAGTGCCTGCTAGCCGCCTAGCATGCTACGAGCAGATGCATTGACTTTCGCGACTTGGCTGTTAAATTTCGCAGAAGTAGGTGAATGCCATACAATGGCCGTATATCGAGTGTTTTGTCCATTTATGAATCGCATTGTTAGCGTCTTAGGCTGTGGCTTGCCAGTTAAGTGGTGCTGTCTCAGGAAGATGGGTAACTGAGTTATGCTGTTAAATTGGCTGATATTTACCCCTCACCTGCTGAGCTGCTGGCCCCAGGAGACCCAGTCTGGCACTTTCCTGCCGGCTGTCCTTTCGCTCTCTGATTATGAGGCACAAATACGACAACTGGCTATTGACCTGTAATAAATATATTCCAGCTTGTTGATCCAGGGGTAAATCTAAACCTTTGTGAGCCGAAAGTAGCACCGGAAAGAGATGGTGTGAAACGGTTGTTGGTTTACATTTGCAATTACTTTATTTCGCGAGCTCGTTCATCTTAAAGCAAGGTACAACTGAAAGTAGGGTCCGGGGGTTAAGGACCATGAAATCACCCTGGGATTTGCACCGACGTCCTCCTGATCGCAAGCACAGCCTCCAGCGCAGCCCACGTGTATTGCAGAGTGCAGTACAGATCGTCTTCTTGATGGACACATGAGTTTCTTGAAATTTTCATACTGGATGTTTGTCAGCGTTACCGTAACCAATTTGATTTAATGCCGCTGTTGTTAAAATTGTCCTACAGTTAAATGCGTGTGATTGACCTTTAACAAGGTGATTATGCCAGGATAATGGCAGTCAGACGAGAGGTCGGAAGCATATGTTTCTTTGCTCCCCACCTACTGTACGGATTAGACGTAAACAGATAGGTGGGTGGATGGATGGATGCTTTATTGTCTTTGTACAATGAGATTTAGTTTGGAACACGCGAGCAGATGCACATTATATTAAAGCATTATGCATATATAATATGAATGTGTCAAACGTCACTTCAGTGTTTTCAGGTTATGTTCTTTTCAGTTTGTGTTGTATGAGGTCGGCTTGCTTTACAGCTCTAATACAAAAAAATGCCTTGAATGAAGGATTGATAAGTAATTTTCTCTGTAGCCTGGCAAATAAGCCAGTCATTAATAAGGCGTGAGTTTTAACGTGCAATAAACTTGGTATTTGGATAATTCATGCGCCTTGTAGACGGAGTGCATGTCCGTTATAGGCGAAGAAAAGTACAGCTAAATGCGGCCCTGGGAACCAAATTGTTTGTCCGTTATAAGCGATATTAATAATATAATATAAGCGAGTCCACTATAACGCGATTTTACTGTAATAAAAATAATGTCAGAGGTTGTAAGAGAACTTTAAACATTTTTGCTAAACACATTGGGGCGTTGTATTTCAAAAGATTTTTTAAATAACAAAATATTTCTGCACTGTTGGAGGTATGTCTAATGTATAATCAAATATAATTTTGGAGTTTGTTAAATTAAAATGCAGTAACTGATTTATCACATATCAATTTCAACATCTTAATTCACATTAAAATGGTACAATGTTGAACTCGTGTCATAAAATAGTTTATTGTATTTCATTTACAGTTTGTGGATTCAGTTATGCTAAATGAAGATATGCTCAGAGTTCCCCATTTATGCATGCTTGATTTCGATCTCTTCTGTCTGTCAGGTACCTAAATAGATGCAATGTCAGCTGTCAGTTTTCTTGGTGTCGTCAATTGACTGGGATTGTAATGATTACAGCTGCCACTAACGACTGTTTTTCTATGAATCTATCGACCATTTTACCAATTGGTCGATTTAATCTAAACGATTAATTCCTCCAGATTTCCTCCAAAAAGCCGTTTAATTGAAGTTCATTTTATTTTGACAGCAACAAACTGGATGCCCTTACAGAGCTTTCATGCTGGCTTTAAGGCACCATACAGATGTTACTTGCGCCCGCAGTTCGATAAACAGATGAGTAGTATGGCTAAAATATTAATGAGATGCAAAATGTGAAGCCCGAAAGTTGTTAATCTGTATAGATTTTATATAAACCTATGCTTATTAAATTCAGGTAGCAGAGCTCGCCGCATGCGACAAGCACTGATGTTATGGTGAAGAGAGGAGCAGCTCAGCAGGCATAACATCTTTTAAAAGAGGAGATATTGTGGATAAACGAGGTAAAAAGACTTTTTGTAGTTTAAAGTCTGATCTTTTTTTTTGTTTGTTTTTTTTTGTATCCATTTTCGTTTCAGTTTTAGTTTATGATGATAATACTTTTCCCAACATGACCAAAGCAGACAAACCCATACACTGACAGTCAAAGATAGATCAAGCCCAGATTCAAGCCTTAATGTCTTTTCTAACGCTAATTCAATGGAAGGTAGACAACTTTATGGTTTTAATATTGAGTGTATTCAGCAGCTACAAGGAAGTTCACTGTTTGCATAAAAGTGTTTGCTGAATAAACTAATATGTAACTGAAGAAATAGCCTACTTTCTGATGCATATGTGAAATGTATCAGTGAGTCTGTAAAAGGTGTCTGATATATTTGATGTATCTTTATTTTCAATTGACATGTTGGACTTTAAACTGCCGAAAGTACCGGTGAACTCCGGGCGTCTTTTGACCTTGTTTAGCCACGATATCTCCTCTTTTAAAAGATGTTGTGGCTGCAGAACCGCTCCTCTCTTCACCACCTCCTCAGTGCGTGACACGTATAACACGGCGCATGCTCTACTAACCCAATTTAATAAACATAAGGATACGTTGACTTTCTTAGGGATGGGCCGATCCACATTTTTTCAGATCCGATAATGATACACAACTGCCGATACCGACACAGATTCCAATACCAGAGCTCTTTTTACTTTGTTATACTTTATATATAGATTTTTTAAAACTAGTAAATATAGATGGAAAAAATGTATGACAAAAATATTTAATTAGGCTACTACAAACATACATACTGTACTGTTCCACCTCGTTTGTACGTCTTGTTTTAAGTATTTTTGAGGCATTTGAATATCTTCAGAGCAAGTATACACAAGTGGAGAATGATTAAATTTTCGCCATTGGCGTCAGCTCAGTTACACTTTTGTCGCGATGGCAGCCCCTCTTGTATCGCAAGCTGCAGCGAGTTCGCAAGACAGTCCAGGTTAGCGACTTCCAAATCATCCATTGCTTTGTTAAGTTTAAGTGTTGTTAAGTCCATTAAATGCTATTCCCACTTCTCAAAACTTTGTTTTACATAGATTGCAAATCGCTGTGCTACTGGTTTCTGTTAAACACATAAAATACACGAAATAGGAGCTATCTTTTTAGAGATTGCCAAACGGTAAGTATAGGATATGAATCAGTCACGCATGGCCGATACCCGATCCGTCACATTGATCTGGATAGGCGCCGATACAGATCAGAATATCAGATAGGTGCATCTCAAGAATTTATAGTATATAACTTTTGAAGTTTTGGACTTATGCGTCTTGCATAAGTAAATATCTATATAGTACTGAAAAATGTCATCCGCACAAATTTTTACACCGTCTACCTGTGCCCTGTGATTATTTGCATGTGATATCATGCAGCCCTATTTTATTGTATGACTTTTTCGATCACTGTATTCTTCAACTTTCCAATAAATAATGGAGACACTGAGGATAAACCAAAAGGAGAGGTTGAAGTCACATTGTTACTATATGGGCTGAGCTGGTAGAGCACACACTGAATTGTAAACTGAGCTGGCAGAGCACACACTGAATTGTAAACTGAGCTGGCAGAGCACACACTGAATTGTAAACTGAGCTGGCAGAGCACACACTGAATTGTAAACTGAGCTGGCAGAGCACATGCTCAACTGGCACCAAATAAATACAGTGTGTTCACCAAAGCCGTATTGAATGTCCATATTTGTGGTTCCCATTGAAGTTCCCTGTTAATTATTTCATATTTGTTATTCAGCTGCCCTGTGTATCTGTGTCTGTATGCATAGTGGTATGTGTGCTCAGTATTTAAGGCAAGTCTATGGCAGACCATTTCCCATTACTAAACATTTATGCAGGAGGGGGCGCCAGAGTACTTTTTCTGTTTTATTTGAAGCAAGTTCCCGACTGACAGCGTGGACATGGGACTGTTGTTTGCAGACCAAAAACAAAAAAATTAGCACATGAATTTAACAGGAATATTTGATTATTTAAGAATGTACCGTATATTAAATAAAAACAATGATAAAACAGCTATTTTAAATATTATTTAGCAGTAGTATACTTAGCTTTGATTTATCCTTTCCCGGGTGAACTTGCAGTTTATTCATTCTGAAGTTTACCTCTCCTGTCTTTGCATGAGCTCTGCATGCGATTTCCGATCCAATCATGATCATGTCTGGCCTGGCTGGCTCAGTGTGGGCGCGTTTCTGAGCAATTCAACAAAAGTGAGTGAAGTGAACAAGAACTAATTTCCAGAAGTAAAAAAATTAAATATTTTAGGTATGGAGATGATATTGAGCCAAAGCAAGTGATTTTTTTGGTCCTGCTTTGTGTCTCATGGCACAACAAATGTAAGAGGATCTGATTTTTCTGACGCTGTTAACTTTATCTGTTACATTTTTTTCTGAGATTCATGTTCTGTGAAATTCATGCTTAATAAAAATTTTAAATGAGGGAATTGTCAGTGTACCAGTGGAGGCGTTTTGGGGATTATCCAGAGTGTGAACTACAGACTTGTTTTTCCTAGTAAAGACATTTTATTGGTAGATAATAGCATGTTCTGTTTGGCTATAATTTAGTTTAGGTAATTTTTCAGTTCCTTTTTTGTTTTATAAGTATTATAATATTTATTACAAAGATTTCAGATATTACAATGTGATTGTTTTTTTCCTGTACTATTCAGCGCTTTTTTCAAGCTGCTTTTTTATGTTTTACATTATCCCTTCGCAGCAGTGAAAAATCTCATTTTGTAAGGAAAGAAATAAATGCCTTGGCCCCGGATCCATGCCTCCAGGCGTGTTTTGGGGGTGGGGTTAACCTGATATTATTGGAGTAAGGACTGGCTGCGAATGCGCATCTCCTGCATTAATAGTTCTTCATTGTTTTAAGGGGATCGGTATCTTTTCGCCTGTGTCAGGTCAAGCTTGAGTTGCAGAACTTTTTTACTCACCAGTGGCTCATGAATAGCTTTCGTTCTGTGCCAGACTATAAATATGGAAGGTGTTGTATACGGTTTTATGAGTGTCTCGTATGCTCTGAATGCACCGTCTAGGCCTGTTGGAGTTTTCACACTCAGGATACTGTGACTGTCCTAGACCAGCATGTGGGGTGCATAGGAGACTGGAGGTCAGCAGATCATTGCATCGCAGCCGTGGCCCTTGTCCAGTTGTATTGCAGTTTATTTTTAGCGTCTTAGCGGGCCTTACATTTTTCTGTTGTTGCTATGCCTGGGACACAGAGCGTAAGGGCAGGACCAGCTATATGGCCTCTTTATGAGTAACCTTTCTGTAAGGGTGAGGGACCTTCTTAAAGCGGAATGAGGTTCTAATGCTAGTCTGCCTTATTGTAAATATTGAAACTGGTGTCTGACTTTCAGGCTGATGGCTGTGCCGCCCAGCTGGGTAACAATATGGGCTTTCAGCACCTTTGCTGTCTAAATTCTGACGTAGCTGTAGCAGCAGAAGCTGCCATTTCCTACTAAGGCCAATTAACTTTGGTTCCAGGTTGTTTTTAATCAGCCTGGTAGCACATCTGTGCTCTATACTGTAATCAAAGCACCAGGCTCCTGCATGGCACCATCATAGCAAAACCAGTCATGACAGGTTTTTCTGAAGTGGCTGAAGCTGAGGGGAAAAGACCATGTGATCTTTGATGAAATCTGCTGAGCAGCTGAGATGAAACGCCCACACGCTCTCGAGGCCTTCAGGCTGAGGGGTTTTAAGTGTCTGTGCTTGAGAGGAGATTGCACACGTCTGTAACTGTATCCCATCCTGCTCCAGCCCCAGAGGCGTCTCAGATCTGGCTTCCTGGGGAAAACTTTGCAGAAACCGCAGGAGCTTCTGCCCTATGAAGCCAGGAGCCCAGAGATCCTAGAACCTTCTGCTGCCCTTAGGATGTTGTCATCTTAGGCCTGACTCTCCTTCCCACGGAGACTGGTGTGTTTTGCCAAGAGGCACAATGGAGGTCTATGAGGCAGAGCACATGCAGGGACCCAAGAAATCTGTGTTCCTGCAGAGCAGGAGGCCGATAGAAGCCTGACTTCCTGGTGTTGCAGCTAGGCACACTCATCTGTACTTTGGAAAATACCACTTTCCTCAATAGGCATGCAATTTCCAGTAAATTTAGGGCTTCTATTTCATTTTAGATTATGCCAGTTTGCTAGTAATACCAGCTGGTCTTAGGAAAGACCACAGTACTGGCATCGGTTCCCATGGTAACACTAGGGTGCCACTGCCTTTCAACTAAGGATTAAACAGCGTCCTCCAACTGGTTCCTGTGGCATTTAGCCCTCCCTGTTTTTTCCTTATGGTGTCCAGCCAGTCCCTGACTGCCCCCTCCCCGCCTGTCTGTCCATTTCAGGTTTGGCACTCGTTGTGAGGTTGACCATGGAGGAACAGACCACGTCACCTGGTGCCAACACAGACAACAGCAGCCAGAGGAACGGGGAGGAGGTGAGGCTCCTGCTGGGGGCTGGTGACAGCATCACATGGTACTGGGCCTCTGGCTTGGGGGAGAGTCGGGCTTTTTGTGATCTTGTAATCTCAGCATGAATCTGAGATGGACAAGTTAATGTCCCTGTGAATAAGCAGTCAGAGAAAACTGCCTAATTCCTAAAGTGACCTTAAGGTAGCTTCCCACCTCCAGAAGAGTACAGTACAGCACATTAATAGATTCAGGTACTTGGCCCATACTCCTCTCCGTTATGGGACCTCTCCCTTCATGCTAAGCACCATGGCCGTATGCCGGCCCGGAGTGGCCAATCGGGGGACTCGGGAGAATTCCCGGTGTACCACTTAGCTGTTGTGCTGAACAGAAATTAAATAATTTAGTAAGTTTTAAAATTTCACAATAATGCTTCAGAATATTAACCAGTGAGTTCTGTCATGCACACAAACACACACACTCACTCACTCACACACAAAATAGAACATGATTGTTCTGCATAGAGAAACACACAAATACATGGGGCTGAAAGTGTCAGACTGCTTGAACAATTCAATGCTATTTATTACTTATTTTCTTCTTGAAATGTCAGTAATAAATTTATCGGGATACTAAGATTTGAATTGTGGCATCATTTATCAAACTTCTGCCAGAATGTGGACAAAATGGACTTGACCATAAAAAATGTGTCCTGCTTCGTGTCTCGTGGAGTGGCAGTTCCCCGGTCCCGGTCCCGGTCCCCCTTGAGCTGCCCGCCAGATCCGCGCATGCTGTCGTTCCAGAAACCGCGGCGCTCCAGCTGGTCCAAGGGCCGAAAGCGGAAGAAGCCGGTGAAGGACAGCAACGCGCCCAAGGCGCCCCTAACAGGCTACGTGCGCTTCATGAACGACCGGCGTGAACAGCTGCGGGCTGAGCGGCCTGACGTGCCCTTCCCGGAGATCACCCGCATGCTGGGCAACGAGTGGAGCAAGCTGCCCCCCGACGAGAAGCAGGTGAGCCGCGGGAGGGCGCCGGCGGGTGTAGCCGCCTCCCTGAGTCACGCTCACCCGTACGGCTGGGTCCTGCTTTAACACACTGCAGCTGTAGCAAAGAGCTGCCCTGTACTGTGCTTACAGTGAATAGTAGCATCCTGTCATATTAATATGAATAAAATCCTGCCCTTATAGCCTTAACTAAGATATTATGGTATTTAAGACCATTTTTCACCCTCCAGGCACCGAGACTGAAAATAAAAAATTCTGTATTTCATTTGGGGCTTGAAAATCTAGTAACTTTGCATATATTACTTTTAAAATAAGCATCCCTGGTAAGTACTGTTTATAGCCGTATTGGTCATCTGATAATGATAAAATGATAAATTCTTTGTGCGATTTGCACTAGTATTAGTACATTGACAATCTTCTCTATTCCAACCCCATCTAACTTGCCGTCGCTTACGGGTCACAGCGCAGGGTCAGCTAACATGCAGAGCCCCTGGAGCTGGGGGTTAAGGGCCCCGCTCAAGGGCCCACAGACATGTGACTGGTCTGCTGAGGCCGGGGCTCAAACTGACCATCTTCTGACCACAGGCACAGAGACTTAAGCCCACAGAGCCACTTGCTGCCCCGTAAAATGTCAGGATCTGTCGGGTCCAAACCTTCAAACAGAGGTATGTTAGTTGTACATGAGATGGTCAGTAATCACCATAATCTGGTGCCCTTTCGAAAGTGCAGAGGCAGCGTGTAACACTCTCCAGGGCAGTTAGGCTAATTGCCAATTCTGCATTGTTAGTTGGGTGGGTGGGTGGATGGATGGATGATGTTTCTGTGGTACTGATTCCACTGTCTGTCCCTCTGGAGGACTCTGCTCCTAAATTAGCCTGCAGCTCAAGCTGTCACTGGCTCTTTTTGTTGTCCTCGGGCTGGAAATCCAGTCACTCTCGGGGCATGTTTTGTCCAGTCGACGCCCCAGGGGTCTGGAACGCACACTGGACCAGAATAAAAGTGCAGCCTTTCCCTTCTAATCGAAATGTCACAGATGGCCCTGGAAGGGGAGCAGGCCCCGTCCTGAGGGCTGAAGGCCAGCAGTGAAGAGCTGTACAGGCTCCATCAGAGTTAAATTATGTAATGCTGTTACAGACAGAGCTGTCGACACTGACTTTGCCCCACAAGCGCACGCTGACGTCTTTCTGTCGGCCATCTGGTGGTGTTTCTAATGAGAAGTGTCCAGTTGCATAAACAATTAATATTGTAAGCTTGAAATTGTTTAAACCGAGTGACCTGGTTTTGGGAAAGACTTTAATTTTAGTATTTAAATTCGATAAAAATGACTGCTGGGTAATAGAGAGTCCGTTTCGGCCGTACCATCAGAAGGCCGTGAGAGCACCTGTGGGAGGTCGTGCTCACACTGTTAATGTCCCCCCCCCCCATTAGCGCTACCTGGAGGAGGCGGAGCGGGACAAGGAGCGCTACATGCGGGAGCTGGAGGAGTACCAGAAGACTGAGGCGTACAAGCGCTTCACCAGGAAGGTGCAGGAGAAGCAGAAGGGCAAAGGTCACTGCGGAGGTGAGGCTGTTGCTAATGCTAACGCTAACGCGTCACTGCTCCCCCTCGCACCCCGTCCCTGAGACTGCCTCGCCCTCGATATCGCGTCAATTCCTTCTGGTGATTCGGTGCTGCTTATGCCTCCTCCCGATTTTATGTAGCATTATTTATCTAGAGTTGGCCCTCCTTGACAGTTTATGCTAAATATGCTTAGCATCACGTCAGTGCTGTTTTTCTTTTTTTTTTCTTTCCCTCGCTCTTGCAGACTCTTCACGGTCCGCTGGAAGCAAGTCCCTGCACGAGGTACCCGTCCAGCAGCGATAAATTATGAAAAAGTCAGGCATGGGCCACGAGAGGACAATTACAGCTGACTTGGTTGAATTAGCATTGGTTAATTGCCCAGAGTTCTGCCACCGTCGGCTCCACGATAAATGCTATTAGCAGAGGGGGTGCTAAAATAAGTTTAAGAAACTGCTCAAGCCCCCTGAGGCTGCTTCCCGTGATTCTTAAAGGCATGATTGGTTTTTGTGAAGTCCAGGGATGTAATTAAGGAGCTCTGCCACTAGAGGAGACAGCGGGAACCACGCTGAGGCGACAGAGCCGAGTGTCTTCAGGAGGCCTGTCACAGGCCCATAAGCAGCCCGAACCACCTCTTCCACCTGTCATGCGTTTGTTCAGGCGCTCTAATTGCTGACTGCGTTACTGGGTCTGTTTGGTTCCTTCCCAAAATTTTGACACTACTTCTGCAAGCCCATGGAATTGCTTTGCCCATCTTCTGCAGCCAGCACAATTACGAGCCCAAGTAACATGCTGTCAGGTGATGTGCCACCCCCCAGCCCCAGTGGCTGATAGGGTTAGTGCTTTCAACCTGTTGGTGAAAACCGCAGGCCGCTGTCTGCCCTGGAAGGTGCTGCCAGGTGTTCGGATAAATGACTCCAAGTTGTTTCTGGAACCTTCACCAGAAGGACTCCGAAGGAAAGGAGAGATCCGTGTTTGACATCCCCATCTTCACAGAGGAGTTCCTGAACCACAGCAAAGGTACAGCGATAGTGCTCTGTGCTTCCCGTCTCCGGCGATGAAATGGCCGGCCCTCACTTTGCCGCTAAGCAATCCGCCTTTCAAAATGATAAATATAGTGATGCTCCGATTGATCGGCCCACCGATCATGATCGGCCGATATTGGCTAAAAATAGCTTGATCAGCGAACCCCAAAAGCGCCGATCAAAAAAGCCGATCATAAATTACTCGCGCAACTTTTTCACACGTGCATGCACGGCGCACAGGTAAACA
>JAABNX020000021.1:17461381-17475722 GCA_015163995.2 Mormyrus lacerda
GCCTGCTGAATCACATACAGAATTGCAGATATCATTTTCTTTTAGGGTACAAAGGAACCCGGCTTCCTGTAAAGTCATACGTTCTAAAGTACTCTAAAGTACGTAAAGGTCCTTGGAACAGGTTCTGCACCATTCTTCTCTTTCTTTCTGTAAGAGACCATACGCCCCACCCTAGCCGACCCCCCTGCAGCCACATGGTGAGGTAGCCAGTATTGCCGCGTTGGTCCAATGTCACACAAGGTCTTTAATTCCTCTTCTCTGGCTCCTTCTCGCGTCTGTCCGGCTCAAAGCCAGTCTCTTGGACAAGGGTGTCATGCCTGGTATAAAGCTTGTTTTTTTCCCATGGTGCAGAATTTCAGAAGATTTAATCATTTGTTGTTCTTTTTCAGATTCAAAGTAATTTTGGGCTAATTTTTGAAAAATGTCTTTGAACCGCCGATGATGTTTTTTTTTTCCATTCCAGCCGCAATTCCGAGCCGCTCCACTAAAACCATTAGCTATTTAAAGGTGCCTTTTTGTACAGGCTCAGCTTCGCCGGTCCAGTTTACTTTCATTTATCGTTCCCTTGTGCCTCCACACGTGTGACGCTGGCCCCGTGTTGGTCCCAGAACTAGGTCGCAGAGACTCCTGCAGCCTCTGGAAGAACGTCGGGCTCTCCTGCTCTCGCTCCCCCCCCCCTCTCATTCAGTGATGTTTCCAACAGAAATCACACATTATTTCCTGAGGCATTAGGTTAAACGTGTGCATATGTGCTATTCTGTGGCAAAATTTTTGTGTGCATTAGTGTTTTATTTGAGTAACTTGTGTGTAACATGCATATTTTTCTGATAGACCCCCCCACCTGCCCTGCTGCCATACTGCCGTAGAAGTAGCAGTAGATCGATAAGAACAAGTGGGAAGAGCAGCCTTGCTAGGGAGGACACCCTGAGGCATTTGTTCCCGACTAAGGACAGAGAAGCTTTAGAAATATCTAGTCATGAGATCATGGTTACCTACGGGCCTCAAGGCCTATATGAGGAAAATAAACGATTTTTTTTTTTCTCAGAACTCAGATGGAATCATGTTTAAAAGGGCTGCCGCCATTTGAGGAATAAGACAACATGCATGTAACTGTGGTCGAATCTCAGAAGTCTCTAGCCTGAATTTTTCTAGTAGTATGTAGACACTCCTCTCATGCAAATACAATGTTCTTTGACCCCTTATGTAAGTCAAAATTTGCGCATGTCAGACTTCTCCCCCCTCCCCCAACACAGCCTCTCTACCTTAATGTAACCTAGCCCAGCCTACTGTAATCTAACTTAGCCTACTGTAACTTAGCCTACCCTAACATATATAACAATATAACTCTCTAGTAAATGTCAGACTTCAGCATAGTCCTAGTCAATGAAATTATTTCTTTACATTTGTATAAAGCACTATGCTAATTAAAATACATGCGTTCGTGGCACGAGACACATGAGAAGTGGGAGGATGCAGCCGCCTGTCTCGTCTGGCTACGCCAACTTGCACTTAACGTGCTTCAGATGCTTCGCAGAAGCGCTGTCCGTAAAGAACGTGCATAGCGCGGATCTTTTTATGTTTGTCGGGATTTACATAAGTTACATTGAGGTTTGTCTGTACTGAGAAAAGCGATTGCACTGGGTAATGTTGTAAGCGCTAATGTTAGCATTGGCCACGATAAGAGATGAGGCAACAATGCAGCCGGAGACGGTGTGATTTGAAGCTGCTAGGCTGGTCCTCAGCGAGGGTAGGCCCAGATACTGCACTCGCCCTGCTTGACCCTGGGTTGTAGCTGTACACACACACATCAGGCAGGTGGATGACACGGCATTGTAATCATAACACAGGTTCGTTGTCACCCTTTCTTTCTACGACAAAAACAAAAACGCGGGGCGGTCAGGCATGGCTAAATGCGCCCCCCACGCCCCCCCCCACGTGGTGCAGGCAGAATTCTGTCCCAGTATGCTCATGACGGCGTGGTCTGGGAATGGAGTGATGTTCGCATCGTAGTAGCATCGTATTTAGAGGCATAGCTGTAAAGGGGATATGGCTGGGGGGACACGGGGGGGGGTATAGAGGTTTGGCATGCAGCCATGGTTGGCATGGAGACAGCGACGGGCTGCCTAGCGTGACATTGATATTTGTGCTTAGCGACCGTGGAGGTGGAAATTCAGGACCAGTCGCTATTGTTTGTCATCTATGATTCCCCCCCCCCCCCCCATAATGAACGACAGAGACAGTAAACAGGGCAAGGAATGGGGGGGTAGATCCCTCACCCCCTTCCTTACAGCCTGGATGCTCATCCATACCAACCGGAATCCGGCGACGTTCCCTTGAATACTTTGTGGAGGCTGATCCGCTGGCCCTGTTAAATATTGCATCGGATAACGATGTATCTGCGGAACCTTCCGGAGCTTCAATGTCATTTAGCTGGAGAGGCTCAGATCCTTTGCACATACTAGATATTTGCCATCAACAGATCTCCCTGTCTCACTGGACTGAGCTGCGTCGAAGCTTCAGAGCTTCACAATACTCCTCAGACACCTGTATCCATGAAACTGAGATTTTCTCAAACTGGCTCCGTAATTGAAACCGAGAGAGTAATTCCGGGTCTTTTTTGAGAACAACAGAACAGGATTTATTTCCTCACAGACCGTGCTGTCTGTGCTCAGTCTAAGCTCAGTTAATATCTCGTTCTAAGAAACAAATATCACGCAGTTGATATCCACGAGGCATCACCGGGACAGAGCGCTTCTTTATGCCCGCTGTCATTGTAATCTATAACGAGGCCTTGAAAGTCGGAATCAAGCCCATGTCATCGGCTTGCTGCGATGGTTCCTTGCCTTTTTCCACAGATCACATGAGCCTCAAGTAAACGATCCCACACAGACTCACCTTTCCAGTTGAAAAGGCCCCTCCTCCTGCCGGCCTCCACAGGGCCCCCATCCCAAGGTCTATATGCCGTTCCCCCCTCCCTGCTCAGTCAGGAGTCTCCCCTGCATGGTCTGCTTTTATTTCACCTGGAAATCTGCTGTTTTTTCTGTACTCTTCAGTTGGAAATCTTACATAAAGCATTGTCTGAAAACGACAGGCAGTTCAAGTCCAAGAACAAAGTACCAAAATGGGGGGGTTGGGCGTTAATAATGCTTCTGTATTTTAAATCTTATGTTTCCGTTTTTTATTGAAATATTTTTAACCAAGCGGATGCTGTTACAGGTTGTGGGCCAAAGTCTTTCTCCCTGTATTGTGCCTGGAATTTGCACACCTTTCAGAGTTTTCTACAGTTACTCTGGCTTTCTCCTTACAGATCCCGTCCTGCCGACAATAAGCGACCTCAAGATGTCGCATTCGGCTGTGCTGCTTCGCCAGAGCACAAGCAGCGCTCTTTCCCAAACGGTGGCCCGCGATTGGCTGTCAACAGCTGTGTGTCACGACCGCAAAACAAATTCTGTCATTACAAGTTCTGCCCTCACACAAACAAGCAATCAGACTGGCAAAATAGAAAAGCCATAACTAATGAATACGACGATCCACGGCTAATTATCGCTACCGATGAGTTTTTGTTTTCGATAATTATAGCTGTCCTTTTTCACCCAGTAGTGCCGTTCGTGCTGTACAATCGCTTCGGGTTTGAATCACCGGCTGAGCCTGATGGTCCTAACACTTCAATGTGAAAAGCAGGTGTGTCGTGTTGTGGGTTAAATTCACAGGAATAGGTCCCAGCAGGTTGGTTTACAGTCTCAAAAATGCATCTGTGGATTCGGCACAAAAATAACGGTTTTTAACTAAGGGCTGCCGTGTTCAGCTCAGCGTGAAGCAGACAGCTTGTGAAATCGGCATTACGTGATCAGGTGGTGTAGAAGGACACATCCTGAGGGTAGTGTCTGTAGTGTCTCCCAGTGCCATGTTAGACATCCCAGAGATACCTAGACTCAACAGTGCCATTAGCTTCCAATGTGTCGACATTTTGTTTTGGTGCCAGAAGATTCGGGTCAGTCTGTGTTGCCTATAACCTTGAACATCCCAGTACAGCTGCTTAGCTATTGTATGCATACTTAAGTTCTATACATACTTATGTTATTCTATACATACTTAACAAAGGTTAAACCTTTGGTTCGGTTAGCTTAGTGATTACTTCAGTCAAGTGCCGATGTTCAGGCAGACTGAGAACCTACAGAACTCCAGCACCAGGGCTCAGAACGTCTGATATAGGAGAGATACAGCACAGTTCAGAGAGATCTGTACCGTGGCTGTGATTCTGCTTTGCTTTGAGGCACCGCGCTGTTCCTGGCTGCCGTCTTAAATCGTCTCCCATTTCCATTTCAGTCAGAGCTGCCGCTCAGAACTCGACGAGCTGGCATTTCCATCTGAAGAGAGTTCAGTTACTTTCTGCGTCTTAATCACATTTGAACTGCTCAGTTAATTAAGTCAAAGCTTAGCATTTTCATACAAGCAGCACTCATGTGTGCCAGATGTACTGTAATCTTCAAACAGCTTTAAAAGAATATCAATGGATTATTTTGAACTTGCATCTCTTCTCAGTCATCTTCGCCATACCTAAGATGCAGAAGTTGGTGGTAAAACGGGGCATTATTTTTTAGTGACACTGCCAATAAATAAGGCTGATATATAAATTATGGTGAAATGTACGACTGGATGTGCGTCTTTTCAGATGGATTTGGCTGAAAGGGAACGTTGGGACTGTTACCTGGGTCTGAACCCCCCCCCCCCCCTTTGGGCCACACCATGATGTCCCGCAAAGTAGAAACAGGCTTCATGCTGGGTGAGAAACAGCTGGAGAATCTAGGCGCCATTTGGACACCTATTCACACCTTCCTCTGTCCTGAAAGTCAATGACCCTTAACCCCCTCCCACGGAGCAGCATGTCTCTCTGCAATAGTACAACACATTTTTTGGGTGTGGGGGGGACTGCATCCCACTGAGGTTTAGGCAGCGCAAACGACCAAAGGTTTCCATGGTCTTCCGTCAACCCCATGAGAGGATGTTGCTATGGTGACGCAGCCTGCCTACGCCCGGGGGGGGGTATTCTTCATTAAACATAAACAGAATAAACAGTGACATCCTGACCAGTATGAGCCGCACTTCACAAGCAGAAATGTCTGTCTCCACCCACTCCCACCGTCGGGGAATGAATAAAGAGCCCCCCCCCCCATTACCTCACTACCCTAATGACAGTGAGGACAATAGGCATCTTCTTTTATGGAAACGGATTTGGGAAAAAATATTTTTATTGGATTAGGTTTGAGTCACTTGGCAGGACTTATTAACATGGTGGTGCCTCCGAGTCCCTGACAGTTTATCCATAACTTCCTGCTGCTTCCCTGCACTTCAGCTTTATTCACTGTTATTTAATAATGTTATTTAACATTTAGATGACATTTACCGGATGTATGTAGGGACTCGACCTGTTCTGGGGATGCAACCTTCTCACTAACCTTAAATCTTAAACTAAATCTTAAATCTCTAAATAGTCCAGGTCTCTTTGTTTCCCTAGCTAGCTTGGTGTGTTTTGGTAAAACAAAAAGTGCAGGTGTGCCCTCTGTCACTTGTATAGGTCACCTGAAGGTCATACAAGGGTTTGCATAAAATCAGACAGGTGTCCATTCAGGATTCGCCAGGAACTGTGGGAGCCTCATAGGATGGAGTTCACACCACCCTTACCAAAGCTCATGAAGGTCTCCAGAACTCCCCCTCCCCACCATGACCTGATATTATCTGATTCTACCCTCACAGCCTCAAGGCAAACAGACCGTTCTCATCTCGGGAAGTATGTCCTGAATGTTTACAGAATGGTCTCTCGCAGGAAACTTGAGGATCAGTCACCCTCTGGTTAGAGGAGATTGCTTTTTCAGCAATGGGTCCCAAAGCACACCGATAATCACAGTGTTCTCAGGGCTGCAAGATTAAGTATGTGACCTCAGTCTGCTGGTGCCCTCCTGACCACATTTTTCACACCTGGCAGGACGACACGTTCTCAATCGGATAACAGATGCGGTGAGGCGAAACGTTGTCATTCGTGGTGGGCTGGCAGACGTCTGGAAGACAGTTACTTTCAAGTCTGTGAAAGATTGAGTACGTTACTTGGCATCACAGACGTCTGTGAAAGATTGAGTATGTTACTTGGCATGTTCATAAGGGATTTGGTGGGGATTTGGGGGAAAAGCAGTGAAGGGGCGAGTTTCCAGAGACCAAACTTTGTTTTGGAGATCCCTGCTGACCAGGCACCACATGCGCAACCATAGTCCGAGTACCTGGTGATGCCTGAAGTTGGATCCCTGTGCGCTGTTCAGGCTCCCTGGGGCATCCTAAGAACACGGTTGATCATGAAAGCATCCTGTTCAGATGTAAATCAGCAGATGGCACTTTTGCATGTGTTGGGAGAAACTGTAATCTAATAAATGCAAAATGATATCACCCCTAGCAATATCCCATTGGAGAAGAGTTTCAAATATTTTTGGCTCACTGTCTCACCCTCTCTCCCTCCCTCTCTTCACCGACATCTCCCCAGTTGAGCTCAGGATCAAATACTGGGTGGTGTAGGCACATTTTGCAAATCCTGGTCTGTCAAAATACTTGACTGACATGCGGTGGGACTCAAAGAAGCCTGCACCTGAAGATGTAGACGGAACTGCATCTCAGGAGGATCTTTACAAAGACCATCTTCATCCACCCCTGGAAAATCAGAAACACTCCCCTGCAGTTCATCACACACACACACAGACACACACACAAGTCTACATCTTCATATGTTTATGGGGACTGTATTCTATGGACTTAACCATATCCCAACATGACGACCTTAACCCCCACCCAGCCCTAATCTTAACCATAAGTAACCAAATAAAATGCAAGGCTTTCAGCATTTTTAGTTTTTTTTTATCACAGATTTTTATAAAATTGAGGTTATCCTTGTGAGGACTGAAAAGCATTTACCCACAAGGTAAAAAGCTACAGGTTTTTTATCACATTGATGTAACAATCACAAAAACAAAACAGACACACACACATGCACACACACACTGTAAATGGCTCATTAAGAGGAAGGAATGACTGGGCAGGGAAAACTTGGCTCCTTCCCCACGGAGAAGCCACTGAAATGGCCTGTGTCTGTTTGTTTTTTCCTGCTAACCGTCTATTTTCCTGGGTTTCTGAGTTTCCCACGGGAGGGGAATGGCGATATCCTGCTGCTGGCATGGTTTCGATTGGGCGACACCGCTTCTTCCAGAACTGCCCCACACGTCCTCAAACGGCACAACTAGTCAGCATGGCATTTCTTTTGGCCCCACGGTGTGGGTCAGGTGGTACAGGAAGGGTGGGGCGCAGTGGAGGGGGGGGGGCTAGAAAGCTACACCCCTGCAACCTACACATTAGATGTTTTTTCCTAGCCCCCCCAAAAACACCCAAGCCACAGAGCTCAATAAATATTAGTGTTGGAATAGGGCTTAAGAAGCCTTTCCTATTCAGCAACTGGTTCTCTAAAAATGGGAGTAAAAACCGTCTATCCAGCCCCCACCCAGGCACCATCCCCGGCTCCCGCCGCCTCCTCCGCTGACCCCTGACTCGCCTCCCGTGGAGGTATACATCAGGATGACCTGCCCACAAAAGGAGACAAATCCTGGTCGTGACAGCGGTTATCCTTCCCGGTTGGTGAGTCCTGGGTTTTTAGTTTGCTGTAGCGAGCAGTGAGGCTCGATGACTATGCAGCCAGGTAATATCAGCAGTCGTGTCCCCCTCCCCACACCCAAACACACCCCTCCTTTTTCTGTCAATGCAGTTTTACAGACATCCATTCTTCCGCCCCTGTCATTTATTGTTCGCCAGTCAGATGTCAGCCAAGAGCAATGATCATGCTGAGTGGTTAGCTGTGGTGGTGCTGGGGGGGGGCAGGCTCGGTCGAGCTGCTTCACGGACCTCCGTCCATAGCTCGCTGTGTCGCTGAGCCTGCAGCCTTGCCTCCTGACCCCCCTCTATTCTCGGATGGGCATTTAATGAACTGTAATGACAAATTTGACATGACCTATCCCCCCCCCCTCTCGTTTTCCCCCGGTATTTTATTGAATTCTGTTTATTGCCACACTTTAAAAAAGGTCACCCTGGAAACGAGGGTCCATCCTGTGCTGTAGAGAAGTGTTACACTGAAGCCCTGATCTGATCCGTGACTGGTTTGACACACCCCTCATAAATCTGGTTTAAACATACTGGCTGTGTCCATTCGACTCAGTTACTGCCCTGGGTCCTAAATCAGAGCTATCAGCTGGCTGGGTCAGTATGGGTATCTATAAACATCATTGTCATTGAGTGTCTTGTGATTCTGAAGCATGTACATGGTTGCTGTACATGAGGAATGTCTCTTGTTGCGAATGGTGCCCGTACAGTGACCCACCCCCCAACTCCCCCAACCCCCCCAGGCAGGGCTGGTTTACTTTGACATACCAATGAGAAGATGTCACCAAAGTCGGGGGCCACCGGCAGCGCCGTGCAGAGGGGCACCGCTGGGACAGGACACTGGGACATGCCATATGTGACTTCAGCTCACTGACATCCCCCCCCCCCCCTCCAGGGGACAGACTGACAGACAGACAGAAAGTACATCACGTCACCTGGCTGAGCGCTTGTGACTGGTTTGACACAGGGTCTGAATTCCTCTATACTGAACAAGTGTGGTTAGTTGGGGATTCTAATGGTGCTTTAAAAAAGGATTAAACAAACTGCTGGCCAAGAGGATGTTTGACATTTCTCTCTCTCTCTCTCTATCTCTCTCTTTCTCTCTCTCTCTCACCGTCCTTTCCAGGCCTCGGGATGATTTTTGTGCCAAGTCAGTGCTGGAATCTTGACTGTGTAATGAAGTGTGATTGATTGACATGTAGCAGAAGAAAGGCAATATTGTAGATGGCTGACCTGTCTTGTGGCTGGTTGCATTGGGTATGTTCAGACTTTGAACTAACCCTACCATTGTCATTTGATGATGTTGCCAATGGGAACAACGGTGAGATTATTTTGGTATTGTGCGAATGATAGTTTTTTACGGAGTCTGCTGTTGAATATAAGTTGATTCCTTGATGTCAGTCAGCAGAGAATGTAACCTGTGGAGGGGGCTGAACTTCTGAAGTACGGCAGTATTGACCGGCACTCAAAGGAGCCCTTGGTTGGGATTCGGCTGTGCCCCTCTGAAGGTCAGGTATCGCTCTGGGGATGTACTGACAAACCAGGATCAGTGAAGCCTTGATCAGCAGCACGGTCCCCAAGCGCTCAGGCCACTACAGCAGCTAATATCACTCCCCCCGAGCACCCCAGGCCAGCAAAAGGCCTAGAGGCCTGTCTGACACCACTCCCCCTGAGCTCCCCAGGCCAGCAAAAGGCCTAGAGGCCTACTTCACATCACTCCTCCCAAGCTCCCCAGAGTTCCATAAGGCCTAGAGGCCTGCTTAACATCACTCCCCCAAGCTCCACAGGCCAGCATAAGGCCTAGAGGCCTGCCTGACATGACTCCCCCCGAGCTCTCCAGGTCAGCATAAGGCCTAGAGGCCTGCTTAACATCACTCCCCCTAAGCTCCACAGGCCAGCAAAAGGCCTAGAGACCTGCCTGACATCACTACCCCCGAGCTATCCAGGCCAGCATAAGGCCTAGAGGCCTGCCTGACATCACTCCCCCCAAGCTCCCCAGAGTTCCATAAGGCCTAGAGGCCTGCTTAACATCACTCCCCCCAAGCTCCACAGGCCAGCAAAAAGCCTAGAGGCCTGCTTCACTTCACTCTCTCCGAGCTCCCCAGGCCAGCATAAGGCCTAGAGGCCTTCCTGACATCACTCTCCCCAAGCTCCCCAGGCCAGCATAAGTCCTAGAGGCCTGCCTGACATCACTCCAGCTGAGGTACCGGCTGCTCGACTGGGGGTGAGATTCTATAAAAAGCCGGTGTCGTGTTTCCCGTCAAAGCCCCGCATGGAGGGCTGCCCACCACGGTCACACGCTGCAGGAGCTCAAGTATTAGCCTCGGAAGGCGCCGGGGGGCCAGGCCTGATGATGGCAGCTATGGTCGATGGGGAAGGGAGCAGGGGAGTGGGCGTGAGCGCAGTGACCGAGCCCTTCAGTCCGCATTCAGTGTGGAAGGTCGAGCATTTCTGCAAAGGATCGTCACCGTAGTTTCTGTTCCAGCCGGTGAGTGGAGCAGACTGAGTAGACAGGTTGCTGCAGTTATCCTGGCTGTGTTTACGTTAAGATATGGGAGGAATGTGCGTCCGCATGGGAAGGGGTCACCCAGGCCCCGAAACACGATACGACTGCACTCCCAGCCCCCCTCCCACGCCGTGCTCTGCTCTTCTACTCCTCAGCTCTAGGGGGTCTGTGATCTTCTAGAACGTTCTCAGACGCTGTGTAACCCTGTGATCCAGTGCTCCTGTCTTCATGTGCCCATCTGCTGTCGCCCTGTACATGTGGTGACTTTACCCGATTGCCATTGATCGCTAACCTGTCTAGAGATGCCCCCCCCCCCCCAAACAATGACAGCACTCACCCTTTGAAGTGGGATTAAGTTGCACGACGTTCTGCCATCGTAGGTCTGTCTGCACCTGAGAATTAATCCCGGGTTGTGCTCAGTGTACTCCCATATCTGCATTCAGTTTCATTTTCCTTACTCAACCATCAGGACATTATCTTTTAAAATATATGTTTAATATTAATAATAGAATATATAGCATGGTAATAGTGTATATGCTTATTCCGAACCTGCTGGTCAGTGTGTGGCGGGCACCCCAGTACAGTGATCCCCGCGAAAGTTGCGCTCCAGACCCATCAACAATAGGTGAAAATCTGCGATGAAGACCATATAAATAAACGTTTTTTTATAATTTAAGCCTTAAAATACTCCTCCCACATGCATTAAACACATGTAAACCTATTAAAACACACTTTGTAAACACATATGATATGTGGATGTCGGGCTAAGGATATGAGCCTGAATGAATGCAGTGGGGGCGCGATAGCTGAACCACAATATAGCGGGGATCACTGTATTCTAATCCAGCAGATTCTTATCCAGGAAAAAAAACCATCACAGTAATGTACACATACAGAAGGAATGAGGAGCAGGGGGGACGTATTAACAGGAACTGTGACAGGGAACGGAGGGAACGAGTCCAATGCAAAGGTCTCCAGGTGATTTTAACAAATCAGACCCTTGTTTTTGCTATTGCTGCTGGCGGTATGTCAGATCACGATTAGCGAGGGAACGTGAAATATGTAAAGTTCCCGCTGCCTTGTGTCATGGAACCCAAACCTGGGAGAACATCACCCACAAACCGAGTCCTCTCTTGTGTCATGGAACCCAAACCTGGGAGAACATCACCCACAAACCGAATCCTCACTGCATGTTTTCTTTAATATTTAACACATGGACGTTTGTTATGGAGACTATTTTCTGATGCAGTTTATATGCAGTTATTTGAAAGTCAAAGAACATGTTAATTTGGTTTTAAATATTTAAAAATACCTGGTCGTTTTTCCCAATTTGCAGAAAACTGGAAATTTTATTGTTTTTTTTTTTTAAATTTGGATTTTAAAATCTTTAAAAAATGAATGAAAAAAGGAAAGGCACCCAGAGGTCACCAGACAGTGTGACACAGTCAGTGAGCTCGCCGTGAGTGGTTCAGGGAGCCTGCCTGCCATTGCATCCCCATCCTGCCGGCATTCTCCTGTGATTGCCGCAGTACGAGGCGATGGCAAGGCCTGTGTCGGACGGGCCGCATCCATCATTTTGTCATTGTCTGATGCAGACCTGATACCATGGCAGCTGTTTCCAGGGCGCCAAAGATCAAAGTGAGACTCTGTGAAATGGAGTGCTTTAATGAGCAATAAGTATACAGAATGTTACCCACAGAGTATAGTGGGGGGGGCATCCACCGCTTTATTATTGTTTTGTATTTCAATAGGTTTACTCCTGGAATGTGGGCATCGTGCACATTATATTATATCCTAGTCCCAGAAGGTGACATGGAAGGATCCTAAGGAAATGTTTAGACGGCACCCCCCCCCCCCAAAGCAGGTGGTGAGGCGTGTCTCAGGGTGTGCCAGCTGCCCCATGTGCCCCATTTCCTGCCCCACCCTTCTAGACGCCATACCATGCCCTGCTATCCCAAAGGAGCTTCTAGCCCCCCCAAGCCTCTTGGTCATTTCCAGTTGTGTTTTCGCAGCTGTGGGCATGGGGGGGGGGGGCTGGGCACCACTCTTCACGTAAACAGGAGCTGCTTCACGTGCTTAATCTCCCCGCCTCCCCCGACCAAGCCGCACGCTGTTTGAAGTTATTTAAGGTTCAGCCGCCGTCACCAGCACGACGTCGCACGCCCGGCGCGCAATCGTTTGTTTACACGGCCGCGGCGGAGCGGCGGGAGGCGTGAGTACGGGCTGTTCCGCTTCCATGGGTTTTGTCCCGCTGGATGAAAACATTTGCGTCCAGTTCTTCCCCTGTGTGGGAACCGAGCACACACAAACAGGGTTTGTTTGCAGGCTGAGCGCTTTGCGTGTCTGTGCCCCCAGTGCTGGAATGAAGTGGTCACATGACCAGGGGACTCCCTCGCTCACGGGATCGAGCGCCGTACCTCACAGGAATGAATGCAACTTTTCCTACTGCTTTTTCCACCTTGGAAGGTTGAGTGTGGATCGGGAGGTGATTAGTCCTTGATTAGCTCTTTATTTTTCTATGCCTCACCCCATTTAGAAACAGGTGTTGTCCCCTGGTGCTCATTATCTGATACCATTCTCTGGATGTCTACATGTACGGTAATGATTCCAAAAGCGATTTATCCTGCTGGTATAGTAGAGTCGTCCCCCTCGGGCAGGAACACGGCGCCCTCAGAGGGTGTGTGCTGTATCTCTCTGTGTGTAGAGCAGGAGCTTGTCAGCCCTGAAAGGCACAGTGTGGCTTCGCTGCATACGTGGTTGTGACCTGGGGAGAGGGGGGCTGTCTCAGACAGGTATCTTAGCAACCAGGCATAGCATCCTGATCGCGGTTCCCTCACCCTCCCATTCAAGGGCAGATTTCATTGTCATTCAGGGATTCCGCCATCAGTGACGGCAGGCTCTCACCATCGAGGGCCACGGCTGTGCATTTTAAGTGGTCTCTGCTGTTCTTTAACCCCCCATCCTTCACCCCTACCCCCCCCCCCCTCCCAGCAGGGGATTTACTGAGCCAAAGTGAGGGAGGAAACCCGAATCTAGCGGGCAAATCTCGTGACCCGAGAGCTGTTGACTAAACACTAAATTGCTGTCATTTCCTCGTATCACTGAGCAAGGCACTTAAATCAGACCACATCACTTCCGTCTGCAGTTTTAATTTGAAGAAAAGGGCTGTCTGTGTAATGTAACAAGTGCGGTGCGAGCGAATGTGGAATTTGGGTCTTTCAGGCTTAAAAGCCATTAAACTGCAATTTTGCTGTATTTATGCAGATGATCTGAGAGGGGGAAATATATTGTGCTTATGTAAAAGCATGACTCATTCTGTAATGGTTTTTAAAAATTCTCTTAGTTTCTATTCATTAATATTCCTTTATATCTACCGTGTGTAAAATGGCAGCTTATTATTCTTTATATGTTTCATTGCACTGCGGAGACCCACAAGATAAATCTGCTATAAGATCTTCATGCTTAAAGTGGGGAACCCGCTGTGAGGATGGTTTATGGGCATCAGCATCCGTTCTCTGTGGTCAAGTAACCTGCCAAGGTTATGCCTGTTTGCTGATGTACAGCTGGACGTCACCATCGCGCTTTACTGATTTTTTTTTTCTTATTCTTATTTGCTTGGCTTTGATCAAGAGAGGCTGAAAAGACTGTTTTATGTCCATAAATAAAGAATATGGCGTGTTTACGCAGCGAGATCCCGGGTGTCTGGCTCAGCTTCTTGGTGCCTCCCGTAAATGGCCCGAGGAGACCCCGTTCCATGCTGGGCACCTTCGGGGGGTTCACCTTTATCTCCCAAGTACAGGCTGTGTAAACCAGTCCTCGGGAGTGAGGACCACATCACCCATCCCCCCCCCCCCGCACACACGCACCCAAAGCGGCCACAGATGGGAAGGCCCCGGAAATGCCTAGGAGCCGTTTGTGCGGGGAAAAAAGAGGCGTGCTACGTAACCCAGCTGCTGTGGCCCCGTCACCCCGCGGAGCTGATCTCTATACCACAGTGTCCCGGAGCCGTGTTTCTCGACGGCTCCCTCATTCTGCAGGCGGAAAATGGAAGCGTGAAGGCAAGTGGCGTCCATGTCCCACTTTGTCCATGTACCTTTGTGCCCATGTCCCTCTGACTCCATGTCCCTCTGATGTCCCTCTGACTCCATG
>JAABNX020000021.1:17475822-17494220 GCA_015163995.2 Mormyrus lacerda
TCCCTCTGCGTCCATGTCCCTCTGATGTCCCTCTGACTCCATGTCTCTCTGATGTCCCTCTGACTCCATGTCCCTCTGCGTCCATGTCCCTCTGATGTCCCTCTGACTCCTTGTCCCTCTGATGTCCCTCTGCGTCCATGTCCCTCTGATGTCCCTCTGCGTCCATGTCCCTCTGATGTCCCTCTGACTCCATGTCTCTCTGATGTCCCTCTGACTCCATGTCCCTCTCATGTCCCTCTGACTCCATGTCCCTTTGATTCCATGTCCCTCTGATGTCCCTCTGATGTCCCTCTGACTCCATGTCCCTCTGATGTCCCTCTGACTCCATGTCCCTCTGATGTCCCTCTGACTCCATTTCCCTCTGATTCCATGTCCCTCTGATGTACCTCTGACTCCATTTCCCTTTGATTCCATGTCCCTCTGATGTCCCTCTGACTCCATGTCCCTCTGATGTCCCTCTGACTCTATGTCCCTCTGATGTCCCTCTGACTCCATGTCCCTCTGATGTCCCTCTGACTCCATTTCCCTTTGATTCCATGTCCCTCTGATGTCCCTCTGTATCCGTGTCACTCGGGGTCCGTGTCCCACGGACTTGGTAGTGGAGAGTCCTCGGGAGCTTCCGCGAGGAACTGCTTCCGTCTTTTGTTTAGAAAACATAGAAAACTATGAATTAGCAGTAGGGGGTACAGGAAGTCAGTACTCGGGTTAAGAATCTCAACAGCTCATACTTATGAACAGACTGTCATAAAGCCAAACATAGATGAAATAAACTTAATATCAGTTTCTGACATGTAACATTGTAGGGTAACAATAGTGTAAATAATTAAAGAGCCAGAGGAGAATGGAGGACAGGAAATAAAACCCGCAGTTTTGCTCCAAGGTCAACTGTCTGCCCCAACTCCTGGCCATGCCAACAATAAAGGGTCAGAATGTAGAGCGTGTGTTTATTTAGTGATACCTTCTGTGATGGTGTCATTGTACCATCATGCCATCTACAGGTCAGCTCTGCGTATGTGGGCACAGACATGTGACCCACATATGCAACAACAGACACAAAACAAAACCGTAGTGTGTGTAGTTATACCCTTATTTATTGAAGATAAGCTTAAAACAGCAAATCTTCAACCTTTATTTAAATTCTGCCACCAAAGGCACATCCCTTACATATGCTGGCACACTTCCTTAGACGAGGGTCCCTGCAGCTGAAGGTCCAACGCCAACAGTGTTCTTATTCATGTGAGGATTCACAGGAAGGCCTGCATTCTGTCGTAGGAAGGCCTACATTCTGTATTCTGTCACAGGAAGGCCTGCATTCTGGAATATCAGTGCATTCTCTGCATTGCTCACATTCATCAGTTCAGTTAGATAAGCGGGGGCCTGACCCTTTAATGCTATAAGTAAATAAGCAAAAGAATTTTGAAGCACATCCTGCGAGAAATCTAATCTAATCTGCTATACATACACACATTTTCATTTTTCTCTCATAAAGGTGAATTCCTCTGTGTCTCCAAGTTGTGATAAGCCCAGAGAAGGAGTGATTAGATAATTAAACAAGAGGTCTGTACAGAAAAGTGTTCGGAGACAAATCATTTCGCTTATCTTGCTCTTGGATTCGTTTCTATTGTTTTGTCCATCTTAATGCAAACGTGTAATTCATATAGGAAACATGGCCAAAAGGGAGAGGTAAATGTTATTGTAGTTAGTTTCCGTTAGCTGGTATCCTGTGCGGGGTGTACCCCTGCCCGCCCACCCTCTGTGAGCCAGGATAGACTCCATCCATCTTCCATACCCGGTTTCCCAGAGGGGCACAGGGCAGCAGGCAGGGGACCCTGCATGGCTGTTAGTCTGCCGCATTATCTACACACACTTCAGGCGCTTTAGAGGATGCTGTTCACGTCACCGCATGTTTTTGGACTGGGGGAGGAAATTGGCAGAAACGTGCAGATCCATAAACGCAGAACTGCAGTCCAGGGAGTGTGTGACCTCAGCGACAGCCACTGCACCACCTGGACCCCAACTGACGTATCTCACGTCAAACCAGAAGCAATATCAGCACATTGGATCTCACTCTTATATTGTTAAGAAATGATAATGTTTTGCTGAAGTGCAGTAAGGGGCAGTGGCATAGCTTAGCGCTCATAGAGGCTCAGCGTTCATAGTCGAACGCCAGGTTGCGGCTGGGTGCCCCGTGGCGCACCTGCTGGGGCGGAAACGCGATAAAGGCACCAGGCTTCGCCCGTTTCCTGTTACCCATTGTGCACGTTGTCAGGCCGGCTGTGTGGAACTTCCTCTCTCCCGGGACAAAGCAAGGTAACCCTTTCCCAGATTGCTACGGACTCCTATTGGTTGATTTGATTGTGCCTCAGATTAACTCCAGTGTGATTTCCCCCGGCCCACCATGCTGGATTTATTTTGGGAAGATATCAGGCCTTTTTGTTTTTAGGATGAACCAATATATCTCCTGCAGTTACTAGAGTAGCAGGGATATTGTATTGTACAATATAATAGCTGGCTGTAGCCAAACATCTGTAATTTTTACTATTTAATTACCCTCTTATTGGGTTTTTACAGAAGCTGATTATGGAATTGGGATTCTCACAGATTCTGGTTAAACTCATTTCACATGGCTACTGATCTTGGTGTTTTATAATTAGCTAGATTGAGTAAATACTTCAATAAAGCGTTTTGGAGTTTTGAGTGTAATGGAGGGGTTGAAGTCCTGGCGATGAGCTGGCCCAACAGATTTAGGAGGAGCAATCTCCATCGTACAGCAGCAATGTATCCTGGGATATCAACCACAGATGTCCACGAAGATGTCCTGCAGCTCTCAGAAACCTATAGTCAGGCACGGTCCAGCAAATGACCCTCGACGGGGTATTAAGTCGTCATTGTTTAATTTTTTAAATTAAACAATTGTTGGGGGACCTGGAGAGTGAGAGTTGAGGGTTAGGAGGCAGGTCTTGCAGTCCCTGCAGCATAAGACTAACATCTGCCCTTTAAAGGCTTGATTTAATGTCAGAGTTTTGTGAAAAAAGACCATAGAGTGAAGCTTTCTAATTCCTATGACATCCCTCAATCTCTTTCCCAGCACATTCACATAGCAGTGAGCAGGAAGCAGCTTGGGATGATCTTAGTTTTTGGCTTTGTCTGCTCTAGGCATACAGAGTGCCCACACCGACATTTTCTTTCTGATCTAGACACTCATATGCTGGTAAAAGTAGCTCTTGTAGTGGGGTGTTCAATAGTTTGTGTCTGTGGGAGCCCCCCCCCCCCCGGCCTGACATTTTCATAAGAAAACCACGTTGTTGACCTAAAGCAGCCGAGAGAGTGTGGGTAACTGGTCCAGACGTTCAGATCCACGGCGATGTACCATCCAGAACGTTTATAATAATGCCACCATGAGCTACTCTAGACATCTTCTGCTCCATGGACCCAGGAACCAGGCAAGTCGGACATCAGACGTTGCTCTCCTCCACTAGACATCCGGGTTGGTACTTCATCACCACAGGGTCAGCTCCGGGCAGCCCCGTCTGCTCTATGACCACTGGGGGGACCTCAGTGTCCGTAGCGTTCAACCACTCAAAGTGAGAATTCTGCTGGGGCTCTGGGGAGCTCTCACAACCTCAGAGGGTAGACCATGCTGCTATGGACTGGGTGGGAAGCTGAAATTTACCCTCAGATAACATTCGACTATGGTGTTAATGAATTCCAAGGCAAGGGACTTAGCTTACGAGAAACAAAGTCATCTTTGGTGCATGGGGGTGGGGCCCAGTGGATTAGGGCCCCACCCATAACTGGAAGGTTGCCAGAGTGAATCCCATGGCAGGCAGACTTAATCATATTACTGTTCAGCAAGGCCCTTGACCCCAAGGGCACTGGATTAATAGCTGTCCCTCGTCATTGACCCCAAACTTGCCTTTATATGTGTGTCTCATAGGAGAGAAAGAAGGAATATGCAAAAATCATGGATTTCCAGCATACTGTATTAGTGCAAAGAGACATATAATTATCATTATCATCTGTGCTCATGGAGAGCGGGCTTCCGTCACGCGTGCTCTGTCGATGGTCGTCTGTTTACGCCGGCGTAAATCGTCTGAGATCCGTCCATCTGTGCTGTGAGAGA
The DNA here is from genome assembly GCA_015163995.2 of Mormyrus lacerda. Classification (NCBI taxonomy): domain Eukaryota; kingdom Metazoa; phylum Chordata; class Actinopteri; order Osteoglossiformes; family Mormyridae; genus Mormyrus; species Mormyrus lacerda. The sequence goes on from JAABNX020000021.1 coordinate 17,479,946, forward strand.
TGAGGGGTCAGACTGATGCCTGCCGCTCCTTTCGGACGTCACATGCTACGATAGGCTCGCTCAGTCTTCGGACAGTCGCCATTTCTCAGCGTGAACCGAAGGTCACCACAAAATCTTAAGTGTCTGACAGCATCAGATAAGCGAGTTTTCAACAGGTGAAAATCAACATCCAAGTACCGTATAACCATCTTCAGTAATTATTTTTTCATTGTCATCATATTTGTAATGTTTCTATTCTCCTCACTGTCGTGTTTCCCGCAGTTCCTGGAGGATGTGGTATCGCTCGCCCTGCTCACTCTCCTGTTGTTATGATTCTCAGCCCTAAATTTGCTCCTTATCTTCTTGTTGTGACACGTCTCTCCTCTGCAGTTTGGATGCACACACACACAAGCCCTCATGTGCGTCCGCGTGTGCGAGCACCAGGCCAAAAGAGTCTCACGCCCACACGTGCAAGCCTTAGTTCCCAGTCAGGGCTTTGCTGGTGCACTTTATATAAATCCTTAAAGGCACAGTCACACAATTTCCAGACACTTGAGACAAAACCACATCGTGTGCCGTAGCTATTTAAAGCATATCAAGAAAACAGCTGCATTTCTGTTGAGATATGTGACAGGGTTTTTTTTTTTTAGCTTTTTTCCCCAGATATTCTTTAGTATGAACTTCCAGCACAGAGCTGCACAGTATATTTGTAAATTTGTGTTTATTAATCATTATGCTGGGTTCAAAAGGCCAGTTCCTGTTTTAGAGTCCTTCTGCTGAAGGCATCATTAGAGTGTAAGTTTTGGGAAGGAGAGTGGAAAAGTGATCCGATCAGCCGTGCAATATGGATTCTGGCTGAGCTCCTGGCTCCATTTCCCTTCATTTGGCTTACAATTCGGCGCAGATCCTTTGAAGACTTAGGGTTTTTCCCCCCCTTAATTATTATTTCTGAATAAGACCCAAAGTAATAGTCACCCTTGGAGATTGGTTTAAATTCCTTGTCAGGAATTAAGAGTCGCTTCAGCGGGATTAACGGGGTTTCTCTCAGAATTTTCGGAAGCATAAATGAGCGGCCTGATTTGTGCGCCGGCATTACAGAGGAATGAAACGGCACTGTGTTACCGCCGTAGTGGAGGGGGGTGTGTAGCCCCCGCCACTTAATTTATATGGTAAGCGCAGCAGAATATCGATTTGTGTTGGTGCCAGGTCTGACAGCGATTGGCTGCGCTCTGACTCCTTGGCGTTCTGTCGCCAATGAGTGATCAGGTGACTCACGGCCCCGGTTTCATTGCATGCAGATGCTACAGGCTGTCTGTGCTTTATCAATGCCAAATGCTACTAGGAATCGCTGGCATGTGTCGCACATTTCAAACTGAGACTCGTACTCTCATCCCAGCACTGAGGGGCTTTGACCAGCAGGGGGCAGCAAGTCACATCCCAGTTGTTGAAACAACGGTAGGGATTGTCCTTCCAAAGGCTCCCTCAGGTGTCCCAAGAACATCAAGGAAAGCTTCTGTCAGACCCCTTTCCAAGTATAGTCCACACAGTCATGAAACCTCACTGAAGCGTCCTTCTGTTTTTTCAGGAACTCCCTTGCTAGCTAGAGTAACCAGTAAGGAACTTGACTCAACTTGTGATCCAGGAGCAACTTTGATCCCTCTTGAGATTTTTAAATAAAATATCTTAACCTTAATTGACTGAATCAAAATATTCAGCCGCTCACATGAAATATGTGTTGTGCAATACAGCCACCCAATCACCAAAAAGCTCTAGAAGTGGTATTAACAGTAATAAAATTATTTTTTAACTTCCAAATGGTTATCCTGGACAGTCTTCTGGGAGAGGGGGGAGGCTGAAGTCTATCCCAGGCAGCATAGGGCACAAGGCTGGGTAACACCTTGGACAGGTTTCCAGTCAATAATAAGAGCAGTCACTGTGATATAAATCATCCTTATCACGTGTTGTTCAGTGGGTTTCAGAAGCTCTAGTATAGCAGTATGAGGTTAGCACATAATACTGTTGATTATCCGGTTTGGCTGTCGTCGCAGTCCAGTGTCGCAGTTCCAGGCGGTCCCTGGAATTCGGGGATTCAGTCTCACCAACTGACCAATCCCCCTAACACTGTCACCCTCACTGTGCCTCTGGAGCGGCTACAGCCTTCTCGCACTCTGGAGGGGGCTCCACCGCACCCCGGGCTCTTCGCCTCAGTCTCTCCGAGCAACTTCATCAATGGCTTTCATCTCAGCCAGAACCTCTGGGAAGAGCAAGCAAGGACTGCAGTTCATGTGAAGTAAATCCGAGATGATCGTCGATTTCATCTTGCCAGGCCTCCATCAATGTTTTCTGGGAGACAAGCCTTTGTTATGTAGTGAAACGACATTGCATTATCTGTCACAGTATTTGTCAGATTTTCCATCCATCCGTATTCTCATCGTTTATCCCGATCAAGGTTGTGGGGCGGAGGGGGTTGGAGCCCACCCCAGTTAATTGGAAAGAGATTTATGCACCTTAAAGATTTACATGACGAATTTCCAAAGCTTGATGCTGGCCTGATGTAATTAAGATTAGGTTCTAGGGCAGTGGGGCCTTCCCTAGGTTTTGAACCCGTGACCCCTCCCCTCACCCCCGATGAGGACACTTGCTTTTCTTACCAGATGATGTGACTCTTTGAGCCCCCTAGTATCACATTACTCCCCAGTCCATTTTATACTCACACCATCAGCTCTCGAGGGTTTCCTGTGAGATCCGTCTGGATGAGTGAGTGCGATGATTGGTCTTCCATGTGGGAGATGACACCCCCCTGAATAGGAGGGTATGATATGATGGAGGGGGCTACGCTGCTGTTAGTGATGCCCTATATGAGACCCCTGGAGTCTTACCTTACAGTAGTGGTAACTTCCTGACAAATGGAGTCAGTCGTGTAACATCTTCCCAGGAATGTCTTTGATGGACGCCTCAACTGATACACGGAACTGCAGTGTGGCTTCCCTGTGTGACAGAACAAGAGGAGATGTTTGGACAGTGTGGCCTTCTATGATTCAGTAATGTGGTCAGTCAGGGTGACATGTTTTATTCATGTTTGACCGTTTACTGCAACTAAATAAATCAGAAAAGGTGATTCCATTCCAATTTAAATAATTTTTTAACCAACCAGGGCCTTTTGTTGTTAATGAAAATCAGATTACACAAGTGTATACATACACACAGTTACTGAAAGGGTTTTGACTGCATTTCACTATTCCCTGCCTGTTTTCTGGGGGCATGAGCCAGTCGTTAAGGCCCAGTCATCCGTCCGCGCACTCAGACACGTGGTGTGGCTTGACAGGCTGACAACTGGTGCTCCGTTGCCTGATCTGCATCGTCTGATACGGCGCTGTCCTGTGAGCAGCTGCCACATGACCATCAGGAAAGTGGAGTGCATGTTACACTCCTGAAGTTATCAATGAGTTGGCTAATTGAGTTGGCTAATTTCGTGACTCCTTCCATTATCTAGCAGTTACCCATAATGCGCCTGCACGCCCCCTACACATTGTTCCTTTACATTTTGTCATGTGACAGGGAGGCGGTTGGTGTCTCTGGGATCTTCGCCAGATCAAAGTGCAACTGTTTGTGCTGTGTTCATGTGGAGATCTGCTTCCCATGAGTAAACCCAAGCAGAGCAGAAGGGGCTTACCAGAAGTAGTTCACAGTGCTAACCTCCAGCATGAAGGTATCTGTTGAAACACCCTAAGCGGCTTAAAAGGAACCAAATCAAAACATAGCAACAAGAAAATAATAATAAAAACAATAGTCAAGTGGGCTCAGTTGTTAACCACTCTAGTCAGAATGTCAATGATACAGGTTTAAGTGCAAAATCTGGTCCTAAATTGGAACTTAAAGTGACAATAAGCGATTATTGAAGTCAAACACTATCAAAAGCGCTCAAAGGGTTTAGAAGAGGGGTAACTTTGCTCCAGGTTTATTTGTTTAAACCTGCCTGTAAAAAATGGAGTCTAATTTGACTGTGTGGTGTTTATCTATGGAAGATTTACTCTGGTATCCGGGCCCAGAATTGCACTGGTTTTACTTTCTGTAGAGCAGAACAGGGCATCCTAACATGTTTTCATGAAAATAAAACCATTAAAAGCACTTTCCCTCCAATTTCCTGAACATTCGCATATATTTCACCCCAAATATTAGATCAAAGGCAGTGAGCAAACAAGACGAAATGTGATATTTATTTGGTAAAGAGAGTAACACTGCACCTTATGTCTCCCTGTGCTTCCTGCAGTTATTGATCAGTCTCTAATGGAGGACGCTGGTGGGTGGACTGGCCAGCTTCCTTCTTATGCTCTCCACAGTCAACCAACTGCTGGAAAGGAGACATGTTGCCTAATGCTGCTTTCCATTTACCTCAGCTGGGAACATCACACCCAAGTTAACTGGAAACCAGTTAGTAATACCAGGCACCTGTCTCAAAAAGCAGGATTTCTTGCTTAGCCAGACATCATGTCAGATTTAAGGTACCCCAGTGTAAATGGCATTTATCTTAGTCCACTTGCATTTAGCCCAGACTACCTTAAATCTGACAAGTTATCTTGAAGAAATCCTACTTTGTGAAACATACCCCAGTTCTAACCAGGTTAATTATTAGCCATTGATAGCAACATCAGTTGATAACAACGCATTGTGCTGTATTTTGTGCATAAAAAAACACCATAGCAGCATGTCCACAGATAAAGGTTGGACACTGTATTTGTATGACCAATTTGATGAGCCACAAATAACAGTTGATGTACTAGACAGTCTTTCTTTCATAGTAAACTTTAATTATATATGTTACAAAGACAATCCATAGTGTTGAGATCCACTGATCTGGAAATCTAGAAAGGCACAGTCCTATGACCGAATAGACATGCCTCTCATCTTGTCAGTGAGAGGAATGCAGGTGTTCAGTTACCACGGGGAGACTCATCTGCCCCAAGCATCCTCCACTCAGAAGGAAACACAGCGAGCAACTGATGGAGAAGGCTTCAGTTTCAACCTACCATATGTCCTTAATCCAGTCAGAATCTTTGCAAATCCGTTGTAGCACGATGGCAATTTGACCAATAGGCGTAACAGAAAACTGGTTACTTACTCAATCCCCTGATAGATATTCGATCTATAGCTCTGAGACTAGGAGGCTATGCAAGTTCTGGACATTAAGAAAACCTCGGTGACAGCATCTCCTTTTGCTTATTCAATCCATTTCATGTAGATCTACTGAAATCTTCATGTAGATAATGAGATTCGCTCTTGTGATAATCTGCCGTTACATGGTCTCATAGCCTCTGCTGCCATGTTTCAAGAATCTAGAGCACAACCTCATGCTCTTTTGTGACAATGCAAAAAGAGGAAATGTTTGCAGTGTGGCAGCATTTAAAGATGGATGTCCGGGTGTCTAGGACATCTGAGGACCTATTACCATGCAGAAGACCTTTAGAATGCTAATGGATTTTATTCTGTTAGCATAACATATTTCACGTGGAGCCAGCTGGAGAGCAGCATCTATGACAAATTGAGGAAACTGCATTTAAGATAATGAATAAAAAGCAATATGATTTTTTTTATCTGCCTGCACAATAAAGGGTAGATAATGGTTACATTTGGGTGTAGAGAACAGAGTTTCTATGTTTCATAAACCAAACGAACGTAGTTAGTCGTCAGGGTGACTAGATAATCCATGTCAGGGAGGAGACGTTGAGGTACTTCAGGCTTTACAATCTACTTTAGAACTGAAAGACTCCTCTGCTTGGATAAATAGTTCAGTTCTTGTGCGTTGGTTTATTTCCTTGACCGACAAACTCATCAAGCTGTTTGACATTAATATTTGTGACATGTGTATAATTGTAGGAGACTGAACAATCAGCACACAGCAAGAACACTTAAGCAAGAAGTGCTTAAGTGAAATCCTGGTCCTTTTGATCGAAATGGTAGTTTACAAACCCTGTCTGAGCTCAAGGCGTCCTGAGATGGATGATCTGGTCACCCTATTAGCAGTCTGGTGGTAAATGGGTGTCAGTCGGTGATGTGCAGATGACCCTGGGTTGGGCACAGACTGCACGCATATAAAGATACTGCTGAAAGCTTTATCAGCACAAGGAAAATGAGGGAACTGGATTTCAGTGTGGCATCCTGAAAGAGCAAACTCAACAGCTCTGTGTGTGTGTGTCAGGGACGGCACGAGGCCTGTCAGCTCGGACCGGCCGCACCGCAAAGCCCTCCGTGCTTCTCTGCCACCTTCAGTCCCTGACAGCAATCCGCTTTGGATTAATGTCAACATGGCCGCCTTGAAATGCCTCATCTGAATGGGTGGTAGTGGCGTCATGCCTTTTTTGGGAGGGCAGGGAGAGCCATGCCGCCTAGCCAGATGCCCCTTCCAGATCTTGCCCGAGGTGACAGATACGGCAACATTCCTCCCGCCGCACAGTCCTGCCGACGTCTTTGAGGCCATATTCCCCTATAGTCATATTTGGGCATCGGACAGCCAAAGTCTGCTGCATACCGACTAGCGGGGTTCCAGGTCCCGCCGACGGCAGGATGTTTTTCCTCGCATCTAGGCCATTACCAAACCTCTGTCCTGGCTGTCATCGCCTCATTTCCTATGCCCAGCCAAACCCACCTGTCTCCAGCACTGGTGGCCGCCTCATCCAGACCCTCCCAATCAAGCACAGAGCTGAGCCACTGGCTGATGACAGTAAGGGCCCCGGATTTCCCTTTTCCATATATGGAGCAGCATGACAGCAGTCATGACAAATCTCTTTATACGCAGGAATTAAAGAAACAGTGTCACTGTCTTTCCCCCCTTTCTTGACTTGCTTTTTTCCTGACATACTGTCTGTGGAGAATGACAGAGATGGTTGTGCTGGGAACCTCAATGTCACTAAGTGACAGCCACAGTCACTCAGACGAACGAATGTGTCCCTGTGGGCTAGATGAATCTGTCATCTGACCTCCCCGCCCCCCGTTGTCTCCGTGCTGCATATTTTAGGGATCACACTAGAAGCTAGGACGCATAGCCCAAACTGTCCAGATACTCTTAGTTAGTGTCGGTTGTTGCCTTTTTACCTCGCAGATTTAATAGGAATAAATTATTTGCATAATAGAAGTGAAGGCACTCTAACGGTGGAATTTGGGGCATCCGTGAGCGATTGTGCGGCTGGGTGATTCGTCCCGTCGTGACGAGCACTGCGTCACAGAGACTTCCTCACTGGCATAATTACGCACGGTAGGGCAGTGGGGAGCAGTGTTGTTTTTGGCCTCGGCTCCTGCAGTGAAAAGGATGGCTTGGTCGAGGGCCAGAGCATCAGCAAGGCACTCTGGTCTAAATTAGAGGAAAATGCATCCGATGTTTTGTGTTTCTGTCTTGTTGTCATGGGTTGAGTAGGAGAAGCATGAGTGATTCGATTTTACTTGACCACCGCCAGCTCATGTTTCTCTTTAGACTGTATTTGTTGCCCCCACCCCACCCCCACCCCATCTCAAACAAAAATCCCGTTTTCTTAATGGCACATGGGGTTTAGCAGTCTTGTGCCAGTGGTCCATGTGTCAGCACTTCCGCCTAGGGTCAGGGTTAGCTTATTATGGGATAGCTTTGTGTAGGTTTGTTTCAGCCCACTGTCGGTAACCAAGGAAATGTTGTTAATAGTGTACATTCATCCCTCACAAAGAGAAGGGTTTGGTGGCTCTGGCCTACTCAGCCATGTCCATGCCCTTCACTGTGAACCGCACTCATTTTAATCAACATATCTGAGACGTCGGTTTATGAGCAAATTACTTGATTAAGTTACTGCTGACTGACTTTTCTAGGTTTCTAGGTTTCTGCTTGTGTCATAGACAGTATCTGTTGACATCACCAAGTTTCCCCTAGTGTGCTTTTGACCAAAGCTTTAACTGACACTTCCGCCTGTAGAAAGTACACATTTATTACTCTCTGGTGGACACCAATTGCAGCCCTTTGTTCTCCCCTGTCATTACGACAGAAGCTCTGGCCGCTTCAGCCCTGTAAGAAGGAGCATTAAACAGCAATCGCTCTTAATCCCAGAGGCAGCTGCAGGCCTGGAGGGGGCTTCTCAGGAGAGCTTCGAAGGTTTCGTTGCTGCAGCTTGTTGGGTGGTTTTTACCAGGAAAGCCCCCCCTGCTGCGTGTCAAAGGTGTCAAAGCTACTCTCCATTGTCTGCCATTGTTCTTGCTAAGTATATTCATTTCTGCCTCTGTTTATTACTTATTTATTTGTGTTTATTAGCTGGTCACTTGTTTTGTGTTGCCAGCCTTCTCAGTCTCTCCGGCCTGCCAGTGCAGCCTGGACCATCTCTGCCTCTATCAGATCACGCTCTGCCTTTCCTGCAAAGATGACAGGTGAGATCACAAAGAGGGGATCGATTCACAGGGCTTTAAGCCAGCAGTGGCGACTGTAGGCCATATTCCCTTGCAGTGCATTGTGGGATTGCATCTGTTGATAGTGGCTCCTCCGTCGGATGAAAACTGAAATGCCGGCTGGCAGAGAGAGCCCTTCATCTTCAGTGATATGTTCTACGTACAATCAAATGATCGATTAAAGTAATTTAATAAATTTCACTAGTGAGACCTATAATTTTACAAACTGTAAGGAATTCTTTATCCTTCAAATCTACAAAAAACAATGATCACAAAACAATGATAAACAATGGTTTTTGCTCACCTGTGAATGACATACTTTTCAAAGATAATAATTCTGCATTTTTGATATATTTTATATTGTGTTGTTACTAGATGAGGTGCAGAATAGGGCAGCCTTTTGCCCCCATCCTACAAAAATAGACCCTGTTATTGTTAACATAAGCATATTCCCGCTCCAGGCTAATATAAAACCTTATGACCGGAAACACATTTAGCTGTCCCTGATGGGAAATGGTGATTCTCACCACTGAGAGACCACAGGAAACGCTGTCAGTGCCCAGGCGGGGCTGGGGAAGGCTGGGGAGTCCCTGTTGTCCGTGGCGACGTCCCGGTCGCCGAGCAGCAGGAATCTGCATCAGCAGTGTTCGCTACAGCTTAGAACCGGCAAACATGACACAACTTCCTGCCGGCACACATGGGTCCGGTTAAAGGGCGCATCTTGCCAGCAGGCCCCGACATCTCGCCCCGTCTCACAAAAAAACGCTCGGAGCTCAGAAAACATCTCGGAAAAAAACGTTGGAATTTGGTCTTTTTATTTCGAATTGTGCCTCTGATGGCTTATACCATGAAGCTGAAGGAGGGAATAGTGAGGAAGATGCTGGTCAGTGGTTTTTAGTTAGCTAGGCAGACAAAACCCGTTCCTGGAACCTGTCTGAAAAGGTTATGCTGCATAAAAGCCACATAAACTGCACTTACTTAAAAAGGCGCCTTTATCGAAAGTGACGGGGCACAGTCTGTACCGTCGCATAATTACAGCCAAAAGATGATGACAGGCTGTAGCGTGTCACGGTGTACCCAGGGCGTGTGTTTGTGGCCCTGCAGCCAACTGGTTAACCCGCACTCGGTGACCTGAGACACCGAAGCCGGCAGCCAGGACTCGACTGATAGTCTGTGGTCGTTGGGGAGAGCCAACTCCATCCTCTGAAGCAGGCAGACTCCCTGGGCCAGTGGCCATGACGCGCTGAGGTGAAAGGAGGTCTGTTGAGATTAAGCCAAAGAAGAGTGGCAAATCCCAAATAAGGTAATGTGCGTCGTGCAGGCGAGCGGGAGGCCGGGGTGGGAGGGATGATTCATATTAACAAAGGGAGAAGCAGCAGAGTAGGGGCAAACTGGGGTAGCGGCCGGACAGCAGCAGCGACACCGCCAGCTTTAAGCGGGCTTCAGCTGGGGATCCGGCGAGGACCCGGAGCCGTCCTCACTGTGCCGGGATAAATAATCTCAATCGATGGGGAACGAGAGGCAGCAAGAGAAAAGCCGACTGGAGGGATTCCAGGCGAGGAATTTCCTCGAAGCGCCTGGATTTGCACTGGCAGCAGACCAGGGAGGAACGGTAAGAGACTCCTGCTCTGCACGATGAGAGCTGACCCCCCCCACCTCCTCCCCCTCTCAGTCGGGGTTCGCACATGAAGCTGGCAAGTGGCGCCAGCCCAGATACAGGCCGTGAGTTGAGCACCAGTAGGGGGCCTCGCTGCCCACGCCGGGCGCCCCCTGCCCTTCTTCTCTTTTCCCCTCTCATCCGTTTATCCTCCTCCCAGCGTCCTCTCATTTGCTCTTGTATTCATTCACTTCAGCTTTCATTCTCTCTCTGTTCCCTTACCCCCCGTCTTAATAATGGGCTCTTAGTTGAATTATTGATGTGTGGGAAGGGGTGCTGGCAGGGGAGAGGGTCTCAGTTGACTGGGAGGTGCTGATGACCGGGCTTGTGGGACTGGGGGAGGACTGGGAGAGGTGGGGGGTTTAGGCCGGATCCCACACACTCCCTCTCTCCCATCCGGAGCTCTTCCTTTTCGCCCGGTGTCCTCGCGGTATCCTGCCTCCGAGGAAACCACCCCATCCTCTGCCGTAAGCCTGCCTCGTTTGTCTCTCTCTGGACCCTCACACCACGCTCTCACACAGAACCCAGCTGGGCCACGATCGGAGCGCACACAAGATGAAGTAGCCCGTCAGCTCTGGGCCGCCCTGTAATTAAACAGGACTTGTGGCTTCCAGTGTGTGGGGGGGTGGGGGACTAGCGTGTTAATGAGGCTGGCGTGTGTTTGTTTACCTCCCCTGTGATTTATGGACACCTTGGCGGTAGCCAGCGTCCCACGAGCTGCTCTATTCACATGGTATAATTACGCGGTTCTGCATAACCTGCAATATGTTTTCAGGCAGGTTGCGACACCGAAAACACTCCAAGGTGCGTAGATGTATCTCTGCATTATATTTTCCCACAATTCAAACTGGTGACGCATTTTTCTGAAGAGGTGCTCGCTTTTTATTGAAAATGATGATTACAGTGTCTGCTGCCTAGAAGTCTTCTGTTAAAAAAAAATAAATCTCAAAGGATTGCAACTCTCCAACAAAGCCAGCGGGATAAAATCTATAGACACATCACATCATAAGGTACCAGCATTATTATTATTATTATTATTAGTAGTAGTAGTAGTAGTAGTAGTAGTAGTAGTATTATTATTATTCATTAAAACTTCTCTAGCATGTTTCCAATGCTTACTATTTCACTGTAAATAATGATAGCTATGTGACTAATTTAATTAATTAGAGAAACAAAAAATTGCCTAAAAATTTTGGATGGCTTGTAAGGACTTTAATATTTTTTTTGATAGTAATTGAATGTGAACATAGTGTATTGTTATGGAAATAGAACCACATGGATGAAGCAATATAGCTTTACTGAAAAATAACCAAAAATAAACTTTTTTATATAGTCAATAACCAATAAAAAGTGGTTTGTAATTTTCGATGGATTGTTCTGTTTAATTTCAGAGGAAAACATTTCCCTTATTTTTTTTCCATTTGTTTTTTTTTTTTAATTTTGTTTTAATGTTCTTTTTAATACGGCTTGCTGCGCTCAGCCAGTGAAATGATATCTTTGTCTGAATTTTTAACAGCTTTCAAAGGATAAGAGGAAATAAAGCTTAAATGAGATATTTCTGGAGGTTGGGGGGTATAACAGTTAAGGAATTTAAGCAGGTTGTAAGTCTGTGGTCTGAAATGCCTCCTGGGGGTAAATTGGTCTTGAATCCTTGCGAAAATAATCTAGTCTTTGCTCTTGCAAACATCTAGATGCACTAAAGCATATAAAACTCCCATTTTGTTCCATGTGAACCAATTTGGATAAAAGCACATGGTAATAAGTAATAGTGAAAAGCGTTTAGCTGTAATGAGTATCGATCTTCCGTCTTCTAATATCCCAGCGAGAAATCAAAGCCCACCCTTTGCAGGGCGCTTTGTCTTTGAAGGAGCACGGTGCCCACGCACGCCCACTGCACGCAGACGAGGAGTGCAGCTCGCCTTTCCGTCGGGCTGGTCCGTCCGCTCATTGTGCCGTTTTCATCGGTTTAACAGGAACCCTTATCTGGAGTGACTAATACAGCCACCAGTTTTGAATTTTACCCATATAGGTGGCTGTTTGGTCACATCACCACATCTGTATAGGTGGCTGTTTGGTCACGTCACCACATCTGTATAGGTGGCTGTTTGGTCACGTCACCACATCTGTATAGGTGGCTGTTTGGTCACGTCACCACATCTGTATAGGTGGCTGCTTGGTCACATCACCCCACCCTAGAGCTTTTCATCTAAACTCTGTAGTTATGGGTCTGTGGTACCATCTGTAATTTCCTCCTGAAAACTTTATACCCCAATTTATTCTAACCCCTCCCCTTCGCTTGGACAGCCACATACTGGGTTTAATGGTGTTTTAGGGACCGGGTTACACCAAACTCATTTTTGGGTACAGTCTGTTCTACAATGATTACGACTTGCTGTGAGTAGGACACTCAAATTGTAATGACTAATAGTTTCTGTTTTATTTAATCCATAATGCTGTTTCGTGAGGCTTGCATAGTTGTACATGTGTCTAAGCAGCACAACCTAGGATGAACTTTCATGCAAGTCCAGCAATGTACGTATTTAGCGTTCTTAACATAGTGTGGAAATGAGGCAATGGTTATTCAAAAAGTCTGTTATTCAAAAACAGGGGGGGGAGTAACTTTATTTGCTCAGTTATTCCTAAAACATTTGGCAGGACCGCATTATCGGAAAGGGCATGAAAGAGAGTGATGCAGTAGTCTGTTCTGGCCACCTGGTTTGGGAGACCTGTCAGGAAAGGCTGCAGTAAAACAATCACCAATAAAGGTGGTTCACTGCTTTGGATAAACGCTTAGAAATCAAAAGAATGCAAATTTATCATCTGCATGTCTGGTATCATTATCCAAATGTGATTTGTTCGCCCATTAAAATGCGGCGAGTACGTCAAACTTTAAAATCGACCCTAGTGTAATCTTCTAAGTATAAGCTATATCGGTAATTAACCTCGCATTTTCTTTGGGTTTGCTCCTAGAGGCTTGTGTAATTATTTATATTTTCTGTTCTTAGTGAATATTGCCGTGCCTAGTGCTTCCTAGCTGTTCACAGGCCTACTGTTGATTCAATGAGCCCGTCCCTACTACAGACTCCCGTCGTTATGGAGACGGAGGATCGGGGTCCCACTGGCAAAACAGTCTAGCGGTAGCTTTAGGTAGCAGGCGGATTCTGACACCGTGTGCTTAGAAGATGGGGGGGGGACAAGGACGGAGGACTCGCGGGAAGCAGGTTGTGCTCAATGGCCGTGAGTAATAGTGGTTATAAATACATCCGATGTCTTGTTGTGTAGTAGGGATGGGTCTTCCTCATTTCCCATGAACGGGCAGAGCAGACTCGCACGATTCTGGGCATTCTCACAGTTTTTAATTGAATCACTGGGAGGCTGAATTGGAAATTACCTGATCATGGGAGAAGTTAATATATTGCTCTCCAGGCTTTTCTTGAATGACATATGAGTTTTCCTCTTCATTTTAGTTCTTGTGTGTGATGGTGAGGATTTGTCAAACGAAAAAACCTGCGTGTCCTGTACTGCAGCTAGTGAAACCCGATAATGATGGTCCTACGATAATTCTCAGTGATTATGGGTGTCCTGCTGTTTGCCCGCACGTTTCCTTTTAGCACGGGACTCTGTCTGTAGTGATAAGGCCATAATGCTATGCACATTGTGCTTTTGGGCTATCTGCGCTTTGTATAGTTCAAGCAAATTCGTCACAAGAGCGGGAAAAATTGGGGCATTTTCCTTGCAGAATTTGGCAGACATTCACCCCTAAGTCCTGGAGCGTCGCTATGAATGTCATGATTCATGGGATTCATGGTATATCAGGGCCTGATATTGAAGATATAATTTTTATCCTGATGCCCCTGTATGTATGTGATGGGTTGAGAAATGACTAAAGTGGGTGAGCTTCGAAAACATTAGCAAGCGCTGCCTTTCGGACAAAGTGGTACATTTACTGTAATGTGTATTGATCCTCTGCTGGGCTGAAATCTTCTAATAACCCAGTGGAGAAGTAATAAGATATTTTAACATGTCTCATTACTGGAAATGTCTCTTCAGCTGTGAGGCCTTTTAAAGTGGGGGTATGCTTGGGGGGTGGGGGAAAGGACGGTTTGTCAGGAGCGCACCGCCTACAAACGGCCACGTCATGGGGACAGAATGGCGTCCGGGCCACGACTCTTGCTCCCAAGTCAGGCGGCACCGGGTAGCGAATGTCGATGGCATATGAAGCATTTGGAAACTCTAGCCGAC
>JAABNX020000021.1:17495896-17514193 GCA_015163995.2 Mormyrus lacerda
AACCCCCCCCCCCCCCCCCCCAACCTTTCCCATCAGTTGTTCACCTCAAGCACTGTGGCAAGGTCACTCATTCGCAAGATGGCCTATTTTGGAGTTTATGAAATTAGCTGCAGAAATCAGTGTCATTATGTATCAGCAGCAATTTTTGGATGGGGGGATATTCTTTTACTCCTGTTTTTGCTCTCCGAATCTGAGATTGGGAGAAGAAAAACACACACACACACACACTGTGTGGAAGACCTGCCACCTCAGTGCCCAAGAGTCCTGTCTGGTGTGTGATGGCTGTGTCAGATGCTGGCATAGATAAATGCCCCACCGCCAGAGGGGGGAAGAAACAGGATGTCCTCCCTTCCCCCCCCCCGCCAACCCCCCTCCCAGGCCATGGTGTGCAGCCAGAGACCACCAGGCTGGCTCACCCTCACTGCTGTCTGTGTCTCTCTCTAAGGCTGCAGGAGATGGGAGTGTGAGAGGAACGGAGGTCTCAACCCAGCCACAAGGAGCCTGTAATAAGGAAATAAGGAGCTGAAGATCAGCAGGAACTCTGAGGGCAGCCTGAACCTCTCCACCCCGTAAGTCACCCCGGTATCGGTCACCTCTATGTTTATGTGTCTGAACGAGAGCTACAGAAAGAGCTCTGCCGTAGCTAGAATTTTGTGTATTCCTGCGATTGGTTAAAATCCCCAGTTTGACCCCTAAAGTAGGCAGAGCCTCACTTTGGCACGGGAATATGGGCAGAGCACGATGAAGCAGCATGGTCACATGATGTTATGTGTCTCTCATGAACATAAATACTTCATTACATACAGATAATGAAGTATTGCCCTGAAGTATTGTTCTGCTGTTGGGCAAAGAGGTGTTGATGCTGTGAACCGTGCTGCAACTTTTCCCATTTAGCAAACACTATGTTCTCCTTTGCTGGCACAATCTTCTCTGTCAGTAGTCTGGTGAGTAGCCTGTGTTTTCACTGTGCTACGGTGCACATTCAGTTGACGTTTGGGATACCAGGATCACCAACTGCTGTCTTTCGTGTGAGAGAAGTAGATGTTAGTTAAAATTAGAAAACATTAACATACAGTGAAGTCTGATAATTACTCACATTGTTATCCCTTGGCGTGTGTAAATCGGGAATTCATAAATCAGGCTTCCTCTGCCAGCCCCTGGATGATGGGCTGCCCCTTTGAGTCTGGTTCCTCCTGAGGTTTCTTCCTACTAGGGAGTTTTTTCTTGCCACTGTTGCCTCGGGCTTGCTCACTGGGGCTTTGGTTAGCGCTTTGAGACAATGTAATGTTGTGAAAATAAAAAATACAAATAAAGCTGAACTGAAACTGAACTGAATTGACAAGTATTGGCTTTTTCCTGCATAACCAGACACATTTCCCTATCCAGAGTAAACCCTATAGATGCAATGTGTACTGTCACAGCTGATTATAAAATCACAACTAACCTTCCACTGTCATAAGAGTAAAACAGACGCACCCCTGCAAAGGCATGTGTAGATTTTTAAGTAAGACCCCTACCACATTAATCGATGGGCCTCCCCTGTATCTTTCAGGGTTCAACATTTTTATGAACTCTCAGAAATCGCATGATAGGAGTAGCTAAAAAGGAGGAAACGTGAGAGTGTTTACTGCAAAAGCAACATGTGCATCATTGAGCAGATTCCTGCAATAATGGCTTGCATGACACATAAAACGATGCCCCTTTCTCTTCTGTTTATGGTCAGTTTTCATGTTGTTGGAAGTCAGTGGGACCCTTCTGATTTGGTGACTCAGCTGTTGATGAAAGAAAAATTAAATCGTGGAACATTGAAGATCAACTCATCAGGATGCAGAGGAGTTCTCGCAATCGTTTCAACCATTTTGAAGGGGACAGAGGCTGACAATAGCCATTTTGAAGGGGACAGAGGCTGACAATAGCCATTTTGAAGCTGACACACAAAAATCTCCCCCTTGGCTCAAGAAGCATCACACTTTCCATTGAAAATAAAGCATATGATGAGGCGCTGTTTTCAGGCCAGCCCAAGTGTCAGGCTAACAGTAATTAAATACTCCTTTTATAGACTTGAACCTTTTCTTCAAAGCAGACCTAAGACTGGTGGGCAGCCATCCTGTTTGTGACACATTCATCTTCTGAATTTGTGCTTTCAGCCGTAGACGGAGCAAAGAAAATAGTGCAGGGATGAGGTTAAGGAGGACTGCGTACACGTTTCTGAAGCACTAACAAAGACACTCTTTGTTGTCTCTAACACAGTGAGCACCGCCAACTTTATGCAATGTTAGATTGCATTAGCAGAAACAGGTAATATATTGGTTTTGGGCTATTTCAAGTGTCAGGAGGGCTATTGTCTAACATTAGATTGGTCCTGGCCAAGTACTGTATAGGGGATGTATTACCAGTGTCGTTGGCGAATGGACTGATATAGGCGTCAATGAAAGGAAAAAGTTGGTTTTGATGTTGGGGGTTGATTAGCAATAGGCCTGTATAAGTGTTGGGGTAGAGATCTGGTTTGCCAATGCGATGGTATAGACAGGGATCCTGTTCCATCTGCATACCTCCTGTGTTGGGCTACTGTGTTCCATAAAAAAATCTGGTTATATTTGTCTGTATTAATGAAGCAGGTGTGAGGATAATGAATATTCAAAGACTGCTGAATCAGGAAGGGTCTCTAACTAGCGAATCAGATTCTTTTACCGCTGGATGGCGTTGACGTGGCCCTATTCATATCAAAGACTCTGTTTACTTGTGGGATTTGACGTGTCCCACGTCGACGTGTGAGTTTCCTAATGTCGGCCATCCACTGTATATTTCAGTTAAAGCCTTAGATTATAATTCACCATTTTGGCCCACTTGTGCTGTTAGAAACAAACTCCTAGGTTAATGTGATGCAAGATGATGTGTAGGTTTAAAACCTCCTCCGTATGGGTTCGCTGGAGTATTTATAGATCCATATACTGGCTGTTTTCTGAGTTTTTATACATCTGACAACTTTATAGATGAATGCTCTTGGCAGTCATGTTGAGTGAGTACATGCCTATTAACTGTTCTTTCTGCCTTTGCGTAGGTCTATCTTATTCATACATCTTCATTTGCTCTTATATGTTGCCTTTGACCACTGACAGTCGTAATGCGGTTCTAGCAGTGAGACATCAGTCATTTTGCGATAGCTCTTAATGCATGTGCATTATGCTGCATTACACAAAGTACTTTGGTAAAGACATTTTACTGCAATTTATAGAGTGTTTTCCATGTGAGAAACGGTCTCTTGGTGTGCGACAGTGTTTTAGGTTAAGGGATGTGCTGTAGCTATTCATTATTCACAAAACAGCATATTAAATGTTGTTTTTCCTCCAATTTTTTCACCCGACATCATGCTCTGCCTGAGTCTTACTGTATCTTCAACTTTGAGGACCCACAGTCTGTCCACGTTTTTGTTCTCTCCCAGCTCCACGCCAGACAGACCACATTTTTGCTTCCTAGGAGGGAGCAAAAACACGGACTGTCTATGAATCCCCAAGGACCGGATTGGGAAACACTGGTCTGAATGTTTAACAGGTTTGCCTTATTGTAGCCTTTTGACATTCTGTAGGTGTTGACTGGACATCAGCAGTACCAAACAACACCGCCAGCTCTCTGCGAACATTCAAATGAGCTTTATTTGACAGGGCAGGGCTGGATGACGGTCAGGGTTAGATGTATGCAGTGGCTGTTATATGGTCTCTAATGATGTAAGTTGATGTAATGTGAGGTGAAAGACCCAGCAGATTTAAAACATACCAGGGCGCGTACAATGGAAGCTAAATAATCATTGCAAAATTTCACCAGCTCTATATGAATACATGTATAAATGATACGTGGCTTATAGAATCTTTATGTAGGTCTTTATAGCAAGGTTTAGTCTTCAGCTTGGCCTTTTACACTGGGGTGGGGGGCATAGATTACAGCAGCGTCAAGGGGGCAAAGTTTGTGGTGCTGATCCGTCCCACCTGTCCGTCATTCTCCACCACGTGTATAAACTCATGTTTTGTTCTGTATTTTGGTTAAACCCTGAAAATCCCCCCATCTGCACCCAGTTATCTCTGATTTTTTTTCTAGTCCCAGCTAAAATGCCTCTAAAGTGGCTCTTTCCATTTCTTGCAGTTTATCTGCCATCAGTTCTGCCCCTAACCTGACCCCCCCCCCCCTTCCCGCCGCCTATGAGAAGGGACCAAATTCCCTTAAAATAAAGGTCCCTTTCCCTGAACTCCCTCACCTTCCCCATCCCACTCCAAGGCCCCCTCCTTCCCTTCTTTTGGAAGAACGGCTTTATTTGACAGATCTATGTAAATGAAGCAAGGCAGTTATTCTTTAATGCACCGCTTTGTTTTTCAAACATGCCATCCATTTTCAGAGCGGACCGGAAGGGGAGTGTGAAGGGTGGGCTCCAAGACGTAATCAAATAAGTGTGTGGGCGCCGGCAGAATCCTTCCCATAATTCAGTTTTAGAGTTCGCTCCACATTCATCTTCCAACCGCATGTCCTGTTCGGGGTCGGTGGGGGGGGGGGGTGAGAGGGTATAGCAGGGAGCACAGGGTAGAATTGCAAGGCTGGGGAGATTCATTAAGGACTTTCTCAAGCTTAATGATGAATTTGTTCATTAAAACTGAGTTTAAGTTTAGCACAGACTTAAATAAGCACCTCAGTTGCTGCCAGCATCGAAACGCGGGTTGGTACATTAAGAAGGGATTCCATGTACTCTGACAGGGCCACTCACAAGGGTGACCGAGGTTAACGAGTGATTCTTAAGCTACCAGACGAATTGCAGACAGAGTGCCAGTATATGCACATACATCTTCTTTCTGTTCAAAGCACAGGGGTCGCATCGTGACAGCTTACAGCCTAGACGGGATGTGGCAGCGCACATTGTTAATCGAGGTTATGGTGCATCGCAGCTCTCACGTCTACACGGGCAAAGTTTGAATGCGCTGTGTTTGAAGATGTAAGGGTGTTAAAGATTCCTGCAGTGGGGGTGTTTTGGGGTGTTGTGTAAATTCAGTAAGTATAAGTTTTATGATGACACATATTCAGGATGCAGTTCTGAGCAGAGCCGCTGTGAATGGCTCTTTGTTCTGTGCTCCATGATGCTATGGATTGGCGACGGGCAGTAACTCTCCCTCCTATATGTGCTTTTTTTTTGCTCTTGAGATCTTCATTCCCAGTGGTTCCCCTAATTGGCTTAATAATGTAATTAATTAGATGACTTAATTACTCTTGCTCCAGGCTTGAAAGCTGACTGTAATTATAGCGGTAGCTAGCTGTGCTCCATCTTGACAGATTAGAATTTCTCGTCTTAAAAATGATGACAATCTGACATTGGGGAGAAAATGGAGAAATTAGGCTTTGAGTTGAAAGCTGTCCGCAAACTTCCAGTAAAATTATCGTTTCGAATTAGACATGTGATCTCAGGGAGTTATCTTTTTCTGTCCCCATAAAGAGATGCTCCAGATTAGTATTCCTTAAAATGTCACCTCACACGGAAAGCAGTGTTGCAGAGTGTGTGCTCTGGGTAAGTCATTATAGATTTGCAGTTGAGATAATGTCTCTGGGTTAAGTTTCACCATTTGATTAAATCAAGAACTTGGATGTCGTGCTGGGTGCACTATCGGGGGCTACATGCGTCTCTGTAATTAGCTACGCCTATATGTACCCCCCCCCCACCCGGGTCCTCTATGTGGAGCCCCCTGGTGGTAAGCTTATGGTGAACTCCTCTGAGCGATGCATCCCACCATAACAGCTTTTGTTGTTCTGGTACACGCAGAAGCTGCTGCTTTCTGATTGGAGTTCCCATGGTGTCACTGTCATTCAGGACTCAAATTTCTGGTCGACTGGCTGATTTTTTTGCTTCATTATACCTGCACTTATTCTGACAAAGTGCTGTTGAATTCATAAGTAAACAAATAAGAAATTGACGGCCTTGGTCTTATAACACTCCAGCTGTAGGCGTGAAAGAGAATAGAACTGCAAAACGTGCATGTTGCTATTTACCATCATTACCGTAAACAGACAGAGGGTCAGGCCATTATGTTTAGTAAGGGGGGGGGGGGCAAGGGGTATTCACAATGATTCATCATTGTGCAAGGGCTGGATTCCTGACTGACATAGCCTGACTGACATAGGAGGCTTTACAGGTGTTTGCAGTCACTGTCTGCTTGGTCTTCCTGTCCAGGTTGGTCTGCGTCCTGGTGGCATGGAGGACCAGCAGGCCAGAGAGAAGGCCTCTCAGCTGCTGGTATTTGGGCTTCAGAGCCTCAGCGGCAGAGCCCCTGTCAGAGATAGCGCAGTCGCTCGTGCCCGTCGGCCGCAGGACCTCGCACCGTCTCAGGCATGTCCGGACATGTGAACCAGGCTATGCTTGGGCTCTGGAGAACAGCAGCTTCTCCAGGGTGCAACTTTGGTTTTAGCCAAAGGAAAACGTTACATTGTAGGAAAATGTATGGCTTTGTGCATTTGCAGTAGGTGAGTACGTAGTAACTGAGGTTCTTCTGATTCTCATTGGGAGAGTACTTCAGTTGTTTCTACAAGTGGAATATTATGTAGTATATACAGTGTGTGTGTATGTGTGTGTGTGTGTGTTGTATATATATATACAGCGAAATAAAGTCATACATTTGTGGTATCAGAATAATGGCTAATAAATTGCATGCTGTAAATTTGTAGAAGAATATTTTAGGGTTTGAGTATAATAATATGCCAAAGATTTTTGTCTGACATTTGTGACTAAAATCTTTAGTAAATGTCAATGTCCATTATCTCTGATTCTGAAAGCTAGTGTTTAGCTTTATGGATCTGTTTGGTGCTTTTGTGTCCACACGTGCCTGTGTTTTTGTAATTATTACATTGTGGGAGCCAAATTTCCCCACAATGTGATTAAAAACCTGCAAATTTTTACCTTGTGGGTAAACATTTTCCCGGTTCCCAGAAGCATAACCTCAGTTTTATAAAAAAAAATCTGTCAATGCAATCAAAAACTAAAAATGCCAAAACTCTTGTACTTTGTGTGGTTATTTATGGTTAAGGTTAGCTATCAAAAAACTAAGAACGGAAAAAGACTTGTATGTTTATTTGCTTACTTATGGTTAAGGTTAAGGCTGGGTATGGGTTAAGGGTGTCATTGTTGGAATTAGGGTTATGCCCATAGAAATGAATGGAGAGTCCCCACAAAGATGTGGATACTTTGTGTGTGTGTTTGTGCTGTCTGTCACTACACTCTGGATCTGTTGCTATTTGCAGGGTGCCTCGTGTTCAGCATGGGGGGGTCCAGCAGCAAAAACTCTCAAGCTCTTTTTTTTGTGCGCCGGTAAACACAGTAGAGGAATGTTATTTCTCTGGCTGAAGATGATTTTAACAGTCACAGCTGAAATGTCTGCCCGCGAGACAGAATGTCTCAGACGTGCAGGAATGCAGAACTGTTCCACGTCTGTCAGGCCCTTAGAGGGGCCTCGGGCGGGGGGAATCTCCACCGTAAGAGCCAATCAGATACCTTCCCTGAAGTGATGCTGATGGAGGCAACCAATCGGATCCTTTTCCCAAGGGGGATAGCAATACGACAGCTAATTGAATCACTTTCCCAAGGGTTAGTTTGCACACGGTTGACTGCAAGAGCAGTAACACCCTTGGGGGAGCAAAATAAAAATGTGTGCAGAAATAGTTGCATGTAAAGTTCCCAGCTAGGTAACAAAGTTTTAACAGATAGTAAATAGATAGAGTGTGCAGTTGATTTTTGTGAACACCATTATTACCACCGGAGAAACTGTTCGCAGTGTGATGAATTTGTTTGAAACGAGCCGCGTCGTTGAACACTGTCCAGGTTTCTGTATTTCTGCCCCCCATTCTCACCATAAAGACCAATCTAATAAGAGTCGTTTTCCTCACTGTATCTGGTGACAATGGAACCCTTTTCGAGTGACATCCCCAGTGTGTCGTCGCCGTTCGTTTTGTCACATCGATACTTATTGTTTTTTCGGCCTAGAAGTAGCTCATATGCGTGATCGTTTGTAGTAGCGCAGCCAGGAAGCTGAACTCTGCAGTTTCGCAGCCTCTGCCTGATCCACAGAGCACCTGACATGTAACAGACTGTGAGAGCACCACTCAGTAACACCCGCATGCACTCTGTGCTCCTAGCAACTGCTGCCAAGACCACAGGAAGGCATTGCAACAGAGCTGAGCCAACTTTAGCTCCTTGTTTTTCATCGAGAAGGAAGTTGCACAGCAGTCCTGCTGCTGGGCATTTTTGGCCGAACTGAGCAGGCAGCCGCGACAGACCTGGACAGAGTAAGAATTGCTTATATGTCACTTTTAATTCTGCTATATTTATTTTGCAGAGACCTCTCTGCTCAG
Organism: Mormyrus lacerda; assembly: GCA_015163995.2. Taxonomy (NCBI): domain Eukaryota; kingdom Metazoa; phylum Chordata; class Actinopteri; order Osteoglossiformes; family Mormyridae; genus Mormyrus; species Mormyrus lacerda. Next base: position 17,504,270 of record JAABNX020000021.1, read on the forward strand.
CTGCTAAGAGATCAGTGAAAATCATAAGCTCAATAGGCAAGCAGAATATTGACACAGGTACACAGGTCAGTAGGTCCTGTGAGTGGTACGATTTTATTTTCCACTGATTACTCGTTAAAAAACTAAGTTAATACCTTTAATTAAATGTTTCTCTGATGTGCCTGTTCCTTCATGTCCAGTATTGTGTTTCCTACCGAGGGATCATGTTCCCAGCTGTCATATGAAGCCACGTATGAAATCCACATAGTATCGGACTGACCATGACTGCGGTAAATACTTCCTTACTGTTTCGTTTTGGCGACAAACAGGTCAAAATGTAGCCAAACATCTGGGAGTTTCTACAATCTCTGTGCCTCGGGGCTGTGACTTGACTGTCTCACCGCACTGGTCCCATCGCAGCGGTGAGGGTAGCCCAGTTGCACGTGGCAGAATAAACCGAGAAAAAAAAATGCATGAGAAATGAGAGCCGTGTAGCTGAGAGCCTTTTGGAGTGTGGCCTGGCATTGGACCTGTTTAAAGACCGTCAGCTCTAAAGGTGCAAAAACTTTTTTGCTTCGGTTGGGGGGTGATGTTTATCCTTCCTGACCATCCAGTTAAGCTGACAGGGGCCAGCACTGCCAAAATCAGTCTGTTTGTGGGGCAGAACGCTGCTGCAGGCAGAACCAGTCACGTGATTTATAAGAGGAAACTTAGCGGGAATTAGCGGCAAGGAGAGCCTGTGTGACGTGGCAGTCAGAGGAAGAGAGCTTTGTATTGTCAGGAGAAGCATTCTAGTGTCTCGCGGACAGCGGTTGTCCTCGTGCCAAATGGGGAAAAGGCAACGTTATATCTTAACTCTATATCGTTCCATGAGAGGGCAGGAACAGTGCGGGGAACAGGAGATGGTGCTGAGGAAGGATAGGCTTGGGGGGGGGGGTTCCTGTCCGCAGGACACAGCAGATGGTGACAGGCACTCAGGCTGCTCCGTGTCCCCTGCAGCTACCATGGCCCACGTGTTCAGTGCATACAGAAGCCAGTTTTCTAAATGGACTCGGACTGCCTTTGAAAAGCTTATTGTTTAGCATCCGACTGCATTTCACTGCAATTGGCCTAAAACAATGTATATAATCATCTAATGTATCTAATGGGGGCTGGATGTTGCCCAGCGGGTTTAAATGCTGTACTTGTGATCAGATGGTCATGGTTTCACATCCCAGGGTTGGCAGAGTGATTGTAACCCTGAGCAAGGCCCTAAACTTCCAGCTGTTCCAGGGACTGTCTGGCCTTTTCTCCAAAATGTATATCACTTTGGGTAAAAGCATCTACTGAACAAATAAAAATGTCATGAAGGGCTGCGAAGGAAAAAGCTCCGCGGCCCTGTGGTTGTCCTTCCACCGCAAAGAGCATGTGGGTACGTATTCCTGGGCCAACCACGTATATACTGAAGATAACCAGAGAATTTGGTATCTCCTACATCCTATCAGCTTCTAACCAACATGCGGACTGTATCGGACATGTTGATCCCTAAAACGTATCGGATCGACGGGAAGGGACACGCGAAGTCAATCCTCACAGCAGCATATACTGATGCAGGTCGTCGTTGCTTGTGTGCAAATTGTGGGAACCATCCCTGTCTGCTCTTCTGAGAATGAGAGTATCCGAGGAATGTCTGGGACCGGATGTCCGAGAGTCCCCCAGCCCAGCGCTGCGCTGACATTTGATCAGAATGCTACAGCTCACTGAGATGATTTCTTATCAGCAAATGCAAGCAGCACAGCTCCAATATTGCTGATGTAACCCGTCCGTCGATCTTCCATGACTGCGTAGCTAATGCAGGGTTACTGTGAGCTCGTTCCAGGAAGCACAAGGCAGAGGAAACGCTGAGCAGCCTGCAGGTCACAGGGCACAAAGACTCTAAGGGGAAATATTAATGGGCCACTAAAACAGCACTTTTTTTGGACTTTGGAAAGGAAGCTGAAACGCCTGCTGGAAAACCATGTGTACATTTGTAGAACACGTGACACAGAACCGAGGACCAGACCAGCAAACTTGGAAGTGACCCACTATGATGTTTTTTAGTATCATTATTATATAAATTAACTAACTCTCTGTCCTGTGAGAATCTGTATGTGACGTTCTGTTCTTAGGGGACAGGGTCACTGCCATCAGTGTTTATAAGTTTACTCATCTGGCTGCATCATGCAGCCCCTTTAGGGATCGACCCCCGCCCTTGGCCTGGAAGCCCCTTCCGCCAGCACCAAGGCGTGGCCCCCCTCTCTCTGTGGAGCCTCAGCCTGCCACGGCGTCGGCAAGGAAAGCTTATTTATAGAGCACATTTTCATGCATGAAGCAATTTGAAAGTGCTTTGCATAAATGGCACAGAAGATAAAAAGTAAGGATATAACAGGAAACAAAGAAGATAAAGAGAAACAAAATTAAAAATGCAAATAGAGTAACAAAAGAGTATAAAATAAAGGAATTTTACATATGAAAATGACTAAGGTTGGGTTACACATATGGTCTATTGGGGAGTCAGTTCCAGCTGTGGGCTGTATAGTAACCAAAAGCCATTCCATCATTTTAGGTTTGAACTTTGTAGCAGTTGAATTATTGGGACTGTCAGAGAACGTGGCAGGTTCACATCCAGTAGTGAATATCCAGATGTGTCACTTTGGATAAAAGGCGCATAAGTAAAATCATCCTGAGTAAGAGCAGTAGAATAAACATCTTGGTTGTGCCTCCCAATACCCATAGACAAGACACCTGGGGGGGTGGGTTCTTGGACAGCTGACGAATGGCATTTCCCGCACCTAGATCTCCTTATAGACCATGGTGGCTAAAGGAACGCATTTAGATTCTTGGTAGAATGATGTGGCTGGTTTATGTGCTGCAGCATGTCATTTGGAGTCACTGCATCAGACTGGACACTGAGACACTCAAGTGCATTTTTTTAGTTTTAATTTCTAGGCTAAAATAGAAAAAAACATTATAATCCAACTAGATGCTTTGATAACCTCCAATCCAGACAGATAGCCTCCAGTCTAGACAGAATTCCACTCGATTCCAAGCGCCACACTTCATTTCTGTCACTTCCTGGGAACGCTGTCCTTTGGGAATTAATTAAAACAAAAACGGGACCACAACATAGGGTGTGAATAATTGTAATGTGACCTCATAACTCTTCCCTTTTCAACTTAAACAGCTATGACTTATTATCCGTCTCAGTGATTTATGTTGTTTAACAGACTTTCGTGTCCAGGGGTAAATTATTGTCAGATATGTGGGTGTTCCAAATGAGATTTCTCCCACTGGCAGCACTGTTCGAGTTTGTATCAGTTTCAGCTCTGGCACCTCCCACTGTCACCATGACGACAGCGCTCATATCGACAGATTGCTATTGGTTCAGCATCTTGTCGCACCCCCCACACTGGCACACTCATTTTTGGGGTTAGTCCATTGTCTCCAGCTTACTTAACATTCTCCCCTGCCAAGCTGTAATCAGAGCTCCTCCACTGCGTGTTGCTCATTAGCACCCCCTGCAGGCCATGGCTGGAGAAGAAATACCCTGGTAGCCTCACACGCTACTGCCATATTCTCCATTGGCTTTGTTCTCTAGTGGCCGGTAGGCACCAGTTCAGAAAGCGCGTACTCAGTGTGAATCTGAATCATTGTGGCACATTGGTGCCAGGACGTGTCACTGTGTTAGACAACGTATTAGAGGAACGAGCAAAGAGGAAACACTGTCACACAAAAGCGGAAAATATTTTTTTCAGCACAGAATGTTCAATGGTGCCGTCTTATTGTATATGTGGCTGCCATATGACTGACAGTTCTGTCTGGTGTGTTGAAATATTTAATGAGTTTAATTTGCAGTTTTGTTTAGTCCAGGGATGGGAGAATCTTGACAGAGTAGGTGATGTGGGAGGGGGTCATAATTAGACAATGTGGGGCACTTACTGTCTAGTAAAGAGGCTTGAAGACTAACTCTTTGCTTGGTTCCCCCATCACTGCCTGCTTATAAAATTTGGACTGATCAGACTGCGATTGGTTAGGAGCTGACAGATCTTTGCGGGTTTCGGTCTAGGTGACCAATCTCCAGCTCAAACATACTGTGGGAGGGGTTAGGGTCTGCAGGGTGCTCTGTTTTCCACCCACCGAGATAAGAGCCTCCGTTAACGTACCCAAATGGAAGCCAGGCTCACTCGGTGGTAATTAGATGTCACGTTGTCCGCCTCCTGGTGACTGAGCAGCTGTGAGACATGAACCGGATATGTCACCGGTACGACTTTGTGCTGCGTTGATCTGGAATGCCGTCAGATACACGGCTTCTCCATCTGGGAGCCTTGCCCTGCTGCACTGCCCTATGAGAGAGCTTCAGATCACAGCTCTGGTCTTAAGTACCACAGGAATTATTCTCCTGCTTGACCCTTCAGATGGAGAGGGTCAAATAGAACATATAAATATATGACCACCAGGTGGTCCTTGGGTCAGGGGCAGAGATTTCACCACCAATTTCAAGCTCCCTCTGTCAACAGCATGGCCAGCATGTACGGTCATTAGCAGATTTCCTTGTAGTAACCCTTGGTTGTGGTCATCCAGGTCTCTGCTGGATCAGTCAAAAAAGGGTCTCAGTCACACCACCATCATCACAGTTTCTGTTTTTACGCTCTTCTCCTCCTTGTTTTTATGGCTGTAAGTAGTTATTATTGGAATGGCTATACTTTTATTTTAAGGGTCATGTGGCCATGAAATAACGAAGTATTTCTGGAAAAAGTAGCCTATCTAACATCGGTGTGTGTCTGCGTGTGTGTTTCTGTATTTGTGTCTCGTGTGAGTGTTAGTTTATTACATACAGTAATACAGTGTTCTGCTAATTGTGAAATGCATGAGTAAATAGAGTTGAGTCGCTTGGCTTCTTCTGGATTCTTCTCCCTGTCGTCCCTCGCGGACCCTTCCTTGTCATTCTCCATTAGTCATTGTTCTGCTACATTTTGCCTCCCAATTTTAACACCCAAATTTGGCGACATCGAAGTGGGAGGCCGTCTCTTGTTTCACAGCTCCATCAGCTCCGATTCATGGCGAAATGTCCCACTTGCCCACTTCCTGTCCCGTGTCCTTGCAGTTGTCACCCCTCCCGCACTGCGCGGTAATTTCATCAATGTCACTGCATGCTACACACCACATTTCACCATGTGGTTGCTCCGCTGAGGCCCTAACCAAGGTCTGATGGGATATTCTGCACGGGCTGCAGCACCGGGATCCCCCCTTTTCAAGTGGAAGATGGATTGTTGCTTACAAAGGCACTTGAACATGGTGCAATTTAGAGGCTGCTAAAAGCCCTGTGGCAGGGAGGAAGCGAATTTCTGCCAGCGTTTCGCAGAGGTGTGGTGATAACAGAGGGCCGCAGATAGGCACTTCAGAGTGCAGGATATATCAGGGATACTGACTGATGTGGGATCTGTTTATAATAAGGATGGATTCCATCCATCTTCACTGTGTAAACGTGAGTCAGGGATACAAAACACAGTGGGTCCCTGGCATCCCTGATTTCAAAAACCGTGGTTTCAATCATCAACAGCTATCAATTATTCAATTAATCCTTTATTAGAGACTCAGCGTTTATCGTGACCTAGAGAACAAGTAAACAACAAATAAACAGTTCATAAGTTTCAAACTGCGCGCCAAGTGAATACAGATTGTTACATGGAGAAATCGCCATTACAGGTTACGTTTTTCATTGTAAAACATGTAACAGCTTTTATTTATTTATGCGCCATTTTTTTAACGGGAGCAGTTCAAAGTACAGCAGCTCAGTCCTTTGCGAGAATCGAACTTTCTGATTATTGTTCAGTATACCTGACAGGTGTAGTCAGCTGTTCCCTCTTGGCTTGATTCGCTGCGCATAGCCCAGTGTGGTCCTGCCCAGCATGGCCGGGGTCTTGCTGTAGCTTTTCTACTCCAGTCTCGATCTGCTTTTGACTTGACCTGGGGTGAGTCTGCGATTAACAGACCGAATATTCAAGCCACGTTCTTAAAAGCTTTGATTTGCTTGTGTATTCAAATGAAAAAATTGAAGAACAAAATAAAAATATCTGCTATCAACATCAATATAATAAACATACTTTTTGAATAAGCAGGCATTTTGAATCTGCTTCAATGAAGCTTCCATTTATAGCTTGAGCTTCTTTGTTTATATCAGCTGTACTACACTCTCAATTTAAACAATAATTCCCCTTCACTTTTTTTGCGTTCATAATTTTATCATTGAAAAATAAACATCTTTCATTCCCTTGTTAAGCTGCACTCCCAGCAGCTTAGAAGTGCTTGTGTCTGGGTCATGTATATGTTACATTGTGGGGACCGAATGTCCGCACAGTCCAATAAAAAACTGTTATTTTTACGTTTTGGGGACCACCTTTTCAGTGGGGAAACTCAATTTTATAAAAATCCCTGACTGCAATCAAAAAACTAAGAACTGAGAAAGACTTGTATGTTTGTTTGGTTAATTATGGTTAAGGTTAAGGTTGGGTTAAGGTTGCCATCCTTGGGATTAGGGTTATGGCGATAGAAATGAAGGGAGAGTCCCCATGAAAATATGAATGTGTCTGTGTCTGTGTGACAGTGTGTGTTTATGTGTGTGTGTGTGTGTGTGTGTATGTGTGACAGTGTGTGTGTCTGTGTGTGTGTATGTGTGACAGTGTGTGTGTCTGTGTGTGTGTATGTGTGACAGTGTGTGTTTATGTGTGTGTGTATGTGTGACAGTGTGTGTGTCTCTGTGTGTGTGTCTGTGTGTTTGTGTGACAGTGTGTTTTTATGTGTGACAGTGTGTGTGTCTCTGTGTGTGTGTTTGTGTGACAGTGTGTTTTTATGTGTGTGTGTATGTGTGACAGTGTGTGTGTGTATGTGTGACTGTGTGTGTGTATGTGTGACAGTGTCTGTGTGTGTGTGTTTGTGTGACAGTGTGTGTGTCTGTGTGTATGTGTGACAGTGTGTGTCTGTGTGTGTGTATGTGTGACAGTGTGTGTGTCTGTGTGTGTGTGTCTGTGTGTTTGTGTGACAGTGTGTGTGTGTGTGTCTGTGTGTATGTGTGACTGTGTGTGTTTATGTGTGTGTATGTGTGACAGTGTGTGTCTGTGTGTGTGTATGTGTGACAGTGTGTGTGTGTGTGTCTGTGTGTATGTGTGACAGTGTGTGTTTATGTGTGTGTATGTGTGACAGTGTGTGTCTGTGTGTGTGTATGTGTGACAGTGTGTGTGTCTGTGTGTATGTGTGACAGTGTGTGTTTATGTGTGTGTGTATGTGTGACAGTGTGTGTGTCTGTGTGTGTGTGTTTGTGTGACAGTGTGTTTTTATGTGTGTGTGTATGTGTGACAGTGTGTGTGTCTGTGTGTGTGTGTATGTGTGACAGTGTGTGTGTCTGTGTGTGTGTGTCTGTGTGTTTGTGTGACAGTCTGTGTGTATGTGTGACAGTGTGTGTCTGTGTGTGTGTATGTGTGACAGTGTGTGTGTCTGTGTGTGTGTGTTTGTGTGACTGTGTGTGTGTGTGTGTGTGTATGTGTGACAGTGTGTGTTTATGTGTGTGTGTGTATGTGTGACAGTGTGTGTCTGTGTATGTGTGACAGTGTGTGTGTCTGTGTGTTTGTGTGACAGTGTGTTTTTATGTGTGTGTGTTTGTGTGAGTATTACATCAGTATCACCCCCCCGACAGCATTGGTTTAGGTGGGCCGGCAGTTTTTGCTGTAGAGTGTTTACCCAGTGGTGATACAGTCTCTTGTCTTACACCCCCTCTGCCTGGTAAAACAAATACTCATATCCTGTAGTCTATAACCTTAACCCTGAAATCATCCTCCCAATCCATACCACAAAACCATGAAGCATAACCATACCCTGTAAACCAAGTGCCGGCACCATAGCGGGAGATTCCAGATGGGGGACTGTGCAACACGTCCAGCCCTAACAGCTACACCCTGACCGGGCGCTTTCAGCTGCTGCTGCTGATGGACATTTTCTGTAAGTGATCCATCCTCTCAGCACTGTGCCTCTTTCATTTGAGCCATAACAGGGGAATGTGATACTGTTTAAAATCATCCCAGACCTGAAAGGATTTAGCCTTTCTGACAATATATGACTATAATGCTGGTGGAGAGGATCAGAGAAAATTAGTATTTTGTGTCTTTCTGTCCACCCCTGTGTACCACATTTGACGTGAGGGGTTCTGTGTGTTGTTGTGTTTGAGATAGTAACTAAGGGTTCCTTTTATTTGCCTAAAAACAGACTGCACTTTTCCCTGTAAAGTATTCTCACTCTGTGACTGCTTGGGTTCCCCTCTTATGGGAACCCAGCTGCCTGAGCTCTTGAAGGACAGAAGAGCTTTGGTCCTTTCCTGCCAGGTGTCATGTCCTGGTGGATCCAGGTAGTGGTCAGCGGAGAGGCTGGGATTAGCAGTCAGGAGACAGGGTGGAGTTAGCGATCGGGACAGAGGTTGGAGTTAGCGATAAGGAGAGAGTGTGGAGCTTGTAGTCGGGAGACAGGGTGCAGTTAGCGGTCGGGGGAGAGGTTGGAGTTAGTGGTCAAGAGAGTGGTTGGAGTTAGCGATTGGTCAAGAGAAGATGGAGCTAGCAGTCAGGACAGAGGTTGGCGTTAGTAATTGGTCAGGAGAGAGGTTGGAGTTAGCAGTTAGGAAAGAGGTTGGAGTTACCAGTCAGGGAAGAGGGTGGAGTTAGCGGTCAGGGGAGAGGCTGGGATTAGTGGGCGGAGAAAGGGTGGAGTAGCAGGTGCAGATTAGTGGTGCTCTTGGGAGCAGATGGGATGGGAGGTCTGGAGACAGTTTGGGTTACTGTTCAAACCCAACTGAGGGTATGACCAGGAAGAACAAAATGCCAGGAAATACGTCAGTGGGAATGTTGAAGAGCAGCCTCAAGGCAGCTTGGCAGTCTATCAGGAGCACAGCGGGGTTGTGGTACTAGCAAATTCCTCAACTGTCCTGTGAGCAGAGGGCTCCAGTGGAGAAGCAGATGAAAGCCCGCAGTATTAGCTGTAAGAGCTGTCTGGAGGTAATTGAGCTTGACGGGTTTGTTCTCCAGGGGATGCTTTGCCGTGTTCCATTCCCATGACTGACTTCCCACAGTCTTCCGACATTAATAGTGCTCGAGAGTTTCAGGAGGAAAAAAGCATTTCTAGAACCAATCGGAACATCCTGATTTAGAACTGAAAAGGTTTAGTCTCTTGACCCAAGGACCATTTACGTTGTGGCTGAAGATCCATTCAGCTGTCACATGGTTACCAGCTGGCTCAAATGCAAATAAACATGCCTGAGGGCAAAAATGCACACATTATTCTGTTAAAATGGCAGCCAGAAGCTAAAAATGTTGCACAATGTGCAGAGCTGTGATGTACCATTGCTTTTTTGATCCTTAAATATGGTAATGATATGAGGTGTGATTGCCCAAAGAAAATATCAAAACGTGCCATGACTAAAGCTGAAGTCAGGTAAGTCCAGGTTACAGTAAATTATGAACATATTAGAAAATAAAAATGAAGAAATTAGAAATATAAAGACATCAAGTCTAACTGTAGACAAAATATATACAAATGTGCAAAAAAACATTATTTTCAAGCAGACATTACTTTACAGAATTCTTAAAATGGGTAACCACAAATGCAAATGGATATGTGCAGAACATAACACTGCAGAATATGCAGTACAAATTACCTGTGCAATGAGAAATAATAAATAGACAGACAAGCAGATGGGTAAAGTGAGTAACATCTGCAGGCTGGTGATTGGCTGGCTCAGCCTAGTGTAACATCTGCAGGCTGGTGATTGGCTGGCTGGCTAAACCTAACCTAATATCTGCAGGCCGGTGAATGGCTGGCTCAGCCTAGTGTAACATCTGCAGGCTGGTGATTGGCTGGCTGGCTAAACCTAACCTAATATCTGCAGGC
>JAABNX020000021.1:17515671-17529837 GCA_015163995.2 Mormyrus lacerda
TAGTTAAGTTCTCCCCAAGCGAGCTTGATGGGCCGAATGGCCTCCTCTCGTTTGTATATTTCTTATGTTCTTATGAAACAGGTGAGCACAGAGCAGACAGAGGTGGGAGCTATGAGCAAAGACAATGTCCTTTGTTGAGAGACAGAGAAAACGACGTTTAATGAGAGTGGAGACAGAAACTGGAAGACAGCTTAGAGGGTACAAAAAATAGACTTTCCTAGCCAAGAACAAAAGAAATACTTCCTTAGTTCAATAATCCTCACTCAGAACACAGTGGCATCACTTCCTAGGGATTCCAGGAGTATTCCCCAGGACCTCTGTCTCATTGGTGCCACCTGTTGTTCATGCCTGGCATGACGGTGTGCCCTCCCCCCACCCATGGTCGACTCCTGGAGGCCCAGGGCGCTCCGGCTGCTCCCAATGGATATGGTCCAGGATGTGATAGGATGGCATCCAGGAACACTTTTCCGGACCATAGCCCACCCGATTCACGACAGGCGGCATTCCCTGCCCCACTCTGTGGGAATCCAGCAGTCTCCGGATCACCTGCAACAGAACAAGAAGGAGAGGGGCAGAGACACAGGGGGTGACGGAGGAGAATAAAAAAACAGGCTTACCCAGTGGGATTTCTGTAGTACCAGCTGATAAATCACTGGGCTTTCCCACCACTGTCCTAAAGGGACCTGCGTAATGTGCTGTGATTTCGCATGTGCAGGGGTAGATTCCGAGTGCACAACCATACCTGCTGACCTAGTTGTATGTGTCCCGTGGTTTGCCTGGTGTTGTTGACGTTCTGAGGAACAGCACAGACCTTTTGTTATGTTTTCTCTCTCCCATCTGGCCTCCACAAACTACACAGAGGAGACAGCTACCTTGGGCTGCTGGCTAGGGAAAAACGGCCGTTCAGAGGTGAACTCCACATCAAATGAGCAAATGCCGGTAATTAGCTGGCCTTCAGCAATCTCAGACTAAAGCAGCACCTAACCCCAAAGCCCCTGGATGTTCAAGGCAATATATTGCTAGTATTTCTCCAGTTCTTAATTGATGCATTCTCTTTGTCTATTTGATTGTAGATAAAATCCCAAGGACAGATTAAAGCTGGGTAACTCACCAAGCTGCCAGCAATAGAATAGTGCCAACCAAGGCTGACGAACTATTGGCTCCCGTCGGCTCCTGTCCCTGTCGTCTATAGTGAAAATTTGCACTGGAACACACCATCATAGCTAGAGGTGATGGGTGATATATGGCCAATCAGAGAACTCAGGTTGACCTACTAGTTTCAACACCGATTCAACACGCTTAGTCGGCCAAAACGGCGCCGATGGTGCCCGACTGTGTCTGATCGTGCTGTGCACACCGGCATGACAGGCAGTCACCGACTCACACTGACAGCTTGACAGATTTTGACAGCCAAAAATCGGCTTGATGGCGTAAGAGGGATGTGGAAGGAGAGGGCAAGACCTGCTGGGACCCCATAATATCACACTGCTTCTCTTAATGACCCATCCACCATCCCTTTAGGTGATTCTTGTTCTCCCTTTGCTTTCACCCAGTCATTTAAAACTTACTTTTAATGGAATGTCCAGTTTTTTTGGTTGAATATGGGTAACTTTTAAAAGGCAGCCTAGTCTTCCTGCACATTCCCATGCGAGCAGACACGGCGCTGGCCAGCTGGTTAAGCACTGACTGGGGGCCACATCGTGTACCCTGCCAAAACATGGTCAACAGGAAGATGCATCTTTTCATTCCAGAGCTTTTAAAAAAAACACAGATTGTCCAGTTGAAGAATGGGCAGAATTTTCCCTTGTCTCCAAAGCCATTGTGTTTCATCAGATCAGCAGTGCTGGAGTGAGAGGCGAGACAGTTAGGGGTGATTTTTTACTCCAAAATGGCCGACACGTGACTCAAGCACACATCGACCGTTTGCTGAAGACATTGCAGTATTAATGTTGGGGTGTCCAGGGAAGGTGTGTGTTGGTGTTGACGTTCATGACCACAGCTGCATGCAGAGGATCACAATGCATGAGGAGGACAATCTGCCGGGAATGTCTCTGTGTGTCTGTTGTGTGCTCGACACATAGATGAAGGTTCTTTCTGAGAGATCTCCATTTTACTCCCTTGAACTGCGAGCCTCTCAGTCTCACGAGCAGTTTAAGAAGCTGCAGGTGACGACTGTGTGGATGGACAGTGGTGTTCAGTAGAGAGGATGACAGGATGACTCATTCCACGCCTCTGCCTTTAAACGAACAATAAACACATGAAGGTTCCATCCGTTGTTGAGTGACCCTTAAGCTCGCGGTTCCTGCACCATTGTGTCTGCTTGTCACAGTGCAGGGTGTTGACAGGGCAAACCTCATCCCAAATCATCCTGAAACTGTGTCCCCTCTGGCCTCTAACCCCTCCCCACTCCTGCCTGACCTCACCATTGTCTCCCCAGTGACCCCTCCTCCTATTTCCGGCCAAAGTTACTCCCATGTGGAAATGTGCCCGCAGATCGAGGGAAACCAAAAGCCGGAAACATCCTCCCGGTTTCCCATGGCAAGTCGAGCCCAGTAGGCAACTGTGAAAATCCCCCAGCTTCCACTCACCGTGGATCCCTGTGAATTCTGATGTATCACTGTCCAGATCCTTAGCTCAGTCAATGGGCTTCCCCTGTGGAAAACAAACGAATAAGCACATTAAATAAAACCTGGTGAATGTATTGCGGGATGAAAAAGGAGATCCCTTAATGACATCAGAGGCAGAGTCAGGGGATTGTGGCCCCTCCCTTCCTCTCTCCCTGCACTAATGGCCTCTTATTTTCATGGTTTCCTCAACACTAACGTAACAACAAGCCGATTAGCACGCTGACACTAACAAGCTCGCCTCGGCCACCAGACAGTGTCGCGCTGAGGGTCGATGGTTCTGTTCCCGCCAGGGGCTCTACGGCTGAGCCACATAGCCTCATAAATTATCCCAGTAAAATCACCAACTGAAAACAATAAAAACGCATGTTGCTTCTGATAAGAGCGAGAAACCCTCCACCATTCTCAGGGGTTTCCTGGCAGTGTGTCAGTAAATCTGCTTTTTTTTGACTTGTCTAGCCTACAGATCGTCCATTTTAGACACTTAAAGCCTTAGTACTTCACCAAGACATGCTGTGGAGAACACGGCATCGTGTCACGGATGCCACATGAAGTAGGGCATGGCCTGACTGGGAATCGTGCGCTTAGGCAAGTAAATGGTGACTTAGTCACTCAGCCTCCTACAGGCTTTTAAGGCTTTTTATGCCACGTGAGATGACAACCATTTACAATTCAACCTTTTTTTACTTCTTATCTTTCAAAAAACAGGATCCCGTCACTTTATAAAGTGACCCTTAAGCTCGTGGTTCCTGCACCATTGTATCTGCTTGTCACAGCGCAGGGTCACTTTAAAAAGTGATATCAGCAGCAGCTTTGAATTTTGCGTTTGTCATTTTGTGCTCTTCAGCAGTAAAGCACAACAACCCAGTCAACATACGGCAAACCAGTGATCAAAAATAAACAAACTAGTGAGTGAAAAGAAACCAGTGTGCATTCTGAACAGAATTAGTACAGTTCTTATTGGGAACCCAGTGATTTTTCAAGAGCAGAATATGGACAGCTTTGTGTAAAAATGTCTATTTTGAGTGAATCTGGTTGAGTGAATCTGGCAGTCTACAGCACCCTGTGGTCACTGGGACACAGCAGAGGATTAATAGAGACAAGAATCTACACCCCCCCATCCCCAACAGAGGGCCTGAGTAAGATACTGAATGATGCTCCCCAGAGCCACCTTGTGGTAGATTCCTGCTCTGCAGGCTGGTATTATTGACTGAATCTGTTGAGATTCTGAAAGACTGGAATTTTATTTCTGACAGTCTAGTGCAGTGAACTAGTGCCACAGTACAGTTTATTTGAATGGTATTGCACTGAATTGAATATATGTCACTTGTCTTGTTTCAGAGCTTTTTAGAAGGTAAAAATAATTTATATTCAAGAGGTGACGTAAAAAGATTAATGATTGTGAATTAATATATTCCCAAAAGTTTTAGATTGTCGATTTACATACACTGTGTAGAACTGCATAAAGATGCCTGAATTATTGATAATTGCCAGTGTCAGAGTGTTTTAATTGGATCTTTATGGCTTTTAGAGGAGCCATAAGAAATGGATTCTGCACATAATAAATGGGTCGGTTCAAATATTGCTGGCTGTATATATTTAACTTGATGTTGTATCAGCAGGTGGGTGGTTAAACAACCTTGCAGTAGCCAAATGTAACAATTAATTATTAGCTATATGTTAAAGATATGGCCTAAACTGGTACTGTCCGTCAAGGGAAGAAATTTCTTTACACTTTATTCAATTTTTTTTCAGATTCTGAGGACCTGCAGGCTCTGATTGTTTTGTGGTTAAGAAGGAAGGTTTTCCAGAAGGAAGTTTTGAAGCATCCAGCCCACAACACTGTGCAGCTCTCCAGAAGACCCTGTTCACCAGGCAGAAAGCCCATGGGGGGGGCCCGAGGACTCTGACCCTCCGCGCGGCCCACCGGGACCGCAGCCATGTCTGCCTGCAACACCTTCACTGAGCACGTGTGGAAACCGGGCGAGTGCAAGAACTGCTTCAAACCCAAGAGCCTACACCGCCTGGCCGAAGTAGGCCTGAAAAACGGGCCTCAGGAGCGGCCCGTGCAGCTGCAGAGTCACACGACTGCAGTGGGGAGGCCTAACTCCAACATCACCAGTCCCTGCGTGCGCAGTGGTGGCTCGGGCCGTCCTGGACACTTCCGGCCTCCGGTGGCCAAGAAGCCCACCATTGCCGTGAAGCCTACTATGATGCTGTCCTGCTCCTCGGCCGGATTGGACTCTGAAGGAAACCGGGTGACACCGGATGCCGTGGAAGTTGGAAAAATGCCAGACTTTGCAGCTTGGAATCGCAATGGGACGAATTGGAAGAGGCCGAGTGGAGTGAACAATAATGAAGGGGAGGATGGAGGGGAGGAGTTTGAAGGCTACGGGCCACGTAGCTGTCGGGTACTCGCCAGTGGCAATAACAATGGCTTGACAGAGGTGCTAAAGGAGATTGCCGGTCTGGGAACTGATCTGGGCTCTAGCTCTGGGTCCAGCTCCAGGGATCTCTTTCTGGGACGCATCAGCACCTCATACAAACGCTCGCTGGAGCGAGGCCTGCCAGCCTCCAGCTGCCTAGCTATGGGAAGCAGCCGCGGGGGTGCATGCCACAAGCACGTCTCCCTGAGCGACAGCACAGAGGTGATCAGCACTGAGGGGGGCCGTTTCTGCTACCCAGAATTTTCCAGCGAAGGGGAGGAAGAAGAGGAAGAAAGCGAGGGTGACGATGGGGGTGAGCACGAAAGCTGGGATGAGAGTGATGAGGAGCTGCTAGCTATGGAGATCCGTATGAGAGGACAGCCTCGCTTTGCTAATTTCCGTGCCGCTACTTTATCCCCAGTGCCCTTTGCTGCAGGCAAGAAGTGGAACACCGTACCTCTCCGGAATCGCTCACTCCAACGGATCTGTGCTGTTGACTATGATGACAGTTACGACGAGATACTCAATGGCTATCCCTCAGTGGACTCCAATGGTGGGTTCGTCCCCTTCGGCCAGCATGACCTGCAAGGTAGTGGCTTCTTCTCCAATTCTGAATCAACCACTTCTCCCGAATCATCGTCTTCTGCACCAGAGGACTCACGGACAACCACCTCCAGTAGCACCAGCAGCGCTCCTAGTCACTTGCCTAATGGTCTGCACTCCCCGTCAGAAAGACGAGAGCCAGTCCCAGACAGTGCAGCAGAGATGGAGTCAGCTCAGCGAGGGTTGAGGTCACCAAAGGTCTCAGAGACCCACAAAGCTGTCTTGGCTATCAGGCTTGAGGAACGAGATGGGAACCAGAAAGAAGGTGGACCTCTGCCTCAGGCACTTCCTGGCCAACCAGTCACCATTAGCTTTAGCCCCACAGAAGAGCAAGCTAAACCGTACCGCGTAGTCAGCCTAGAGAAGGCTCCTATCTGTAAGCCCTACACTGTGGTGGATGTGTCTGCATCCATGGGTCACACTGAGGAACACCCAACAGATAGCACCTCCAAACCAAAGGGGTCATCAGTCTCCTCCACTTCTTCTCCCAGTTCCCCCTTGGGGCTGCCGCTATCTCCAACATCCCCAGTCTCCCCAACATCATTGACACCTTCTGCACTGCTAAACGCATCACGCAGGAAACCCGGCAACATCCGTTACCAGGAGGTCTGGACTTCCAGCACTAGTCCTCGTCAGAAAATCCCCAAGGTTGAACTGGTAGGTGGGGCTACCCCTGGTCCCGTCGTACCTCCAAGGCACTGCAGCCACAAGTCAGCACCAACCTCCCCCACAGCTGGTCTCTCCTCATCCTCCCGTACTGTCCCTGTGAAGTCACCAAACTTGTCTGAAATCAAGTTCAACAGTTACAACAATGCTGGTATGCCGCCATTCCCTATCATCATCCGCGATGAACCGACCTACGCCCGCGGCTCTAAGAATGCTGTCAAAGTGCCCATTGTCATCAATCCTAGTGCTTATGACAATCTTGCGGTTTATAAGAGCTTCCTGGGGATGAGTGGAGAGATACCCCCGGCTAAGACAGCAGGAAGTGGAAGAGTGGCTAGTCACACATACGAGGAGATAGGCTCTGCTGAGAGCACACCGTCCTCTCCGATTGAAACATGTGCTAACGGGAACCTCATATCAGAGAAAGTCGCTGCCGATGAGAAGAAAGTCGGCTCCGTAGCACAGAAAGTCCAAGAGCTTAACTCGGGATCCATTACAGTTTCTAGCATGACTCCCAGCTCAGCTGCAATGAGCAGTCTCTTGCTTACATCTCCTCAAATGGGAAGCCTAGCCAAAGGGATTTCCTCAGCTGTCTCCCAGGGGTGCTTTGGCAAAGTCAGCAGGGAGACGACTCCTGATAAAGTGGGCACCAGTGAGTACCAGCCATCAACAGGCACTGTCTCTAGCCACAGGGAGAAGGCCAGCACTGTGCTTTCTCAGATTGTAGCCTCCATACAGCCGCCGCAATCGCCACCAGAATCGCCGATGGCACAGAGCAAGACTTGCAGTGCTGAGGAGCTTTATGCAGTACCTCCTGATGCCACTAAGGATACTCTCAGCAGGCCCAAATCTCTTTTCTCCACCACAGATGGATGCCTTTCCAAGCCTAGGAAAGATGGCACTTCCAAACAGCTACCAAAATCCCAGAGTTCCTCTGCAGCCATTCCTCCAACCAGCCCCAGGTCTGAACCCAACGCTCCTTTCCCCCCTCCCAGGTCCACTTCCTCACCATACCATGCCGCCAACCTACTTCAGAGGCACTTTGGTAACTGGGCCAAACCAGCAGCAGGGACCTCCCGCCCCAGTGAGGGTGAGACCAGCCCCGGTGGAGGTGAGGGGAAACGAGCAGGGGCCGAGAGCACTAAGCCCAAGCGCTGGATCTCTTTCAAGAGCTTCTTCCGCCGGCGGAAGGATGAGGACGAGCAGCGGGAGCGCACCGAACGGGAAAAGGAGAAGGGAAAGCTCCTGGGCCTAGATGGGACTGTGATCCACATGCTGCCCCCACCGCCCATCCAGCGCCATCACTGGTTTACAGAGGCCAAGGCAGATGACCCCAGTCAGAAGCCCACAATCATCTTCACCTACAAGCCTGAAGTTGAAGCAAGTATGGATGGGGAAGAGGGCCAACAGCTGCGTGTGGAGGAGCTGAGAGACACTTTGCAGCTGACCCATGAGCAAACGGGGAAGCAGCAGAAGTCCGGGACTTCTTTGGTCACCAGGGATATTAGGTATGTGTCATTAATCAGAATCTGACTCTCAGTTTCCCGCCGTAACCTGCTTCCTCAATCCTCTCAGCAATTTTGTCACAGTCTCCTAATTAAAGTGTTTCTGCAAATGTTGTTATTTTATCTGTCCACACATACATTTTCTGCCAGTCACTGGTTAGCTGGCGGTCATTGCAAAGTTCTTAATACATAATGTGACTGGCGCCTCCCACAGGCAGTATTATTGCCCAATTAGCCGGGAAGAGCCTGAACGGTTTCCATTCATCATGCCTGAATGATTGAACAGTTCCAGTGGTCCTACCTTGCATACAAATGCAAATAGTTGGCGGTTGCTTCTTATGTGAAAGTGTTTAATCAAAGTGCTCCGAAGACGCGCATGCATCATTAGCTGGAGTGTTTCGGGCAGGCCGAACATGTGGTGCCATCTCACAGAAATACTCATCTAACAACATTCAGCCAGAACTTATATGGTGGACTATATATTTTGGCATAAAGATGGCATATACAGTCGTCTGAGGAGTGTCCTTTCAGTTTAGTTCTCTGTTTAAAGACTTTGTGTTTAATGTTAATCGATGTACATTAAAACTCAAGTGACACAAGGATGTCTGGTCATGAAAGAAGCGATGATATTTTTACCTGCATATCTAACTGATTGGAATTAAGGGCGATCATGAATATCACGTTCCCTAGCGCCCAGTTATTTTTATTTTGCTCTCCTGCATGGATAGTAGCTACAAGTTGGCATGTTTTCCCAGACCAGATCAAAACAAAGCAAGGTCATTGTATAACATCTCATCCAGGATTGGGAAGGCAAGGCTCCCGCATGTGGCAGCTAAGCTGTGGCTTCTATTTTTAGGGGTTTAAATTTGACACATATTTGCTGTTTGCTCGTTGCAGATTTTGGCATAGAAGCAGCTTCTTCTCCTGACTCTGTCATAGAGAATTTTCGCTGCTCCAGAGAAATGATCCAGTCACTTTAGAGCGGCCTCCATCATAGGAAAAGGCATGTCAAGCAGACGTGGCATTCGGGCGGCTGACGGCATGAGGTTACCATCAAAGCCTGAATTTTTTCAGCCTGTTGGTATGGCTGTCTGAGGTTAGGAAGATTAAGCATGAATTTGGCCTGTGATCCACTTCTAAGGTCCAGATACAAGGCCCGGTTCCCCCAAACTAGAATTTGTTCCTCCACTATTACGAACCTCGGCTATAGGATTAGCATCATTATCACCAGTAACAGGTTAGCACACATGCTACAAAAGAAAAGATTCCAAAACAACTAAGAGAAAACCCCAAAAAATCATCCAGGGAAATGGTTAATGCATGGAAGACAGTCAGAAATTCACCCTTCAGATGACATTGCTGTAAATGCTCATGTGCGTCTTCATGAATCTGATATGACTGCTTGTCAAGGGTGCACACAGACGTAATGAACTTCAGATGTTTATCCCATGGAGCCAGTAATTGGAGAGAATGCAAATTAGTACATTTAATGACTGTGGAGACATTCAGAGGCCTAGACATTACACATAGCCTAAATTAGGGAGGTTTTATTGAGGACATACATAAATTTCAGTGATGGTCTCATTAAGCTCTCTTTCATCCCCTGACTGACTTCATCGGCAGTTCCTTGACTGTTTTTTTGGTTATCACCATACTTCATACATGTTTCAAGCTGCTTCAGTTGTCAATTAAAGGACATTCTTGGCTTTTGTGGGTCTCAAACTAGGTTGTGTACTGACGTTTTGTGGGGAAAAACCAGGATGTCTTGTGAATGGTTATTAATTTGTGGCTCTGCCAGCCCCTTTTTCCTACAGTGACTTAAATTTTTAACTATTTATAGAATTGTTTTTTTTTTTTTATCAGAGCAATTATTGTTAAGTACCGTTCTCCATGTCGTTATGCCAGTTTAAGTAAGCCTAAGTAAATACAACCCCTGGTGTGCTAAGTCGGGCATGACCTGTGACCTCTGACCCCTGGCTTTTTGTCATTGTTGAGTCTGGTTGTAAGGCCAGACGGTCGCTCGTTACTCACCATTGATTGCAGTACAATGATCTCCTTCTATTGCACCATTTGTTAACGATTCTTTCAATAAGTCAGTCACACTTGTGCTGGAGAACCATGACCGTGTCATTTCCATTAAAACCGCACTCCGTAGTGAACCCTAAATATCGGCTTGCCCCCCTCATGGTCAATTCCACATTGGTGTGTGGAAACGTTGGGATATCGGGGTGTGAATTAAACGAGAATCATTCATTGTGATCATTTGCTGGTTTTCCTGCTCTTTTCCGAGTCCGTGGTCTTGCTAGTGCTATGGAGTGGGATGCACTTCTCTCCCGGCTGGGTCTGTCACCTGTTCTTCCTTTCAGTAGGAAGCACAGTCACAGTAATGGTGTCATCTCCGTAAACTAAATCCCAGCTGTAAACCACCTGGCTGCTCTCACCTCCCCCTGATGTTGTCCTGCTTCCCGGACACACACACACACACACGTGAGCACACTATGAAGGCTATGAACAGCTTGGCGTCACTTCCGCTAAAATTGAACAGATAACTTCTCTGGCTCCTCCCCCAAGCCCTATCTTAGTGATTTGATTGGTTGGATGGCACTCTGGGAGTTAGGAGGCAGCACCTCTTGACAGGTAGACGATCACCAGAAAGGAGAGACAGAGGCACGGTACTACATGGGTCCATCAGAAAGTTGAGCTCCACTGACACAGTTTTCACTGAGACGTCCCGCAAACCTGAGCCTTAATGGGGAACTGCTGGAGCCGCTGTCAGCGGTAAGATGTCCAGCTTCAGCCTTTGTCATTCCTGTAGCCTTGATAGCGATTTAAAGTTAGAAAATAAGAGCACAAAAATTTAGGCCAGCCTTCATGGTGGGCTAGCGGTCCTGGAACACATTTTCTTTTCATTTTCACATTTGGGGTTTTTGTGTTTCCATCCTGGGCCCATGAAAGACAAAACAAGGGTAGACATGGTCAAACACCTGCAGCTCTAGTGTGGTAGGGTTAGGATTAGGGTTAGGATTAGGGTTTGGGTTAGGATTAGGGTTTGGAGATCTTGTCTGAGAAGACCCATTTCCATTAGCACCTTGCAGGATGTAAAGAGGAATTCTGTTATATTTTATTATCAGCCAGTTCATGACTGTCTTTTTATGTAGACTTGTACAGTATATTATACTTTTGATGGACTGTTTTAGAAGTCTAGGAAGGTGTCGATATTAATATTGGAAGTAGGAAAGTGATTTTTAGCTAAAGGTTTTAAAAACTGCAAATAGAAAATCTTTTAGAGGGCGTGATCTTTTGGTCTAGCAGGCATCGTTAGCCAGCTCGTTTGTCACGCTGTGGTTGTCGTGCCGATCTGCGATCCTGCCAAGAGCCGGCAAAGTCCCCCAGGAGACTTTGCTGTGGGCGTTTTGGTCCTGAGAAGGAATGTGGCCCGTCTGGGACCCACTGCCACACTCGGAGCGGAGTCAGGTTCCAGCCAGTCAGGCCAGGTCACCTAAACCACATAAGAGACCAGACACCGAACTGGCAGATAGTGCTGCTTTGCCAAGTAAAATCCAGAATCACTCTGCATTAAAAAGACCTACTTATGAGTCAGCAGACCAAGGAAAAGTGCAAATCAGCCCCTCAAGCAAAGGGCACCATTTGCATATGTCTCAGCAATGGACATGTTAATTAGTTAAAAGAAAAACTTTCCTTTATCTTTTTTCATAGATGACTCGTGTGTGCAAAACATCTTTTATAATAATAATAATTAGAGACCAATACCAATCGGTATCGTCACCGATCCAGACCAATTTGACGGATCGGGTATCAGCCATGCGTGACCGATCCACATCCTATACTTATTTATTTAGTTTTTGGCAATCTCTAAAAAGACAGCTCTTATTTCATGTTAAATCTATTTGTACAATTAATCGCACGACAGCTCTTTGCCATTTCACATGTGTTTTTGTGCGGCATTCAAATCAAACGTCCAACGCTGCGCCTTAGTATTTCTTTACTACTCAGCGGTTGTGAGTACAGTGACTTCCACCTGCTGTGACGTCATGCACATACCCTTTGCAGTACAACGAGCGTAAAATAAAAGACATGACGATCTGGGAGTATTTTACGCTTTTAACAGATTTGCAATATTTGTTAAAGACTTCAGAGGTGGGAATAGTGTTTAATGGACAATCCCACTTAAAGCAAACGCAACTGCGAGACAAAAAAAAAACAATGGATGATTTGGGAGTCGCTATCTTGGACTGATTTACGAACTCGCTGCAGATACAAGAGGGGCTGCCATCACAATAAAGTGTAACTGAGCTGACGCCAATGGGAGAGAAATTGTGTTAAATTTTTAAACATTCGCCACTTATGTATACTTGATTTGAAGATATTCGTATTGAACTGCAAATGCCTCAAAAACGATTAAAACCAGACGTACAAACGAGGTGGAACAGTACAGTATGTATGTTTGTAGTAGCCTAATTGAATATTTTTTGTCATTCATTTTTTCCATCTGTATTTACTAGCTTAAAAAATTAATATATAAAGTATAACAAATAAAAAATTGGTCTTGTATCGGAATCGGTATCGGCAGTTGTGTATCGGAATCGGATCAAAATTGTGGATCAGCCCATCCCTAATAATAATAATAATAATAATAATGATAATAATAATAACATGAAGAAGAGGAATATGGATTTTTGCACCTTTTTGCTTTCAACTATGCTTTCTCAACTTTTTGAGGAAATTCCTTTGTCTGTGAGCCCTTGACAAATGCTGTGTCCATTTTTTGAGATTTTATACAGTTGTGGTCAAAATTGTGAAAACATCTAGCATTTTTGAAATCCCAGGGGGGTGTTCCACAAAACAAGATGTTACCTTAAGTAGTAGTAATGATTGTCCAATAGGAATACTCTTTACCTAAACTCTTATTGGACAACCATTATTATTAGTTAACCCAGCTAACTTAGGAATCTTGCTTTGTGTAACACCCTCCTGGTTTGATGATTAAATGCCACCTGCTTTGCTTTCTCTGAACTGGCTGTTAACCAGTTTGACTGTAGCCCTGGAATCGTCTCCATAATGTGCACCTTAATGCCCATTCATTCAGCACCACAATGGTAAAGCTAATGGGATTTTATTGTCCCCCCCCCCCCAAGTCATTCTCATTTCCGTGACACAGGAGTGACTCATCACTCAGTCAGGATAGTAACGGTTCTCTGCGCCCGATTCGAGAACCTCGGTCTCTGGTTATCTTCCAGGACAGTTTGCTAGAAGGCAATACAGTGAGACACCGGCCACTATGCCTGGGGACTCTTAGCACTGTCATATTTATCACCTTAAATCTGTTTTACTCCCGTGTAGCATGGTGAAGGCACAGGGAACAGAAGGCCACGCTCCTACCACAGCATCCTTGTCGGCCATGATGGAGATGTCCCCCCACACGGAGCCCAGAGGAGCGGCCATCGCGCGGCTGTTGGGCGAGGGCACCGCCGGCCCGGGCGAGCCAGATGACAACAGTGTCCATTTCCCCTCGCGCTCCCACTCACCAGCTTCCAGCACCTGCAGTGCCACCTACAGCAACCTTGGTAAAGGGGGTGTAGATTGTTTGATGATAAAACATACATTCTGACACCTAAATATTAAAGGCAGAAAACACTTCAGTAACAATTTACTTAAGATCACGTTTTAGTAATTTAAAAACACATTCATAACAAATAATGTGTTCATTATTGCTGGTTTGCGTAAAGCATTAAAAACATTATAGCCATGTGTATTATGCATTATAAATGCTTTATGAAGCTTATTTATAATGCAATACAGAGCATCCTTATTGCTTATACTGATCATTATAATGCATTATAAAGGTATCTATAGTACATTATAGATTAGAACTTCATAAGGCATTCATAATGCATTATAAACATGGCTATATATATTTATAAAAAGGCATAACACATTATAGCCATGTTTATAATGCTTTATGAATGCATTATTTTGCAGTATGAATGTGTTTGTAATTTACTAAAAACACGGCTTTAAGTAAAATGTTAGCAAAGATTCTTTAACACATTAAACTACAATCGAAGTGCTTCATTGGATCTTTCAGACTCAGTGATGCGCTTCTTATGAATTTATTATCAACTCTGGTGAAACTTTTGTGAAAACCCAGTGAACTTTAGCTCTGATTCTGTTTCGTGAAGAAGGCGGCCTTTGGCTGGTCATCCACTTGCCCAGGGATGACCTGTGAGCATTGTTTTGTTTTATTTTCTGCCTTTGTACTGCCTGTGTTGTACATGGTCAAGCGTTGGCGTGTTAGCTCTATGGGGGGGGGGGGGGGCGGGG
>JAABNX020000021.1:17529937-17561944 GCA_015163995.2 Mormyrus lacerda
ATATTTGGACATAAGCAGTGCCTTATTCTACTGTACATTTAACCATTGTACAAAACTCTTGTAATGAGACAGATGTAAAATATCTTGCGATATCAAACGCTATCAGTAGACTGGAGAATTGCCAATATTCACTCTACAGTAAAAAGTCACAATTGTAAAAAAGTGGACATACGTGGTTTTCATATAGTGTCTCCCTTGATAAAATATCCAACGTGCCGATACATATCCGTCACTCTTCTGTTTCCAGCAATGACACCATGTGACTGTCGCCCCCTTTCATCCATTTTCGTTCTCTCTTTTAGGAATCAGGAAATGGTTTACAGGTTATGTTCTTGTCTGTGACCGGTGGCAACAGACGTAATTAATTACATTTAAGTAGTATCACTGCAGTAGATTATTCAGTTATTACCTTGCTTACAGTGTGGTTAAGATAGCAGACCTGTGTGTCTACCTCCCCTCTCTCCTGTAACAAGACACGTGAAACTTTAATGGGGTAATAGTCTCAGTCATTAAGCAGTGCAGCCCTGACAGCATCGACTTCAGTAGGATTTCCTTTTTTTTTTTTTTACCTTAATGTTCTCAGTATAGTGAAGTGGCCCTCTGTGGACCCACAGGTGTGCTGTATTGTCCTCTTGGCGTGACGGATCTGTGAAAGAGCACGGCAGTCACCTGAGCCTGGGCTTCTGTGTAAAAAGCTGATTGTCGGGACATTATCGACTCACTTCCCTGTGTAATTCGCGGGGAAGGAAAAAAAAAAAAGATAAACTTTTATCTTGGCGAGACAGTGGGGGGGGGGGGGGTTGGGTGAGAGTTCACTTTACCTTAAGCCTGAAACACTGAGAATATTAGTGGGGGGCTGCCGCCCTCCCCCGTTACAGTCAGCTCAGGCGGTCGTGTTTCTAATCTCTGGGGGGATGGGGGGGCTGACATTCAGCTCTGCGGTCGCGTGCCAGTTTTGCGAAGTACCATTAGTCATTTCTGCTTATGACGTACCAAAGCTTTTTCCGTCGGCCTTTATAGACTATTTGATATTCTTGCGTTCACCGAGCGGCCTGCCAGCAAGGATGGCGGCAGCGGCGGCTCACATGCGCCTGATGGGACAGGCCCCGGACGTGGCTCGCGACGCTCGAGGTGAAGGAGAGAGATACGCCGGGCCCCGCAGTCACACGGACGCACCTCGCCAGATTGAGCCCAGATTACGCCTGCGACCCGCTGTTCGGCAAGAGGAGATCACACACGCCGGTGTATCCGCCGGAGCGGCGCCCGTGACACGCGTGGCGGCGTGCAGAAATAATGTTTCTGTCCTTAGAACACGCCGGAAGGACAAGAATTAGTGCTGAGGGATATGAACAACACGACTGCAGTCCTGATTTTTGTGCACTCTGCGCTTATTGCTGCATCTGGATGATCTGGTATGCATGTCAATAAAAGGCAATAAAAAAAAAAAACAGTTTTTTCCACTCAATGCATTGTGTGCTCATTTAATTTTTCATTTGTTCTCTGCCCTTTAAGCATCAAATCACTTAAAAACGTTTTCATAAAAGATGCACAAACCTAAAATTTGAAACCTGTGAAACCAATAGGTTAAATTAATCAGCATGTTTTTCATTCATAATCATAAAACAATTGTGTGAACTGCGAAGACAAAACACTTGTCTGTAGATGAAGTTTGATGTACAGGGTCCCGGTAGCAGTAATCCTTTTTATATACCCTGAACGCCAATATTCACATGGTAGCAGCAACAGCGCGTCCGTGTTTGTCTGACGGACAGTGCGTAACAAAGGGTAGCCTCCCTGTAATTTTGACACAGGGCTCGCTGAGAAGCGACGTAAAACCCAGCCATACTGGTTAGTAAAGCAAAGCTAAAATGTGGGGGGAGAAAAGCCCCCCCCCCCCCCCCAGCTCTGGAGCGCGCCACGAATGGGCAGCCAGCATGGCAGAAAGACGGAGCTGAAGCCGCAGAAGAAAAGGCGGGAGGAAAAGATTGGGGGGGGACGAGGGGTTTATTTGTGAGTGTGAGCCTGCGCCTGCTGAAGGTACCGGAGGGCAGTGAACAGTCCGCGTGGGGGTCTGTCTCCGGCAGCGCCTCCCCACCTCAGGCCCATGTTCGTCCTCCACATGCCCTCCTGTGGCTCCCCCCTCCTTCCTCAGGGATACTCCTGCCCAGCTCCTGCATCTCCCCAGAGGCCCTGGCCCCCCAAGGCCAGTGCCACCACCCCACCTTCGTATCCCTTTATACTGCCTTTACCCTTTGTGTCCCACTCCAAATACACAGCACTTCCCCAAAATAAGAAACAGCAAATCCGCCGCTTCTCACTGCAAACGTGTTTACCATCCCATAATACAGCTTCCCAGATTTGTTCAACCCCTGGATTGCTTCTTTTTTTCCCCGTGTGGTATTTTCCTTTTTTTTCCCCTTATCGTACAACAAAGCAGATTCCTTTCAGTCGCAAAGCTGAGAAGCCTCCGGCTCGTGACAATGGTGAGCATCAAGGCGCTCTTCATTTCCTGTGTAAAACCAGGGGACTATGGTTCCACCACCACCCTGCCTCGGTGCAGATTTCTGTCCGCGCTCTGCAGAGACGGCAAACTCGGATCACGGCTTGGTCTAAACTTGCATCTCAAAAGCTGTTTTTCAAAATTTTCCTTAGAAAAAGATTGCGGAATACTTTGCATCTATTATCAATCTGCAGAGTATGTAAAGTTGACGCCAGCTTTATGAGCTTATTGACGCCGGGGCTGTGTGATTTAGGTCTGAAGCCCGGAAATAGCACTCAGGTGGGAAAAGGAAGAGGCACAGCATCGTATCCGTGGAAACGCATCCTTCCCGAAAGCCAGGTGAAGAGGGGACGAGGCAGCTGAACACGGTACCAATGGGAAGACTGGGCACACACAAACACACACACACACACACATGAAGAGTAAGAGTGACGTGTTTCTATGTTTCTATGTGGGAAGAAAACCAGTATTGTATAACAAATAAAAAAACTTAACACTGCTTTTCAAACCAGCTGAGAAAAAGAAAACTTTCTACATATTTTTTCACCTAACACCTAAATTCTAAATGAGCAATATTTTACAGCTACTCAATTTTTCCACATTAATATTCATAAGAAACAGATTAAAACTTCACCCGTCATAGTACACAAAATAAATACAAACAGCCAAACAGAAGAAAACAATTACATCTGTTTTTTACACAATAGTACAGCAGTGGGTTGCAAGTGTGAACTAATTGGAGGAAAAATTAAAAGGTTAAAAAGAGGTGCCCAATTACAGCGCTCTGATAACCCTGCTTCTCAGCTGTCTGCTTATACTCTGCTGTACTGTAAGTGTCTGCAATTAGAAGCCAGTTCCACTCTGTCGTTAGCCAGCAACACACACACCGCACAGGTTAAACTGCACCGGAATCAGGCCGGCTACATACTGTTTGTTTTGGATTCAATTGCATCTCATTTACACGTGTTAATTGCAGCTAATTGGTTCTAATTAGATGAACAGGAAACCCTCTGGGACCATTCATACCTTTAATTTGTAGTAAATATCATTAATTAACATATGCTAATTAAAGCCAATTAACATTGATTAAGAGATGCCAGCTACAGGAAAAGTACAACTATCAAAATTCGATCAAGTCAGCAGAAAAAACACGACACATGCTGCAACGAGGCTCGCAGGAAGCGGGCGCAGATATTGCGTGGCAGCTGCCCCGTGTGGCTGGCCCGCCATCTCGCTTCTCTCGCTCCGGAGGGCTTCGGGAACCGCGTACTCCACGCCCCCCCGGGCTGGCGCAGCTCTGCCTGGCCCACGCTGGCAGTGCCCAACGGCACACCTGTGCAGGAAGTGCCCCCGCAGGCAGAGGGCATCTGTGCGCCGGCGAGAGGCCGGCATTCGCCACGCCGGCTGAACAGCAGAGATTAGGGGAGTCACTGCTGAGCGATGAGCGAGGCACAGAATGAGAAAGAGAGAGGGAGAGAGAGAGTGAGTGAGAGACAGGGAGAGCGAGAGGGAGGGATAGTGAAGGGACACAGGAGAGATAAGTCGGGAAAGGAGGGCCTGCAAGAGGAGCGGAGAGCCAGTTCGTATGACTTCAGACACAGGGTTTCGTTTCCTTTTTCACAAGTGGTGTGTTAACTCCAGGTCCTTCCAACCGCAGGGAAAATGCAACAGTGACGACAGACTTGGCACAACTAATCACAACTGATTCCCGGATAGGCGAAGCTACATCTGTGTTCTGACTGGGAGGGTGAAGGAAGGGGGAAAGGGAAGGAGGAAGACAAGCAGGAAGGGGAAGAAGGAAGGGATGGGACGGGACAAGAGCCAGTGGCAGACAGGAGACGTTTTGCCTGCGCATGTCCGACAAAAGGCCGGCAGTGACAGAGTGATGCAGACCTGTCACTCTGTGTGAAGGACTTGGGTGGTGATGACCTGGCCAAAGCCACACGCCTCAACCAGTAAACTGGGACACAGCAGCGTCACGTAAATTGGGGGCCAAACAGGGACCCCCAATGGGGCAATGATGCAAGCCGATGAGCGCTGGCGAGGAGAAAAGTTCCCTAGGTGGTGAAGCCTGTTTTTTTTTTGGTCCAATTGAGAGCCGCCATATGAAGAGCCATAAACACTGAGCCCAGACATGCATGCTGAGCCAGCGTTTTGGCATGGTACAGCGGGTTATTAACGCATTTCTCAGAGACTGAGTCGACATGTTGTGTCCCCGCGACAGACGTGTTAGAGGACCGTTGGACAGACGCTGGGACGTGAAGCTGCGAGTGCACGCACACACCCCGCGGGAGCACGCGCCGAGAGAGACGGCGCAGCGGCGGCCGAGGTCCGCGCAGCCGGAGATGCCCAGCGTGGGGAGGTGTGAATGTGTGTCAGATGGCACGGCGGGCAGGTTGGCGAAGGAGACGCTCCACCTGGGGCAGGGAGGGCCGGGCTTAGCTGGGTCACCCTCAGCCCCGTCCTGGGTATTGCCCCCCCCGCCCACCATACACACACACACAAACATGTGCAGTCATCCTGCAAACAACCATATCCTAAATAAACGCAGGTGGCGCTATAGAGGCTGGGACTCATACTTTCAGACTTTTCTATGCCTCTCGGTCTACTGCGACGGGCTGACAGGTGGACAAACAGCTTTTCCGGGCACGGCCGCATTCGCGAGAAGAGAGGCGGGAGCAGCAGTTGTGCAAGCCCCCACCCACCCCCCCCCCTCCGGCACTCTGCCCTGGTGCATCGCTGCGGGGGCCTGCGTCGGTATGCACAGTCAACATGGTCTCTGTGTGATGGCGCTGGCTCTGCATGTCACCCTGACCTTCCATTTCAGTGAGTGTTTAGGGCAGCAGGTCTGGGAGAGGATTGCGGTGGGGGTGGTGGGGAGGGGGGGGGGTCTCGCAGCAAAGATCACGTTGACAGCTTGTGCCCTCATCAGAGCCGTTTTTTAAGACAAACTGGACGGGCCTAATGAGTTAATCAAGTGGCTGCCTGTCACTGGAACACTGCCTCCACTGCCTCGGCTCAGTTTAGAGGCAGAGCTGGAACACAAGACAAAGGCAGAGGGAGAATGGAAAGGAGCTGGGGATCCTCCCTGTGGTCACGTCTCATGAATATTGAAAAGGACTTTACTTGTGGGAGCGAAGGGGTTGAGGGGTAAGCGGTTTGGGGAGGGAGGGTCGGTTGCAGAATTTGGGGCCTGTGTGTTCGTGCATGCATTTGTGTCTAGCCGGGGAGGGAAGCGGAGGAGAACAAATCCCATGGCAACGGTTCCTCAGGTACGGGCTTCCGGGGGCCCAGCTGCCTGGCTGGACCCGGCAGATGTTTGAGTGGAAGTAGGGAGGAGTAGAGAGGAGAGAAAGGAGTAATGATAAGAGAGGAGAACAAGGAAAAATGAGGAGAAAGCACAGGAAGGGAATGGACATGGGAGGAAAACAGGGAGGAAGAGAAAAGGAGGTGAGGAACAGGAGATAGAGGCTGGGAGAGAGTGGAGAGCGAGGAAGAGGGTAGTGGCACGTGGGAAGCATTGTGCCTCTGCACACTTGACAAAACAAAGACAACTCACTCCTCTGGTTTCATGCCACATTTTTTATTCATAAACAGGCTGCTGGCTGTAGAGGCGTGATAAAGCGGCACAGGCCTCAGCCCAGGCGCCGCAGATTTAAATGCAAGGTCTCAGCTCCACCAAATCCTCCCGGCACCATTATTCAGTGGATTTCACCGCTATTTCTGTCTGGCGCTAAGCTGGCCAGGATCGGGACTGGAGATATGTCATTAAAAATGGTCTGATTCAGGCACAAATGGTCATTAACATAAAAATTAAAGAATTAGAAAAGAGAAGTAATGAATAAGATGAATAAAAACATCTCCACCCCTTACCCCCCCCCCTTCCTGGTCTCCTTTCTACCAGCACAAAGTGGGGATGGCATTATTTTCTTCTTATAGGATTATTTGTTTTTATTTTCCTAAACATGTGCTTATTATTTTCTAGTGTGGGACTCGGGAAAAGCACAGTGCCTACACTCCACTCAGACTACTAGTATTTATAGATGTAAACAGATCTGGATTTGGATTGATTTTTCCATCTAGTGTCTGGCTGTTCTGTGGCTGATAAAAGGGGAAGTGACTCTGGAGGTAATAAAGAGGGTTACCGGCTGTTTGAGGGGGCTAGTCCAGGTTTAACTCTGGAGATGCTGCCGCTTACCGTAGCTTTGGTGACTCACGGACTTCTGCAGACATTATCCAGAGGGTGGGAGGGGATGTCCTCGCGTCCTCGCTGGCTGCTTTTTGTCACTTGCCCAGCACCGTTTCCCTCGTGTGAAAGCTTCCCCAGCAAACCTGCTCACCTCTGCTCCCTGCCAAGGGGAGGGGGCACATTTCGCCTGACGATAGTCGTCGACGGCAGACCCCGGACGAGTTCGGGGACTCATTGGGCTGGCAGCTGCTTTGTCTTCTTCCTGCTCTGCCTCTGTTTGCTCGGTGTTTATTTTGTCAATGAGTTGAGTGTTTGCCCAGCTGGCATCGACCCGCCGTGACTGTGCCAGTGTGGTGCCCAGGGAGAGAAAGAGAGGGAGGGGGTGCGTGGGGTGGGGGTTCGGTGGCATGGTGCCCAGCTCCCCATGGCATACCCCCCCTTGCCTGGCAGCGCGCAGGCTGCAGACCTGTGAGAGCCTATCAATGCCAGTCCAAACGCCGACAAAGAGGAGAGGCTTAGCCGTAATCCTTATTGACTGCCTCTTGCTTTGTCTGCCAATTTATATCATGGATTTGTCTCAGTCAATGATGTGCTCCTGTCAAGTTCTCCCACATTAATCCATAACATTATTAGTTTTCAATACGGCCTTAATTATTCCCGCCCTGACCGAAACGGCGGGAGAATAAGTGGGGAAAATTCTAACAAACAAACAAACGTTTACACGCAAAAGCCGCAGCAACAATGGGTTAATTCAATATTCTCAGCCGTCAAATCAGCGGGTTTGTCTCCGCAAAGCGAGTGTGAAATTAAACATCTCATGCGGCGAGCGGCATACGTGGGGAATAGGTGGTCCTATTCGACACACCGCCTCAGACCCTCATCAGAGGCAGCAGTTGCGCCCCCTGCTGCTAAATCTGTAGATTACAGTGAACTTCCCCCGGCTTCTCAGGGAGACTACCTGTATGATAACTCTGTTCTCACTGTGACTGAGGTCTCTGTGCCATGGTGGGGGGTATAGGGGGGGTAGCTTAGCCAAGTGGTCAGATGAGTTCTCTCTCCCTCACTCACACAGGCAGCAATGGCACATAAGCAAGACAGCTAGCCGGCTAATTAAGAGTTACCATTGCTTTATGGATTTATGGGAAGCAATGAACATGGCTTACAGTCACACGCCTTAATTTTTATTTAACCCAGCTACACATTAATTATCAATTATGTTTAAGTACAATTAATGTTAAGTACTCTGCCCAAGGGCACATCAGAGTGACCCATTTTCTGGGACCGGGTCTGGCAAACTAAGTCACATGTCCAGTTTCTATACCACTGTGTTCTCTGTGTCTGACATTTAGCAACAAAAAAGCTATTTAGTGCAGCATTTCCTCTGATATTTACACACCTCTCCACAGCACTGACGGCTGAGGCCTCCTGTGTGTGTTAAACTGTTATTTACATTCTTTCACAGACTCATGAATGTGTTCTAGTTCACAAGCATGTGACTAGAGGGTGAGATTATAGCTGTGTCTTTTACTTCTGAAAAACATGTGCAGTGATTTAATAATTTAAATGCTATTCAGTTTTGACAGTTCATGATAAGGTTTCATTAAGATAATGAAACGATCCTTTAGCAGGTACATTGAAATGCTTCCGTATGCATTTGGCATCTTGCTCTCCATTGTGACAAACACACACAATACTGTTAAAAAGTCTCAGACTGTCAAAGAAAATGATGCTTAAATGATCTTCGTGTTTGTGTAAAGCTATGATGTCATTTCTGTCAAAGTGTGTCATCTTGGCCATCTCAGAGTCTCTCCCAGAGTCACCCCAATATTGGCAGCGACCATGAAAAACACCCATGTATTTTTTGATTCGACCACTAATTCATTTGTTCGGGCTAATCGATACCTCACTGAGTTATTAACTGATCAAGTTAATTAATTAATTGAGCTGGATGTGAAATGTAACAAATACATGGAACGGATGAGGTGCCCCTGAGGAGAGGTTTGGGAACTGAAGTGGTGTCCATCTAGCTATCCAGCAAGATATCAGTAACTTTTTGGGGAACAGAAGAAATTCAGTTTTATTGTGTCATAGTTAATTTGCACATGTTCTAATGTTAAACTGAATGTTCCCTGAGGAAATATACACTAACTAACCAGATAGAACATTTTGTTTGACTTCCTAAAGCTTCTATATACACACAGTACAGAGCAATGTTTGGGGTCTGAGCACAGAGTGGGGCCATTTATCTGGAACGCCAGGATCATGTCGAGGGGTTCAGGCCCCTGTTCAAGGGCCACTGGGGATATGACTATTCTGTCAAGGATGGGATTCAAACTAATGAGCTTCTGCTCATAGCCACGAAGTTCTAACCTACTGAGACCCAAACTAGTAGCAGTAGCAGTTTATGGGAAGTTCAGATGAAGACAGTTGTACTGAAAGTGTATGTGTGTGTGACTGTGTGTGTGTGTGACTGTATGTGTGTGTGACTGTGTGTGTGTGTGACTGTGTGTGTGTGTGTGACTGTATGTGTGTGTGACAGTGTGTGTGTGTGACTGTATGTGTGTGTGACTGTGTGTGACTGTGTGCTCTGCAGCAGGCCGAGGAGGGCTCAGCCTGTGGGACAGTCATCACCTCAGCATTCGGGCTGACATGCTGTCGGAGTTCCCTCCCCACATCCCTTTCCTGGTCCGACGTGAGCGTCAACTCCGGGCTGATAACGCCGCCGAAGAACCTGCTCGGAATTCTGATTAACGTGAGACTTGCGGCCAGATGGGACGATAAAATGAACGGGAAAAACTGTGAGGAGGAGCACACAGACAGGGGAGGAAAAATGGAAATCCAGACACACGTGTGCAAAAAAAAAAAAAAAACATACACATCAGTCACACCTGGCCACTGCACACGGCAGCGATGGTGGATTGCGATGTGTCCGTTGGCTGCTCCGGTAAATGACCAAGCTTTAATGATTGAGGCAGGGATTGAGGAAGTGCACAGATAGTTTTCGCTTCATCTTCTTCGTTCTGCAAAGAACGAACGGCACTCCACTTCCTGGAAACCCTGTGAGCGGCGCTTTCTGCGGGCCCACCCAGCCCAGACTCGACCCCGGGCCGCGCCGATTCGTAATAACTTCGCCCAGCGCACCCGGCAAAAAATCCCATTTTCAGCCACGGGGCCGGGAGATAGGAGGCGACGGCTCCCCTAGATCCATTATCGTGGTGTGGCTCGGCTCCCGGGAGAGTGGAGGCTGGCGGGAGAGACGGGAGGAACCGGCACCGCCGGCCGGGCTCACTGCCGCCAAATGGTGCCGGAAACACAAAATAAAAATACTACGGCGAGGAATTAATTAGAAATCCTCGAGACAAAAGATCTCTCACGGTGATGGCTTTAACGTGGAGTGTAGCGCATTTGGTGCAAATCGTGTTTAATTAATCTCTGGAATAATTGGGAAGCAGTCAGCCGGGGGGGGGGGCTGGGGATTATGGGTTTATGACCGCAGACTTGTGCCAGCTGTTAAACCAACAAGTTCCATGGGAAAAATTTAAAAGCTTCTACAGTTGAAATGATCAGGTCTGAATCGGACATTCAAAGCTATAAAACACCTCAGTATCTTACTCTTATTAAATGAATATAGTATAAAGGGGCAACTCTCGTGTTCTGACTTTAATCACCTTATAAGTTATATATATTGCGTATTTTATTTATAACCGAAGTATTCATATGTATCGTTAGCACTAGCATTAGCCATGAGGTAAATATTGGGCCCCTTCTTTCACCATCCTGGTCAAACTCAGCAGCCCAAGCTGGACGCAAACCCAGCCCTTTGAGAGGTATTTTGCTGTAACACGCTTGAGAAAAGCCTTTCATCTGAAACCATTCAGCCATACAAATGTGTGACAGGCAAGAGGCCCAGATAAAGGCCTCGCCACAGTGGCCGAGAGAGGTAGTTATTGTCCTGTTAAGGTAGTTTATGCCTGTATATTGGCACTTACTTATGTCTAAGTAGAAAGAGAATAATGATTTAAGACCATCCAGTTTTTCAATCCACATGCCTCCCAGCTCCATGTTGACCAGACCTGGATGAGTGGGGTCTCTCCTTCTCTCACCGGATGCCCCAACCCCAGTAAACTCGCATGTCAGAGGGTGTCGGATGATGTCTGCTCTCGCTGCTGGGAGAGTACTGAAACATTTTTATCGGCTTGAGGAGGGGGTAGTAACTTGGGTCTCGCTCACCATGCCGTCGAGGAGGTGCCACAAATGGGGAGGAGGCGGGGCAAACGCCCCCGTCGTTACCCATCGGGCCCTTTGGCGGGGCTTTGTTTGCACGTTCTCGTACAATTGCTTACGAGCCTCCATTTTCTCAGTTTCGGGGAACGTGCCGAATGCGACGTTCACCTGCTTGGTGCAGGAGCCCAGTTTCACGTCGGCTGATGCAGCACTCGCTCTGGTCGGTGGGAAGATTCTGGAAAGCGAGGGACTGAAACGGGAAATGAAAACTGCATTGTACCTCCTTTCTTAGTGGAGTCCAATGAGGGGGGCAGAGGCTCCAGGAGAGCGGTGATGATATTCACAGGGGCTCAGGAGCCAACCCAATACGCTGTGGGGGGGTGAGTGAGGCGGAGCCTGGGCCATCCCTTTGCTCATTCCTCCCTCAGCCCCCACGCTCATTCCCGATTCGGATTGGCTCTCCTGATTGGATTGTGACGCTCTGAGTTTTAGGGACAGGGGAGGGGCAGGGGCTCGAGCCTCAGACTTGGGTCAATACCGCTGCCTCTGACTCACTCATACAGAATCCTGTCCTCAATTGAGTAGGATGTGCCACATAGCGGTCAGGCACCGGCTTCTAGAAACATCCACAGGCTTCACCTGCCTGCTCCTCTGCTCGGGACTGACTGAAGTTCCTGCAGGTTTCCGGGTGTCTGTCTTTGTGGCTCCGAATCAATTTTTTTTTTAACAGAACCACATAGATTCATCACTCAGTCACAACCACCCCCCCCCCCCCCACCTACTCCTTCCCATTCCACACTCCTATCTCCGCCTCCCCGGTGGAGCAGTGTGGATCAGAGCACGGGGGCGGACTTTAAATGAACACGGTAGGAGTGCAGAGTGCCCTGCCTGTTGGCTGCCGGAGCTCTCGGTGAGGAATGGAGAGGGTGAGCGAGCGAGCGAAAGAGAGAGAGACCAAGTCGGCACCCGGCACGTCTGCTTCCGCCGCCCTGAGCACCACTTCTGCCGTACGGCTGTCACCAGGACGGCCGTCGCTCAGCCTCGGACGCTGAGGTAGGCTCCGTTTCGGGGTGCAGGCTGCGGCGGGTGGCGCGGCTTTGCAGAGGGGGGTGCGTGCCCCCCCCCCACACGCGTTTGGCTGTGCGTGAGTCTCTGTATTTTCTGCGGGTGTCTGTCACTCCCACATTGCATCATAGTGTGTGTGTGTTTGCATGTCTTTAAGTTTCAGCACATGCGTGTGCATGTGCATGCATGCAGGGGCCAAAAAAGGCCGTGATGCCGTGGTGAACGTGCGAGGTTTACCCCCTCGTTTCCACCCGAGCCCCCCCCCCCCACATTGTATTCCCGAAAAGGTACTGAGGGGAAATTTCCCAGAAAGCGCAGAAACTTTGATCTGATCCCCGAGGGCAGGTACGAAGCTTCTCCAGCCTGTGGCAGATGAGCTGAGATGGATGCAGATTGGAGCGGAGAGTCAGCCGGGCTTTAGAGCTGCAAAGCGAACATGAATCAGAATTCTTTAGAAAAAAAATACAATGTACTTAAAAATGTGATTGGCATTAAAACCCAAAGAGATTTGTAAGTTTTGCAGGTTATAGCATTTTTATGACCGGAAAGGTTTGAAAATATTTTGAAATTCACATTAACATATTTAAACTGATGTTTAAATGGCAGCAGGACCTTTCAGGAAGTGCGTTGCACTCATTTCTAGTGGAGAGGGTTATGTAACGGCTTTAAAAGCTCTCCAGTGCTTATCGAACGGCAGCCAACACTAGCTTTGACTGGCTTTGTACTGCAGGGCAGTAAGTAACCGATGCTGGTCCCTCTGTACCATACACCCTCCTGGTCCTGGCGGAGGAGGCTCTCCTTGTTCTCTGGGATTGATGGTCTGTCACGAGGAGGTGCCACTGGGGGATGGACTAGGAGTCTGCAAATTCGCATCCCCAATGGAGTAGATAGCTCAGACCTTCACTGGATTTTGCTGGTCTCATTAGGACCATGTGATGTTCACATGCCATAATGTGTACCTCCTCAACTGACCGCTAGAAGCTTCTGGATGGTCGGTCCAGCTGATACCCACCTTTGAAATCCCACCCACGTGATGTTAATACGTCATGGTGAAGCTTATAACGGTTACTGAGAGCAGGGGTTTGACACACAAAGAGGCGGAGAACGCTGGCTGTTAGCTTCTTTATGACAGGAAGCATCTACATGGGTGAAAAGATGACAGACCTCTCATAGGAAATGCTCAAGATGTTATGGTTGCCACAGAACCAGTAACCAAACTAGCAAAACCAGACCAGGTGATCATTCTCCCAGTCCAAGGTCAAGCTTCTTTACCTGGTCGCTTTATTGACAGGGTGGTGTGGCACTCACTAGATTACACATCTGAGCCAATGTCCAAAAGGTCATGGACCGTAATCATGGAACAGGAATTATATCACAACTTTTGCTCCAGGGACTGAGCAACCCAGGGCTCTAATTTTCACTTGTATGTAGCTTTGAGCAAAAGTGTCTGCTGAATTAATGTATCATAAATTTGACACAAAATCCGGGCTGACCAGTGCACTGCCTGTGCCATCAAAGGACCCCACTGGTCATCTTTTTAGCATTAGCATTAGCGAGCTGGACGCCAAGAGATTAAACCATCCGCTGCCTCATCCGCTTACAGGGAGATGCGCTTAAGCTCTGTTAGCTTTTCTGTTAATCCCATCATTTACTTCTTTTTTTCCTCAAAAACATGGTACACATCATCTGTGTCCTAGATTTCCTGCTCAGGGTACTGTATTAAAAATTTATAATACATGATATTTAGTGTCTAATTAAATATTTAAAATGATCTGTCATTGCTTATCTTTTAAAGTGGCATGGTGGCATTTACAAGCGCATACCTGTACAGATAAACATTATTGCCAACTTGCTGCTCATATATCCTGTCAGAATGAAACTGCTATTTTTCAGAGAAGATATGACTAATTTTAATTGGTTAATTGACATCAACCTGATAATAGTGTTTCTGTTCCTTTTTTCCCTCTCTGATACTTTGTAAACTGGTCTAAATAATCATAGCGGAACTTCAGAAAACTCATTTTCAGTCTGGGAATTTGTCCGGTGTCTATAAGAAGTAGGACGCTGCTGAGAGAGTCTCCTTAAGCCTCGAGGAGAATTCCCCATGCTGAGATTTGACTCTCCCTGCCCAGAGGCAGATGGGGGCTTTTGATTTGAACTGGTTTTTTGAGCTGGATTTCAACAGCATTTCTCAAAGGAGGACATTTATTATGATAATACCATAGTTGTATGTAGTACATTTATATTCATTTATTTAGGAGATGAATTTTTCAAAAGTGTTGTATAAGTGACAGATATCCTACCATCGGCGTATGGATTTCTGGGAGGTGGAAATTTGACGACCGGGGGTGTTGGTTGGGCTGCGGGTTAGGGTCACTTTTGTAAATAGGGGTGCGAGCATGCTCGGGACGTCGGAAGTGATGAAGGTTTGGCACCAGAAATCAGGGTCAGCCACCCTTTAGTGTCTTTGGGTTTAAGGGCTTTTGGGTCTAAGGGCCATGATTATTCTGCCAGACACAGAATTCACACCTACAGTATCTGAGGCACACGCTAACATCGCTAACTTACTCAGCTATAGAACAGCGTTTCTATACCCCCAGACGGTCCATATTTTGTTCCCTCTGAGCTCCCAACCAGAAAGTCCACGTTTTTGAACCCTCCCGACTCCCTACAGGGTAGGAAAACACCACTGTAGAGTATCCCAGTATGCTACAATTTTATTTAAAACATATACTAGAATCATTTCTTACATGTGTATGGTTGGATATTCTATTGACGCAGTTCAGGGATGGATTAACTTCTCAAGGGTAAAACAGCCAGCCCATCCAGGGATTGCGAGGCTGTTGGATAAATAAATTAATGCCATATGGTAAAACAGGCTGCTGTGTCTCCTGTCCCTCAGGCCAGTCCAGGGCAAACATGATCCCCCTGAAGCAGCCCCGAAACCCTAAGGCTTCAGATGACACGCTGCCGACTGGGGACCCGGAGGGCTCTGATGGTGGCCCCAAGGCCACGCCACCCCCCCTGCCTAAAAAGAACATGGCTCGGGCCAACACAGAGCCCTCGGCGCTGGGCAGGGAGCTCCTGGCTCCACGACCCAAAGGCGAGGCTAAGCCGGGTGGCTCCAACCTGAGCGTGGCCAACCCGCTGTACGACCTAGACTCCACATGGGAGACGGCCAGCCAGGGCTCCTCCATGGGCCCACCGGACCAGGAGTCCGGAGACTCCCTGGAAAGGCCGGCAGCCGGCAAGGGTCGCCCAGCAACCAGCCTGTCCTGCATGACGTCGCCTGCCACCGTCTCGGCAGGTCGCCAGCCCAAGCGGGGCTGCCGTAGCGTGGAGTCCCTGTCTGGGCGTGGTCGCGGCGGCACCCGGTCTCAGAGGGCGGGGCTCTACAAGGGCATGGACAACTGGGAGGAAGTGCTGGGCCGTATCCGCGGGCTGCACACAGATACTCTGCGCAAGTTGGCCTGCCGTTGCGAGGACCGCTTCATGGCAGGCCAGAAAGACCCCCTACGCTTCGGCACGGACAGCTGGTCTGACTTCCGGCTCACCACAGGCCGACCCTGCTGCGAGGCAGGCGATGCCGTCTACTACATGGCCTCTTACGCCAAGGACCCGCTGGTCAACTACGCCATCAAGGTAAAGCGCCGGCACTCAGGGTCACTGTCAGTTTACTTAAGGAGGGGCTTACTAAGGACTAGTACATACTCCGCTTGTGCTATGACACCCCACCCATAAATCTGTTTCAGGCTTCGACTGATTTTATGCACAGCTCTAGTCTTCCCAAGGTTGAAATACTTTGATGAGTGACAAGGCACCCTTAGAAACTCTTATGTAAACCATTGCTTTTTTAAACGGTTGATTTATGCCAATGCTAAGTTTGCATGAAAGTTTCTTGGCCTCAGTTTCTGTTACCAGCAAGAACCCAGCCTGGGGAGGCTCACTAACTCTCAAGGTAACGTTTCACTCACCCTGCCGAGAATTTGGATTGTGTTTGCCATAACGAAACCTGTTTAGAGGGGCTACTCATAAATCTGGGCCAATTGGGTGAAGCAGAGAGGGGGGGGCTTATGCCAGACTCAATCCCCTCCCACCTGCCAGGGTTAGCCAATCAGCAGGCTGATTAGGTCCTTCAGAGTCTCTGCAAGATTCAAGTACACAACAAAATGGCTATCGAGATGGCTGCCATGAATTGTTAACAGTCAATTGAACTATGATGCTATTTTAGTACCAGTGTGTGCCTGTGCATTTCTGTCTGTGTGTTTGTAGGGAGTTTAGATAGTACAGAACTTCTGCTGGGGGGAAGGTTTCCGCTAGCTGTCAAGGGGAGGTACCATTCTGCTACCTAGGTTTTATTTTGAAGCAAACAAACCAATTAAACAGCTACATTGCAAACCATTAATTATCCACATATATCTGATTGTGTGAGGCTGCAGTTTAAATGTGGAAACTTGTATCCATTAGTGCTAAGCATGATCTTACTGGGCAATCTATCGTCTTGCATTTGCGATGAATATAAATATAAATGGGTTGCTTGCTAAGATCACGTAGAATCGATAAATATGGAATGTTTCAGAAGCCACGAGTCAGTCCTGAGTAACAAAAGGCACAGCCCAAAAAGAACGTCGCGTGTGCCGGAGAGGAGTGGGAAAAAAAACCTGTGAAAAGTGTCATCTTTAATCTGAAGGGTTTGTGACAGAGATAATCACAAGAACAACGCCTGCAGGGGCCAGGAGAGGAGCGAGGCACGAGGGCACGCTGATGATGGCCATGCCCGCCCCCAAACTGAACTTAGATTTGTGCACAGGGACATGATTTCTCAATGGGGGGGGGCAGTAGTGGGATTTCCTGCATTCCAGTTATGCTGAGTTATGTTTCATCTCATACATAAATCATTACAGGCTTTCTTCCTCCAGGAAACTGGTAAAAGCTGCTCACATGGACCCAATAAATATTTAGAGGACTTAAAATTGCTAATGGCATGTGAGTCAGATGTGATACGAGCTGTGAATGCTAACCACAACCGCACGCTTTTCACTGCCTGTAACCATGGGAACACTGGATTGTGTGGAAGTATTTTTCAGGGCCCACCTTCCTGTTCTCTGCCACTCCAGCTTTCATTCCCGACTTCCTTGTGTGGGCGGGGCTTGAGTATATGTACTCCAAGCTCGACTGTTAGGTAATTAAGAGGTACTAAAGCAGTGGTTGTTGACCTTTGACCTACACTCTCCTTCGGTCCGCTCGCAGATCTGCAGGAGCCAGGTGAAGGAGACACAGCAGCAGCTGTTCCACAGCCTGGCCGTGCGGCAGAGCCTGGCGCCGCACTTCAACATACAGCAGGACTGCGGTCACTTCCTGGCCGATGTGCCCCTACGCCTTCTGCCCTGGGAGGAGGATGACCAGGAGGAAGAAGAGGAGGAGGAAGAGGAGAGGAAGGAAGCCTGTGAGAACAATGAGAGGGCCACCAAGCAGAGGGACGCGGCAGACGGGGCCTCGTCACCACAGCAGCCGAAACATACCGTCTCTGCGGGCCGGCTGCGCAGCCGCGTGGTGGTCATCACCCGCGAGGTGCCTTTCCAGACAGTGGCTGACTTCGTGCAGCAGGGGGCAGAGCGGCACACCCACAGCCCGGACCTGTACGAGCGGCAGGTCTGCCTGCTCCTCCTGCAGCTATGTCAGGGCCTGGAGCACATGAAACCGTACCACGTCACACACTGCGACCTGCGGCTGGAGAACCTGCTGCTGGTCCACTGCCAGCCAGGGAACCCATGGAACCTGGACGTGCCCGAGCCCAATAACAACAACGACGGCTCCGGGTCTGCATCCGGTTCCAGTTCCAGCTGCCCGGCCCGGCTCATCATCAGTAACTTCTCTCAGGCCAAGCAGAAGAGCCCGCTGGCCGAGCCAGGCACGCTGCGCGAGCAGGCCCGCTTGGCGCCCGAGATCGTCACGGCGACACAGTACCGCAAATGCGACGAGTT
This sequence comes from Mormyrus lacerda, assembly GCA_015163995.2. Taxonomy (NCBI): domain Eukaryota; kingdom Metazoa; phylum Chordata; class Actinopteri; order Osteoglossiformes; family Mormyridae; genus Mormyrus; species Mormyrus lacerda. The sequence continues at coordinate 17,547,900 of JAABNX020000021.1, forward strand.
CCAGACGGGCATCCTCATCTATGAGATGCTGCACCGGCCCAACCCATTTGAGGAGACGCCAGAGCTGAAGGAGACGGAGTACACATGCGCGGACCTGCCGCCGCTGCCCGTGCGCTCGCTGTATTCCCGCGGCCTGCAGCGCCTGGCCAGCCTCCTGCTCGACGCCAACCCGTCTGAGCGCATCCAGATCTCGGACGCCCGCGCCTGCCTGCAGTGCCTCTTGTGGGGGCCCCGCGAGGACTTGTTCCAGGCGCTGGCCGCCTGCCCCGGCCCAGCCCACCGGGACTCCACGCTGCAGAACTGGCTGGACCTGAAGCGGACCCTCATGATGATTAAGTTCGCCGAGCGCTCGCTGGACTCAGCCTGCGGTGTCAGCCTGGAGGACTGGCTGTGCTGTCAGTACCTGTCCTCTGCCAGCACGGACTCGCTGGCCCGGGTGGTGCGCATCCTACAGCCCATGCAACCGCAGCCACAGCAACTCTGATCTCTCCCCGCACGCACCCCCCCCCCCCGATACTTTTGCACCCATCTGCACTCTCCCTCTACAGAAGCGCCCGTGTCTCAGGGTGCCTAGTCTAAATCCCAGGTTTAGTCCTCAAGGGCCAAAGGGCCAAAGCCCTACAGTCTTTAGGGAAAGTGTTTTGCACCCAACACTATACGTGAGGTGACCAGGGTGTTTATCAATATGCGTACCTGACCGTACTCCTGTTCTCGTGTACCTGTTTTACGTCGTCTTCCATTGTCGAAGACCATTTCCAAGACTAAGAACAGGAGTATGGAGGCCGATAACGATCCCCGGATGTAATTCTTGCCCTACCCCAAATATGAATGATGCATCGATTGCATCCTCGCCAAATGAGACCACTGCCATGATTGATCGAGCCCCCGGGTTGTTCTTGGCAAGTTAGCTAGACCGGTCTTGCCAAGACCATGAGTACTATCTTGGTATTGAGAATCACCCTAGGTTTCCAAACCCAAAATTTGGTCCCACAGTTACATCGTTTTGAGATCCTACCTAATCAGAGCCAACCTGGGGCCAGACGGGGAGACTCCCTCTTAAGCTGCTACTACATGCCAGGGTTGGGTGACCCTGGTCCTCAAGGCCCACATGTGATCTGATCCACTCGGGTTAAGTGACTTGGCCACTGTCCTTCCGGTTGCTTTAGTTCAGCAGCTGATAGGTTCAGGCCGGACAAACCTGAGCGTGCCCTATGGTTCCTGAGGAATAGAGCTGCCCTCTCTGGCCTGCCACAAACAGCAGGGCCTTTCTCCCATCCTGCAGGATCGATTAAGCTCCGCTAACCCAACCCAGTTTAAGTAAAAATGCTGGCCAAAAAATTATGGAGTAGCCAGACAGAGCCGATGCCTACTGCCCACAACACACCAAAATCCTCTTAATTCCCACGACCTAGACATTTCAGCGCTGTACACAAGTGTTTTATTTAAAAACTTCATTCTTGGATTTTTTTTTCCTCAAATAACAGGTTTTGTTCATGTTATTTTGCCCTCGTGATGTCTTCATGTGAGTTTTGAGGCGTTAACCAATCGCATCTGGCGTGTCCAAAACCGGCCTGCGTCCTGTGTGGCACCGAGCTGTCATTGGATCACAGCGAAGAAGGGCGGCTCTTCAACCCGTCAGCCTGACAGCGATTTTATCCGAGGTCACTGTGAGCTCATTAAACAGCTTGTGCCAGCGTGTAAACCAGGATTCGGCAGACTCCGCTTTGGAGACATTCTTATGGCAAGACAGCGTAAACCTCTCCATCACAGCGATGGGGCACAGTGGTTACACTGAGGGGGGCGGTATTAGTATAATGCCAAGCTAATTAAATGGTCCTGAGCTCTTCCTGTCTCCCCAGTGAGCTCTGAAAGTGTTCAGGTTTTCACAGGGCAGAGCAGGATGACAAACAGTTTATTCGTCAGTCAATCTGATGAAGGCTGATTCATTTCGGAGGGAATCCCGGCACTTTAAGCGCTTAATGGTCTGGTGCATCACACTTTCACATTAACAACCAGGGAGGGGGCACATTGATCCACTGCCCATTAATTATGGGTAAGGAATTCATCATCGTCACCAGAACAATGTATTACAGAGACAAGGAGTATAAAGTAATATAGGAACCGGAGGCTAGATTTCCACTTTCTTGTTCTTGTTTAAATAAACTTCATTGAAAGCTTAATTTTTAATGTATTAAACATTTGCTTGTTTAATGTGAAGGTACCATATGGGATTTTATTTTGCCACCATGCAGAAATGATTTGCCAAAGACCTAAAAAGAAAACAAAAATGAAATTGTCAGTAATGGCACCTTAAAAACGCTGGAGTATCACACACACGCTCAAGTGACGAAGTGTCCTTACCCAGGTAACTTTGCTTATGTGGCATTGAACTGAATATCAAAGACAGCATTTTCTGTGGGTTCAGTAAGAGAATCCATTGACTTTGCTATTGGGATAAGATCATTTGGAGAGAATGTGACGGTTCAATAACAATGCTGTGTGAGAGGAGCTCCAGGATGGGCTGTTGATGGGTTGAGTGGGAGATTTTTTTGGGGGGGAGGCACTTGTTATTTTGGATATATGTGCAATTATTGTGAATGTTTTATCTTTGAAAACAGCAGTATTTAACACATGTATGGACTTAATATTACAGTATGCGAGTTTTCTATTTGTTATGCTTCTTTATCCTTGTTTTTGGCACATAAATGACAAAGGTGGTCAGCGAGCAGCAGCTGGTGTGTGGAAAGATGTGCCGTGGGGGGGGGGGGGGCTCAGGGGCCTCTGTTTGTCCAGCATCACTTTCCATCGTCACTTTCCATCGATTTCCCAGGCCTGGAGCAGGTGAGCGGACTGAAGAAGCGCTCGTTATTCTGCCGTTGCTGTTGTGCTTTTCACTTTTTTCGTTATGCATTATTCAGGTTAGTGCTGGCATCAGGAATGCAGAGGCATGGCAAACCACTACACGCAGTCGCTCAAATTAACGCATCATAACCACTGGCCTGCCTGCTCCTCACATCCGTCCACTGCCACTGCTCCTCTCCTCCGGACCTTTCTACACTCCACCCCCAAGCCTCATAAATCAGTGTCACACAAGGAGGGTTTTGCATATGTCAGAATAAAAGTCCCGGCATGTGTGTACTGCATGGCTGGCGCCGGCTTCTCCCCAGTGTCCGAATGCACTGCGGTTAACCAGCGAATAAGAATCCCTTCTGACGCGGTCGTGGATCGCCGAGCACGCGCATATGCCATGGCTCTGGATCAAAGACAGAGTCTCCGCTGTTTTGGTGATGGACCAAGAAGCAAGAGTGGCCTGTTCGGGCACCAGCCGCCAAGCGGCCTCGCATTTCCATCTAGCTGACGTCTTCGGTGCTAACATGGGGAGATGCCACAGTGCTTACAGTCTGCGTTGCACGAGTACCGAGTCTATTGTCACAGACACGAGCTCATGTACGAGTTAAACTTTGCTGTTTAAAGCTTTACATTTTGTGACAGTAACACCCCATGCTGGGGGCTCGGATAGATCCGGGTAATAGGGGAGTGAGCGTTAGCACAAGAGAGGTGGGGGTGTCCCACGTGTTTGGGGAAAGATACCTATTTTGCACAACTAATGCCCCCCCACTCACAACAGACAGCGAAAAGAGGTTTTGGAAAAGTAAGTCAGTATGACGTGTCACACTCCTGGGTGATGAGGTCAGCAATGGGTTTTGCCAGAGCTCACCGGTTATATATTTTAATAGCCGCTGAACATGCAGATCAGCCCAAATGGCTTTCAATATAAGTGTATATCTCTTGGCGTATTGCCAGTAATTGTTGATCAAGTTAATCATTAGTAATAAAACAATAAATATATGTTTTTATATAATCTGTGTCAGTTTTGTTATTTTTGTTCTCAAAGTTGCAATTCTGTTAGCTTGAGGGACAAATACAGATTTTAGCAGTTTAATATATTTCAGAATGGTGATTCGCAGCATGAAACTGTTTAAACAAACACTGAAAATGCTCTTAGGAACAACAGTCGTGGAACCAATCAGCGGCAAAGGATTTTGGTTTAAACCTCTGTGTCTAAACTATATCAAGCCATGCTCTTAATGCTTAAAAATAAAATTCTATTAATGTATTATATAACAATACACTGTTACGTGAATTCATTGAACCTGTAGCGCCTTATTCTAAAATCGGCGTCTCTGATGCAGTACTTATGTTTTCCATTAGATGGCGATGTATGCACATGTTTACAAGCAATGAGCCCAAAAGTTCGATTTAAAAAAAAAAAAGTTGTTGCGCTGAACAAAATGGAGTCGAAGAAAGCTCTCTCATTGGTTCTGGCTTTAAAATGCGTTAAATAAACGCCAAGTCGCGCGTAACATTATAGCATTCATTGTGTGTGCATGCATACTCTATTAATCCGCAGTACATTCATGACCTGCAAAAGTGCGCTGAATCTTGCGTGCTTGTTAATCTGCTCACACTATTACAACAAGCAGCTGAAGCAAAGCGCACCTTATGGAAAATTATACCACTCCGCAGTGTGGGCAACAATTATAGCGGAAATGTTGCTTGATCTTCTGATAAGGACAGGCCCCAGATAGCACATATATATTGAAATGACATTGATTCCATATCAGATAAAAAGGCTGAAACGTTGATCGTCAATGTTTCACTTTATATCAACATTGAATCAAGGTTTTGCCACCATCAATTTTTCAATACTGAAAATCTGACCAAAAATCAATTCGGTTTCAACGTTGATAATTTAACATTGACCATAATTCAGCTATAACTTTAACTATAATTCAACGCTGAAACAATGACGTGGTGCTATGTGGGGCAGGATTTACTAAGTGGGCATACCCTCACCTTACGTCGGCTGACTTGTGAGAGGTGCCAGAAGACCTACCGCTTTTAAATTTAATCAGATGGTAGGAATCATAACTATTAGGGAGAGTGTTTGCCAGCTTGCGAGTGGGCAGTGTTGGGCATGGGAGGAGTTAATGCGCTGAGAATACAAGTTAATTATCAGAACCAGGCACAGAGCAGCAAATACTTAAGTGGGTACGTAAGCTCAGAATGTTTTCCACCTCTCCTTCTTGGCTGATGTAGTGGAACATTTCGAGAAGGCTAATACAAGCCAGATGTGTTTAACTGACTTCTCAACTGTACAAATGAAAAAGCAGTGCAATTGTTGGGGGTTCTTAACGTGAAAGATTTAAGGTGGTCCCTGAATTCGGACGGGGAAAAAAATTGCATGTTTATTTTCAACCAGCTTCTAATGGGAAATTTGGGTCTCTGGGCACAATCACACTACCAAAATGCGTGGTTCTCCAAATACAAATAAGGTTATGAACCCAACCGCAAGCGCTTAAGGCATTTGGGGGGCTGGACAAAAACAATGTAATACATCTTAAACTTGAAAGTGGTCTGAAGAAAAGCAGACCTCCGAACGACCTTACTGGAAGATTCCAGGTTTGCATGGTTGAGTACATGAATGCCGAATTCACTGTGCATCCGTTGTTTTTTTTTTTTGTTTTTTTGCGTGAGGAAGAGAGAGTGCACATCCTTTGTACTGTAGCCGTTCTTGGAAAAAACTTGGAACAATGGCAAATCTGTCCAGGAGGGGGCAGCCTAGTAGAATCACTCCAGCAGTGCACTGAAGACCTGTGTAAGAAAGACACTGTTCAGAAATGGTGTCCATAGGAGGGCTGCAAGGCAGAAGCCGCTGCTGAACCAGAGGAACATGAAGGATCATCTAACATTTGGCAAAAAACACATTGATTACCCCCAACACTTTTGGGAGAATGTTCTGTGGCCTGATGAGGTCTGCAACTTCTGGAATAAAGCTAAGCAGCTTCCCACACACAGTCAGACACTGCGGAGGCTGTGTGACTTCTCATGACTGTGGGTCACATGTACTCAGCCGTCTACCAAGAAGTACCGAAGGAGGTCAGTGATCTGAAGCTCTAGTGCAGCTGGGTCATGCAGCAAGACAGTGATCTGATGCACCAGAGCTAGTCCACTTCTGAATGGCTGGAATTAAATAATAGCCTTCTGAAGTGGCCTAGTCAATGTCCTGATTGGAACCCCATTGAGATGCTGGGCCAGGACCTTAAATGGGCAGCTCAAAGTCAAAAACCCTCCAATGTGGCTGAATTAAAACATTTCTGTAGAAAACAGTGGCTCAGAACTTCACAGCAATGCTCATCTTCTGGGATATTATTTAGCATTACATAACACATAAAGAATGTAATCATTAGGACTCTGTTAAGAAGCTGATGTAAACCGTGTAGAGAGTGACCTTGTGACCTTCAGAGAATGCAGACCAATTACTGCTGTTCACAATGTGACGAAAAACAAGTATGAATTAGCACCTTGTATTGGCTTAGAAGTTTCTGTATCTGTTAGCTATTTTGTTATCCTTTGATGTATGAATATGCACTTTATTAATGCTGCAGCTTATCACTATGTAGAAGGACAAATATCTTATTAACCACCTAGCCAGAAAATCTGCAACAAGCATAAGCTGCCAAGGTTTGCTACTGAAGGAAGGGACTCACCTGAGTTTACCAAAAGTTCACGGCTGGGTATTTAAAAAACTGAGTAGAGATGGTGACGTCACCCTTATGTTCAGCCGAAGGACGAAACATTAAAAGAAATGATTGACAAACTAATCAGGATCAAGGGAGAAAACAACGAGGGTGAATGTGTGAAGAAATGATGATGCTTAAGTAACGAGATGCTGTTTCACGATAAGAAAATGTTTAAAAATTAGGGTAAAACAGTATTGGACACACTCCTGCAGGGTGTGCAGCCTTGGCTGCAACCTCACTGTGGCAATAAAGGCTGAATCTGAAGATCTACACAAGTGGCTCCTGACTCCTGATTGGCTGGGGAAGAAAACAACACACCAATCTCTTCTTAGCACAAGCGTTTATTTGCAGTTGTTGTTGCAAAAGGTGACTCCACCAAGTATTAAGTTTAGGGGGGTAATTACTTATGGGAGGTATTTTCTACAAAAAATGATAACAAGAAAATACAATCTCCACTTTGCCATTTAGTTTTCAAAGTCTGTGTGCAAACATCCTGCAAAAATTGAAATTAAAATGAAAAAGCACCATTTGCCTTTTTGTCTTTTCATTTTCCAATTTGACTTTTCAATTCCTACTTTGCCTTTTCGTTTTCAAGTTCATAACATGCAAATATATGTTAATCGGAGCGGGTCGGTGGGCGGAACAGGATTTTTGCACACAGACTTTGAAAACTAAATGGCAAAGTGGAGATTGAGATTGTATTCTTTTTATCATTTTCATTTTATTTTTTGCAGAAAATACCTCCCATAACTACTTTCTCAGATGGGTGTTGGTGAATTATCTTCCTTCAATAAATGAAATGATCGTTTAAAAAAACTGTGGGTCGTGTTTACTCCGGTCGTCCTTGGTATTGTATCTGTTTGGAGATCAGACCCAGTTAAGCATTACAAATAAGCAAAAAACAGAGGGAATTAGGGGCAAGTACTTCGTAACGGTGCTGTTTATAACATTAACATTTTGACCACACTGGTTGTGTTTATATGGCAGTACCAATATGTGTTATATATAATATATAGGACAATATTACACACTCCAAGAGAAGCAAAATCGCCTCCCTCAGGAAACCGAGAGTCTGCCGTGAGAGATGTTTCTGGGGAAAAATGTATGTGAACAAACTGTCTTTCATAAAATGATAAAAAATAGTGTGTGCATCTACTGTGCACTTCCATCCATCCATCCATCCATGTCAGTAAATAAGAACATTCTGTTCTTCTTTTTTTGTTTGTGGCCATAAGCAAAGATTTGATATCCCAATCCTGGATCTCTCCATCTCCAAACTAAATATTTACAAATGCAATCAGTTATTCAACTCCTCCTTAAGACTGTAACTATTCACAGATGCAAGCTTTTCTGAATACAGAGATTCTTTACAAAGTGCATCTGTATCATCTGAGTGACATTCAGATTAATAATGAAACTGCATAATGTAATTTGTCTGAGTTGCAGGATATTGGTAATACAGCTATATCATAATCAATTCAACTCCCATTCAAAGCTATAATTATTTGGGAATGTGATACTGACACCAAGTTTAGTGTAGCTGTGACACATGCATAAATAAAGCACTTGCATGTGACCAATCTTAGCTGTAAACCTGGCAAAACAAAATGAAGGTCTTACAAAAGCAGAGAGGACAATTAATTGCAGCGCACAAAAAGCCTTTGGCTACGTAGCTGGCAACATCAAATGCAAGTTTAAGACTCATGGTACAACAGCAAACATGCCTGGGTGTGTGAAAGAGCAGCGTTTCACAGAAGGGAATCAGACAATGGAACAGCAAAATTGCGAAAAATCCCCCCGTCTAACTTCTATGGCAAAAAAGTGGTGGGAACAAATGTGTTGGTGCAGACTATCAGAAGATCATTAAACAAGCAAGGGTTCCCTGACCAAGACGCCGTTTGACCAAGAGGCACATAAAAAGTCAAGTTGATTATGCAAGGGGAAATGGGGATAAGCCTATGGAATTCCGGGAGACAGTTTTAAAGGAGTGTTGACGGTACACCGTAACTGGTTGGACCCATGGAGCAGCAGTATGTCTACTGTAAGAAAGGAGCAGCTCGTGACAAGAAAAACACCATCCCCATGGTTAAGCACGGAGCCAGATCAGTCCTGTTGTGGGGGTGTTTTGCAGCTTCAGGGACTGACATCATGGATCTTGTGAAATACCAGGACATTCTGGAGAAGAATCAGAGGCTTTTAGTGCATAAATCGAACCTTTGTGATGACTGGCGATCTCCAGCAAGACAGCGACCCCAAGCATACAGTATGTCCAAGTCAACCATAGCTAGATTCAGGCATCACTTTTAAAGTGTAAAGAATCAATAGCACCAATACAGAAGTGGAGGTTTCCAGGATTAATGTGATGCATGTTAAATAGCAGGATACATATACTGACAAATTATTAGGGAAATGAAAATGCTGCTGGTGGTTTTAAAATGTATTGTAATATAACTTTGGCTCATGGGAATTTTACACAAAAATGAGGACAGAAGAAAAGATGATTGGTTCAGAGAGCTAACCAATCACGTCGTGGAGGTGGTGGGGCCAACCAAATAGACGTCTTGGTCCCACCTACTCTCGTTCGTTGGAGATCTCTGAACCAATTCATTTTAGTTGTGCCCTCAGAACATTCTTATGTAAGCAAGCCTCCTACGAGCATAACCTTGTTTTATTTGTTCATGTCAAACATACGTGACTGTGGTGTTTTAGGATTATATCAAATCATTAACTAATTCCCTTATTTAAAAAAAAAGCTGCTCGTTCGATCCTCGTGTGTGTCACGCCCCTCATTTACCTCATGTGAATTCCCGACTGTGATCACCCGTGCCCTGTTATTTCAGCTAGTCTTGTGTATATCAGTCCACGTCTTCCTGTTTCCCAAGTCTGTCATTAACGTTCGTCATGTGCTGTTCCCCGACTGCCTGAATAAAATGTGAAATTCGTTTCCTGTATTTCCTTCTGCACTCACGCACAGGACCTGACAATAGCCCTATAAGGTAACAAAACCTAATATAAAAAATAGCCAAGCGTACTGTCGGGTGTTTCCCTTTATGGTGGTTAAAAAAACTTTGGACTGGGTGGGGGGTTGAGTTTGATTTATTTATTTATTATTATTATTATTATTATTATTATCTTTTTCACTCTTCTTTATTTCTTATTCTGTATTCATGGCATTAACTTGGGAATTACTCATGTGGTCACTCATATTTACCTTCCATGTGCCCTCTAATTCTTTTTTATGCCATGTTTATAAAACTTCAATAAAAAGATTCGATTTAAAAAAAAAAAAAAAAAAAAAAACTTTGTTGTATTGCCATTCGATGTGCAAGTCTTATATTTGCAAATTTTGGAAAATATAAACAGTTCAGATATTACCAATTTGCAGTACCAGCTCTCCTGTGCCGTTCATGACACTGCGTGGCCAAACAGGGAATGTGTTTCATGTTGCATGTTGGTATGACAACACGAATTTCTATTGTTGGTTTACTGGTGTGTCAAAAACGATTTGGATGGCAAAAGAGATGAAGGGGCCGTTTTAATCGTTTACAATCTAATTTTGCCAAATTGTACCCCCCTGTCCATCCCCCTCATCTGCCTGGGCATCTTTCCGGGCACTGACTCACCAGCACTGTCATGGTGGGAGGTGACGCATCTGACACTAGCGTATGTGCAACGATGAAGGGGGGGGAGGTGGCTGGCGATCGGGCTGGTCAGTTGGAACACAGAGTAGGAGGTGTGGCTGCCTGACATCCATGATCCCCACACGATCCCAGTCAGGCCGGCCCCACAGCAAACCGCCATCACTGCCGCCAGAATGTGACTCGAGCTGGGTTGCGGCGACAGTCGCGTAGGAGCACGATGGCAGCAAGTAACAGGAGGCTGTCGATCGCCAGCGGCTGCGGGGGGGCAAGCAAGTGACCCGGTGCTGGTCCAGACCAGGGGCTGGCTACAGGAGGAGAGGTGTCTGGCATGAAGCAAGACTATGGTCCTCTCCTTGCTGTGGGGGGGCTTTGAGAAGCAAAAATGGCCGCTGTCCCAGCACTGGCGGCCTCCAAATGGCAGCTTGCAGTTGTTGCAGCTAATGGTGCCCCAGCATCTTGCCCAGGGTCCTCAGAATGGTCCGTGCTGCAATGGGGCTGGGCACTTCGATGTGGAGACTTTGATGAAGTTGTGTGGCCATTTCTACTGGCCCGATGGCTGCCAGGACACCGGCTGAAGGACTCAAGTCAGCCGCCCTGTGCGCCAATGCAGTCGTGCCGGGGAGGGGGGGGACACCCATGCAAACGGGTGCAATGACTGAATTGCGGCTTCTGCTGCGTCTGCAGGACATTCAGTATATTAGAGGGTTGCCCAACATATTTTCAGCCGTTGTAGAACTTTGCAGTTCAGTATGGATAAGTTGTTAACTGACTATGCTTGCTAAAACAAGCTCAGTGTTTATTTGTTTACTAGTTACAACAAAATAAGCGCCTACCTGAAATAACCTCCCTAACACATATAGGGCAAAGCCACAAACACGAATATCAGTACTGCATTCACATTTCACATTTTTATATGAGTACTGAACCACACTAGGGCACTGGGAATGAAATACATAAATAGACCCCGCCCCCAGGTCCACCTACACTTTGCAGTCAGTATTAAAAATGTGAGTGAGTCATCGGACAGCGAAAATGTAGGAGACGGCGGAGAACTGATGGAAGACGAGATAACCAGACAAGATTAGTGAACTGGAGATCAACCCTGCGCGCGGCGGACCTGCAGAACAGCCGCGCGGTGAAGGGGTATTCTCCTCATCAATACCCTTATCAGCATCAGGCACAAAATCGTGGCGTAACTGGTCTGGCCCCGAGTACTGCCACAACCCTCCTAATTACCGAGATCGTTACTTTCCTGAGCCAAAGACCCAAATCCCTTGTTAAGGGAACCAGCTGAACCATGTAGTCTTGCCGCATGACGTCACCGCCGTTACGGACTCCTGTGGGGTCTGTGTAGATGCTTCTTTATTATGTAAAGTAAATAAATACACGCATTAATCTGTCGTGCATTTAGCAGCTAGGCATTTTGATGGATTTAGTATACACCATGGTAAAGATTTATAATTGACGCTGGGGTGAATTATACAACATCGAAAGGAAAGAGCATATAATGCAATAAATATCATTTTATTTGCAAATTATATATGTATGCCGTGAATTATAGAGGCTGCACTTTTAGTTAAACGGACGTATTCTACATGCCCAGAGTACTCATCCTAAAAGACAGAAAATGACTTACTGAGCTGTAAATTCAGGCAGCATTTAATCATTATTCATTAATTCATTTTACCATTGAGAAAGATTGCACTGAACGCAATTTGCGACGCTTTAAACATGGGGCATTTGGCACACGGCATGCATGAAGGGGTGTAAGGCTCCGGACTCGGGCAGGCAGGTACAGCGCAGTGCCGACTGGGCTTTGAAAACCGATTGCAATGAAACGGCGGGGGATATTTGCGCCGAAGCAGTCCGGCGTTTTCTGCTCAACAGCTCGAAGTTGCATTGCAGGGGTGGGACTTCTGCAGTCGGGGGGAGCGCTTCCAGGGAGATGCTTTTAGCGGCGGGCATAGGGGGACCTCACCTCGCATGCTGACGCTCGGACTGCTTCGATAATACTGGCAGCATCACACGGTGCTGCTGCAAAATAGGGGAGTGCATCGCCCATGCCGCACATACGGCTCTGATCGGATGCGCTGAGGAAGGGACCCAACAAAGGTGCTGCTAGAGGAACAGGGTGCACTTGTTCGTTTTGATGGCGAAAGGTAAATGAACTGAGGACGGAAGATCGGTGGACTTTTCATCCGCCCTTCCTGACCGCACCAAACCAAACAGCAGTTCGGTAAGTGTGCGTCATCCGCGCACTCATTTATTCCCCTCGCTCGTTTGATTTTGCGCTTCCCTGCTCCTTTGCGTCCGCCGTGATCCGATGCTGTTTCGAACGAGCTTTGGTGTATCCCCGCGGCGTTTTCGCATCTTTCCCTTGCTTGCAGTGCGGGGTAGAAGGGGTAAGAGGGATGAACGTGCCGTAGAAGATGTGCTGTATCTCACCTTCTTTTTGGAGTATAAAAAAGTTCCCTGGATATTCAATTTTCTACAGTTTGTATGAATTTTAATGCATTTCATTTAGGCTTGCACATAATTATTGGAGTGCAACCAGTCTTATATATTATAATCCTTATGGGAAAGAATAAATTGGCAGTATTTTTACCAGTCTCACATAGACATGTACAGCTTTTGGAATTAAGCCACGTTAATGGGTTTACTGCATAATTGTTTGGTCGGACCATGTTCAGTCTTTCAGCAACTCCAAGGTGGGTTGTAAAGATGGCCCCGCTGTACCTCTCATGCAGTGCTACACCCACCAGGGGAACGTCGGTCTTGCTCAGTGCTGCACACGTGAGACCCGGCTGCATAGGGCTCTGTCACGCACAGTGGCTGCTCTGCCACCAGAGAGGAGATAAGTCTGATATGATGACTGTGTAGGAGTCCCCAGCCGCCATTATTCTGAGTATTAAATACATTTGTGTGGTTTTTCAACACTGACCTCTCACAATCACCTGCCTGAAAATCCCCCTCAGGAACCTGTACTGGCGTGCTAATGGTAGGTGGCAAGAGACTCAAGAACAGCCAGGAAATCCAGTTCGGGGTGACCATCCGTTTGGATTCAGATCAAACTGTGTGCGGAGCTCGTGCTCCTGCGTGCGAAGAGAGACCTTTCTGTTCCGTATTGACTGCACCATTTATCCAGAGTAGGCGGGAGACAACAGCTTCAGGGGGATTTTGCCCAGCTGCCTGTCATTATTAAAAAAACAGAAAGGGTCCCCCCCCCCTGCCCCCTGCCTGGGGCTGTCCCCACAGCCCCACCCCCTTGCCTTCTACATCCTCAGGATGGAGATGAGTAGCAAAGCACCGGCAAGCGACAGGGCAGCTGTGCCGCTGTAATATTATTTCTACACTCTGCCACCGCCGACCGTTGTGCACCACTGTGGCAGCGAGGTGGTTAATTTTTATTATGAATCATTGCCAGAGATTAAAAGCAAAGTTGATTTATGGGTTCTCGCGAGCCAGGCTCCCCTGTGCACAGATGAGCTGACTGTGCACCAGTGCTGTTGAAATCACTGCCGTGTGGCGTCCATTATTATCGATCACTAGTGTTTTAACGTGACTGACCAGTAAAGAGGAGCTGAGTGTTTTCAATCCCCCCACCCCCAATGCAGAGGACTGCTCCGTTCCTCGTAACATGTTCTTTCAGTTCATGGGGGCCTTGTCTGTCTCCTTGGGGTGCCCAACGTGTGCCTGAAATGCCAGGCCAATGACGAGCAGAGTGTGCCATTGTGTTCTTGGTGCCCTTGTTCGACTGCTTAGTGACCCCTGTTAGGCAGATTGCTCACATGACATGAGATTGCTGGGGGGGGGGGGGGGG
>JAABNX020000021.1:17576472-17588140 GCA_015163995.2 Mormyrus lacerda
GTCTGCTGCCCTTTGTAAATACTGTTTTAGACTCCTCTCTTGGTCTCCTGAGAACACTCTTCTGATGGTCCAGTACCCTGGATGTGGTAACTTGTCTGATCCCTCACCTGCAAGCTCCTCTCTTTTCTTATGGAATCGAAATAAGGTGGTATGACAGACGGAAAAGTCCTTGGCGACTGCCCTGACTGTCCTGACTGCCCTGACTGTCCTGACCTCATTCCTAATTACATTTGAAGCTTGTCCCAAAATTTCGAGGGGAACCCCTCTGTTAGTAACTCTCTTCCTCACTCTTGGTATACTGGAAAATCAGAATATTATTTCTATTTTTAGATCCATAAACTACAGTTAAGCTGTATAGCAGTATCCTTCGGACTTAAACTGAAAAAAATGTGCTGATTCTGAACGAAAAATGTTAAAAATGATATGTAGTCTATTTCAATATGGCTGGTTTGCTTGGGGACGGTTGCAACAGGTTGTTACAACCGTCCCTGACCTGCCAGTCATGACAGAACACCATGAGCTATAGCTATTCAGAGTCAGGGAAACATGCTGACAATACTTTTTAAAAGTCAACACCACAATGATTTGAACTAGGTATGTTTTGATTAATGAAAATAAAAGCTATGGACTGTAAGTCAAAAAAACAACTTGCAAAGAAGATTACTTTCATACCTTTAAAACAGTTATTTTTCAATAAATGCAGCAGCAGATGATGAAACTATAGTTTCTCTCTGGTGGAAAGAGGGCCTAACTGAGCATGTGCAGTATGAGTATAATAGTTTCTCTATGGTGAAGAGAGGGCCTAACTGAGCATGTGCAGTATGAGTATAATAGTTTCTCTCTGGTGAAGAGAGGGCCTAACTGAGCATGTGCAGTATGAGTATCATCACTCTAGCATATTTCTAATTGGAGAAATAAGACTTGTTGCAACCGTCCCCAGTCTCCCGAACTTCATCCGTTCAGAACTCAGGTTCGAATTCTAAAAAGTTCGAAGAAATAATGGAAAACTAATTAATTGATGCCCAGTCCCAAAATGACACATAAATATGTTTTTTTAGCATTTAAACACAAAATGAACAGGATAAAACAAGAACAGCATATACTGTACTAAACACAACTAAGCAGATTTATCAAAACAGTAATTTGTAAAGTAAGAAAATAAATGTATCTAAACCAGAGCATGTGAGCGGTGAAAATTTCCGCTCCTCGCTCATGAGGCTGTTGGCTCCACCCGCTCCGCTCTAATTATCTCTAAGCCACTCCGCTCAACATCGCTCCTCTCTCCGCTAAAATTTCTTCCCGCTCTAGTCAAATCGCTCCACGCTCTCTCCAGTTTAAAAAAGGGACAACGAATCTGCATGCCTAACAAATGTCACCTTAAACCGAAGCCTTATATCATAAAGAAACATGAGAAACGGCTGCATTGTCACTCAGAACAGAAAATATTTATTTTTAAACAACTATATGTAACAACAACGGACAGGTTTGGCAATGGCATTCCACACAATAATAAGCTTAAAAATAAAGGAATAAGTGGGCTGAATAGCCTGAAGAATATACAGGGTAAGCATCCACGTTTTAAATCCCTCAATTGTTTTCTGTTGATGCTGCTTCGTCTCTCTCTCTCTCTCTATATATATATATTAAATAAAAGTTCACTGACAGCGTTACGTGAAATTAAAAAATCTTATTAGACCTACTTTGAATGACAAAACTAATTAATTTGATTACCGATATTTATTTTATGGGCTTTTATACTATTATTTACTTTATAGACAGTTTCACTGCATTGTTGTTCTTGCTTTACATTGTTGTCATCTATACGTTTGATAAGAATAGTGCACTTGTATGATCTATCAGTTTCCTTTGTGGAATTCTTTGGGAATTCCATCTCGGCCAGTTTGTGTAACAGTCTTGATAATTGTTCAGATGAATTCTGGGTAGATTTGCACACGCCTCAGAGTCGTAGTGTGAGCGGTATCGGAGCAAAATTGGAGCGAGACAGAGCGACCGCTCTGACCAATTTCTGCCCGCTCCGCTCCACTCCGCTCACATGATCTGATCCAAACAATGTGTAAAGTTAAAAAAAAAAAGTCCTGCCCCGAATCCCAGTGTGATCAGCTGTTTCTGGTTGTTGTCTTTAGTCCTCTGTATTCAGATCGACTTCTAGGTCATTGAACTGGTGAGTTTGACTTGTAAGAAATTCGAGTTCTAATGAGTACTGAGGTACCACTGTATTAATATATACTTCCTGCCTCCTATGGCTATGGTTTGTTTTTACATATGCAGATGAATTCGAGTGTTTATTTGTATAAATGTTTTCTGCCATTTTTAAATATAATTTCTTTTTCTCTTATTGCACTGAACAGAAGAGGCACTCCTAGTTTCGTTGTGTATTTATAGTATACAATGATAATAAAGCTTCTATTCCATTCTCTTCTATTGAGACTTGTTGCTACTTGTATATGTGCCTCAAGGAAAGCAAGATGGGATTTATAAAAAGATATGGAACTGAATAAAGTATGTCTATTTTATAAAGTTTTTTATGGGAATTGAGACTTTTTCACATTTAAAGGACAAACAGAAGCCCTGCAGGAACATATTTGATTTTGTAAGACTTCACACTTCCAAATTCCCTTCATAAAGATATGTTAATTAGTATCAAATGAAGATTAAAATAATGTTTGGCTCGATATTAATTGAAATCAACATCTCCAAACTTCTGTGTTGTGTTGAATAAAAAGGTCTGCACAATGTACAGTTCATCATTAGTTTATCCAATTTCTGTAATCGCTGCCGTGGTTTTCACTCCACATCTATGCCCACACGTACATGGGTATTTTTTTAAAACGTACCCTTTTCTATACGTCTTGGGCTTTTGTCCACACGTAAACGGCGTCTTAGGTCACTGAAAACGGATCTTTTGCAAAACTCCGCCCAGGGTTAAGATTTTAATTAACCCCGTTTTCAGCGTCGACATGGAGTTTTTGGCTCAAAACGTCACATTGTGCACCGTTGTCCGCTTGGTTTAACATCAGAGCGTGCGCTGTTTGCTGTATACATTATGCGAGTTTGAGCAATGGCGGACTTAGTCGAAATTGTGCTTGTGCTAATCTTGCTAACAGGACTTCTTACATGTGTACAGATAAATGTTGAGTCACTCTCGCATTATATTGATCAACACAGACGTCGTTATGTGCGATGTTCAACTTAACAGAACTGGCAATTAGGCTTCTGATTGGCTAACATGGCAGTACGGTTACAGTTATAATGCCGCCTGTTGGTTTGGCATGCTCTTGACAGCACATTTTAGCGGTTTCATGTGGACGGAAATATTTTAGACAATGTTCGTGTGGATGGGGATTTTAAAAAAAAAAAAAACGGAGGGGGAAAAACACATTTTTGAAAAGTACGTGTGGACAAGGCACTATTCAGGAGTCGCTTGTGTAACCCTAAAATAAACATAAGTGTCGTGCTCCGTTCGTCCTGCACTCTCGTCGACCACGCCCCCCTCGTTAACCTTGTGTAGCACCAGCTGTTTTTTGTTTCCTGTCATCAGTCCGTTTGTATTTAGTCCGCGTTCCAGTTTGTTTCCCTAGTCCTGTCGTTAGCGTTATCGTCGTTCAGAAGTGGTTTCCCCTTAATAAAGTCAATTGTTAGTATTCACGGCTACCTTTTGCCTGCTTCCGGGAGGGAATCCTTAACAATAAGCTTGGAACGGAACTCAAACGCGTGATATATAGGAACGCAAGAGCAGAACATGTAACATGAACAGTAATATAGTGGAACGATGCTCCTTGAAGAGAAAAAGCATTATAAGATAAATTGCCAAACCATAAACAAACTGACTGTGTAAACAATGGTGGACGTCACCTGCACCCATGCCTTGGTGTTTAGTGGGCAGGGAAGGTGTAACATTACTACCTGAACCGCCCGCAGTAACACCACACTTGGTTCGAAGGCACCGGTCCCAAAGCTTGGTTATTCAAGCAAAGAGCAACTATAACTGAATTGCTGATAGAAAGCTCTGATTTGGGAACCAAAAGTGCTGACAGGGTTGCCAACTCTCATGCATCTGGCATGAAATATCAGGCAAGTACTTATGTCATATTATTCCATTATAAACCTAAAATTAGCTATATCAAAAGGATTGGGTTGTTTGAAAACCCCAGAAACAACTATTATTATTATTATTATTATTATTATTTATTAAGGTATTAAGACTGTTACATACATGTAAATGCACATGCATGTGCAGACCTCACTCCAGCCAAAATTGGCAACCATGAATTTCATGTCGACGAATAAGTTGTGCAAAGTGTATATTGTAATGAAGTGATTTGTGTGTGTATGTGTGTGGGTACTAGGAGAGGTCGAATGGATAATGTGCAGGAGTGGTGCTTAATCAGAAATGCCCTGTCAAGCGTAGTACTCGTGGGTTCAGGGAGTTGGGTGCCACTCGCATGCCGTTTAGGGCCGCTGGTGGTGAAGCTAGATAGCGGGCTGCAGGGTCGGGTTCCAGTGTGGTAGGGTGACGACAGCCAGGGCTCCTTGGTAGACGTGAAAATCAGAGTCCTCATACTGCCGGAAGGGCATTGGATTTTCCTTTCAGGGTGGCTCTGCAAAAGATTAGCTAGGGTGAAAGCTCCAATCCCAGGGGAGGGTCTTGAGCCCTCTGCGTTTTAACTTTGTCCTTATTTTGTGCGTTTTGTTTGTGTATTTTAATTAAGCAACGTAGCCCGTTAGTGCTCGGGCGGGACTAGAGGAAGTACTGCTCACATTATAACTCTAACCGTACTGCCATGTTAGCCAATCAGAAGCCTAATTGCCAGTATTTCCTGCCTGCGCCGGAAGTGTGGGATTTATTTTGCTTTGGTGGGGCGAGCAAAGCAGGTGGTTTGGATGCTGATGGAAAACGAAGGAGTGCAGGCAGCGGCAGGAGAAAAGTTTACAGGAGTCAGTGGAGTGCAGAGACTGTAGGACGTTTAAGAGGTTTGTGGCTTTGGAGCATGATAGGAGGGCAGTGTGAAGGCAGGAGATGGAAAGGGGAGTGCACAAGGAGGTGTGGACCATCGTGATATGGAAATAGGCCTGGTAACTTATCAGCAGTGCAAGATCCCAATCCTCACACCCTGTTATCTAATGTGCTGCCCAGTGCAAAGTGGTTTACAGTAGTGGGTTTCCCGTCGGTATTTCACAGCGTGTCCCTAGCAGAACGGTCACAGATTTTGTTTGCATTCAGCTATAGGGGTCAGCGGTACATCTGCACAAGGATACGGCAGAGATGGAAACACATGCTTAGGGCAGATTTGGATGGGTTTACTTTATGAGGCACAGCGATGCAGTATGTGGGTGATCTGCTCTGTGTTATATACACACGCGCTGAATCTGCTGCTGCTGAAGGTCTTAGCGAAAGGGGGGCTTGTGGTGCCCAAAGCTAAGCTGCAATACTGATTTGGACAAGCTGCATACTTGGGGAGTGAGTTCAGTCACAGGAGGGGCCCCTATGAGGTCTCTGTGTGGAAACAAAGGGGGTCGCTAAAGACACTGATGGTCTGTTTCACGACCGTGATGGATTTTTGGTTGATAATGAATGTGCATGGTCTTGAACACTGCACAAGGGGGGAGTACTATGAAAAAAAAAACAGGGTTTATGAGTTGAAGTTTTACATGGGGTGTCTAACTCAAACATGCAAAGCTATTTTCATGCAGGAAAAGGAGAAAGCAAGACGGCCGGACAAGACATTGAGCAGTACAAGCCAGTCATCTCCCCAGGAGACAGGTTGCACCTCCGAGTGTTAAATCACAGGTGTTTCAGGACGAGATGGCAAGAGGTGCAGGTCAACATGTGCAACAAGTTGAAGTTGCCAAGGTTTGCTGCTGAAGGGATTCGCTTGAGTTCACCAAAAGTTCACAGCTGGGTTTAAAAAAAAAGTATAAAAATTACTGTTAAACAGCTGCAACCTCACTGTGGCAATAAAGGCTGAATCTGAAGATCTACACAAGTGGCTCCTGACTCCTTATTGGCTGGGGTAGAAAAAAAACACAATACCAACAGTAATATTAACTAACTAGCTAACTATCTCAGAGTGAACTACACCTCTACTAGCAAAGATCCTTATTCAACACAACGTTACAGCAACAAAATATACATTTTAACAAGAAGGAGCTTTAATAAAAGTACGGTAACATTTCTCCTCCACTTTCACAGGCGACTATAAAACCTCCGCAAAAGAATAGACGAATGAAATAAACGTGATTGGCAGATTCAGCTGACCAATTTGTTGGACAGAGCTGAAATTTCGGTGGACATTGCCCACCCTGCCCACTTCTAGATCGGGCCCTGGTGAGGGAGGGGTGAACATGCAAACTCCTCTCTACGGCGGAAACGCTAAGCCTGGTCACAGGTAACAGGACTAACCACGGCGCCACCCTCAGCCAAACGAAAAGAAACGCAAACGCAGCGCAACAAATTAGCGCGGATTTTTCTCAGTGTTCGATATGCAACAGGAAATAGAATGCAAAATTCTGTAGGGCGGGATCAAATTAAATATTTAAAAATGAGTCCGTAAAGTTGTTTTTTTCTGCCTTTGGCCGGGTGAAACCCGAAAGTTGACTATAGTACAGCCCTGCACATCGTTATTGGCTTAAAATGCCAGCACGCCCCCTTCCTGAATACAAAAGAGCTGGAGGCGTATTATTACACCGAGAAATAACACGCACTTTGTATTTCAATCCAAGACCACCTCTCTTCCCCAGCGAGATTACTACTAGGTCCGACGTGCAGTACAGACCAGAGTTCCTACAAATGGAGGGCGCTAAGTATGAGCAGGGCAACATTGCTGGAAACCAGATTGGGTTGCGGATGTCATCCGCCCCCCCACCGCGGGATCATATTCTTTGGTCTTTGTTCAACTTTGCCTACTGTAATCCGTTTTGTCTGGCATTAGTGGCTCTTTACTACTCTGTCAGGGTGAGTGAGCTTAATTTCTCCATCCATAGCTATGAAAAATTATATGTCTAACCGTCTCAGTGAAACAGTAATAAACTACTGCAGTAAACCAATTTATCCAAAACTATTTCTACTGGCTTGTCCATTTGAATATTTTTCATTTAATTTATTGGAATGTTTTTCATTAAATTAAATATTTTGGGATTAAGTATCCTGCCCTGCAAGGTTGAGCTTGTTGAGGGGAAATTTCTTTGCCCAGTAGTACTGAAATATGACACTGTAAGTAAACATAAATACAACAAAGAATAAATATATCATTTAAAATCAGTAGTGAAATTAAAATTTTAAAATTAATAAAAGAAAATGACTGTTGTGCAAATGGAATTTGAGTAAATGGCAGATAAACAAATGGACTTGTGTAAGTGGAAATTGTGCAAATGGAATATGTACAGTCAGTGTCCCGTAGGAACAAAAGTGCCTTTGGAGTACAGTGCATTGTACAGGCATTCGGTAACAAAGATCATCTGTTCATCTGCTCATTTTTGTCTTTTAGGGGTAATAAGCAGAGTCTAAGAAATTTCAGGCTATCAGACAAAATGTCACCCTGGGCCCCTCGCTAGGGTTGCTATGGTGGAATTTGCTGAGGGAGGGGGTGGGATCTACAATTTGCAGAGTACAGGCCCTCAAGCATATCCATGTTCGATGTCCGGTGCCCCTGAAGACGTCTCTGTAAAAGTTCTCCCTGCCATGTTTTTCAAGCTGGGGCACATAATTTTACCTAATGCTTGATTATGAAGCTTTATCTGAACTGAAGTCAAAGAGCAATGTTTTGTTGCTTTTGACGTATCTTGCCAATGTACCATGATCTGGAAAACTAATAAACCATCACAGAAATACCGACACAAATGTTACCTGGCTAAAAATGAGCACATCCCATTCTTCAGGGGTGTAGGCTACAAGGGGACAATTTACCCATGATTTTGTGTTTTTGTTAACCTCTCATTCAGGCCAGAGACCGGAAGGTGCTGGGCGACCTGGAAGCTGCCCGGGTGTACGGATCTAAGGCTCGCTGCTTTAACGCCATCGCTCTTGGCATCTCTGTGGCTTCAGTGATCATCACTCTTATATTTGTGGGCATAGCCATGAGTTCAGCATCACGTCATTAGAATCGTGATGGTTAGAAGGAGAGAGCATTTTCTTCCTATCCCTTGGGACCTCGGAGCAAAGATATGCTGTGCTGGCTCTGAAACGAAATCAGTAAGGATGCATCGGAAATTTGAGAGGGAATAGGAGCCATGTGACCACATCAGAATCATGGAGTGATTGGCTTCCACCTGAGGGGACACATTTTTAATTGAGGTACCCTTGTAATCCGGGGTCTGAAGATTTATGATGACCATATGCTATTGTAAACAGAATACTTAGTCTAATATGTACGTGCCTTTAACTCATACAGCTTATTTTTTGTCAGTTTGACATAGTTCCTTGTATTCAATTCTGTATCACATTGGGTTGTTTAAACATATAGCATGCAATGTTTATATAGAAGCAAACACATTTACGTTTTGGTGTGAAAGCTTCTTTTACTGTGATTTTTTAAAATATATCTGAATAAACAGCAGAGTATTCATACAAAATCTGCGCTCACAATCTGTTATTATTGGAATCTCTACAATGATCATTTGTACACGTTAACCCCGCATTTGACTGCTGTCCATCCTAGAGTCTCCCGTGAAATTCCCTGGACGTGGATGTCAGTTATATGAAGAGAAGCTGGGATGATTAAAGTCAGTGTTAAATGTAACAGTCACAGATATACCTACTGTACCTGATCAGAAATGATCCACTTGGGAAACATCATGAATTAAATACAACATTACTTGCACATTTCAGCTAGTGGCTAGTTACCTTGCACTTGGAGTATCTAAAATTGCCATAACCACATTACCAAAAGTAAAATAACAAAAGGACAAAACGGAACTGCTATATCATGTGGTTTAACGAGCGAAGCCTCTGTCAGTGGAAGGATACCGGTTTGAGCAAGGCTTTGACAGCATAAGCTCTTGAGTAAGGCCCTAAACCCCTTAACCCCCAGCATCCAGGGAACCTCTGCAGGTGACCGTCCTTCACTGCCAAGCTCACTCTAACCTATATGTGTGTGAGGGAGAGCCAGACGGGCTAATGAGAGATCACCGGATCAATAAAGTATCATAAGAAAGTGATAAAGATAACAGAAGAGGCCCCTTATGTATTGCAATGCATAAGAAAGTCCGGGATGCAGGATTATACAACAAATAGTGGAGGTAGGGAAGGAAATGGCATAAGTTCTTTTGAGTAATACATGAACACCTTGAATAACAATACATTACGTAATTTATACAGGACTGTCACAAGTATTTCAGCATCACTATTCATATTTGGTTTATCCAGGCAAATGTTAAATTTAAGGCAAAGTAATATCTTCCATCGGTCATCCAATTAAAATGATTTACTATGTATCGACTGATTTCGAGTGTGATTAAATGATGAGACCCTTGAGGGAAAAGCAAGGGGATGTCTGGTATGGGTCATTTTGAGCCTGGAGCCTATTTCAGGAAGCACAGGGCAGTGGAGAAGGGGAATTCATGCTGCCAGAGCTGATGCACTCACAAATATCATTTACATATTTACCAGATGCTTTTGTATTAAGTAATGTACAAGTGAGGCAAATATCTTTCAGTGGGTGATGTAAAGGGTAAGCGGTACTGGAGCTGGAGCTGCACAGCAACTTCTAACAAAGTAAGAACCTAATAAAGCTATATTATAAGGACCGGTAAGTACAAGATTATCTATGGTGTTTTGCAATAATGTTCAATAAATAAATATACGATTAAATGATTATTCAAATAATGAATAAAACTGAAACAAATAAGAGTAACATTAGAGATGCAACAATTTCAATTGTGTGGACCAGCTGATACTGATTTTTGTCAATACCTCTCGAAGTAGTATAATTGACAGCATATACAAACAAAACACAACTTTTCTTCAATTCAAATTTTATTTTCATAATGAAAACAGACAAACTTCGCAATCTCCCCTAAACTGTACTAACTTACAAGATCTTCTCTCACTTAAGTCAATTATGTGCTGTGTGACTGGAAAGAGGTACAAATAATAATTAACTGAAAATGAGCTGCTGAACACCCAGCTTCATCTAGCATAGTTTACTTTAGCAAACAAGAGCAGGTGCAACAGATTTAAACAACAAAACAAATGTCAGTTACTTTTAACCTTTCTTTTGCCAGTCTAAATGTATGTCTAAATTCACTAGATAACACTTACGACATTGACCTTTTCCATCGATTACAAACCTCTAAATAAAACTGAAGAATACTAATCTCTTCCAAATAAGGATAATATTATTAATACAATTAGTATATGCTATGCAGACACAATTTTTACATGGCTAGTAAGATTAAGATCAGGCTTTTTCATATTTTCATACTGTACGAACATAATGGCGCAGGGGTTAAAGTTTCGCTAAAACATTTAGTAAAACATTAGTCTGTCATAGAAAAACCCGTAGCTAGCTTTGCAATGTTAATTATTATTCCTTTTCAATATTATCTAGTATACGTTTAATAATCAGTTTAAAGTTTACCTCCACCAAGTTTTCGTGGTGGTTCCCCCACGGTTTATTTTGGTCTTTACGTGTACTACAAATTGCAAGCTTTGACTCGTTTTCATTCACATTGAAAAACTTCGACGCTTAAGACGCGGTAGCGTGTGGCTGTGATTGCGCATGCGTAAAACGGATCGGTACGGTATCGGAAATACACGAGACTTCACCTGCCGGTCCCCGGGCCAAGCACGCTGAAAATCGGCCGATTCCGGTCCCTGGCCGGTGCATCTCTAATTAAAATAAATGAACTCTGCCCCAGCTATAAAAATGTATGGACAACTTAGGCAAAAAGCAGTGGGTACCAGACCAGAAGTTTTTTATAAAGGTTAAATAGACTAACATCTATTAAATATCTGTAATATATCCCCTCGTTTGTTTCGCCAACCATTTTCTTTTTTTTAATTCACTTTTTATTTACATATATCCAAATACACTTCAAATTATGCATATCAATAATTCACATTTACCTATAGCAGGAGTGGAAAAAAGAGATCAAATATACATAGAACTATATACAAAAAGGGAGTAATCAGTAAGATACAACCTCGTGAAATATAAAAATAAGGTCAGGCCTGTTAGATTTCGCCACCCATTTTCAATGCAACTTAAGTATTTTTTTTACTAGCCTAAGCGATGCTGCATCATCACCGACTATCCAGCGCCTACGTAGGGCATGCCTTGTCATGAAATTGATCGATCGGCTAAAGACACAGTGTAAATTCTTTGAGCGTATTTCTTTAGTTAAAAAGATACTATTATAGTCTCTTTCTATTAATCTTTCTATTAATTATCTATAGTTCTGACTAAAGATGAGTTGGAGGAGGTAAGGAGCTCACGCTGATCACAGTGCATCGCCGCACTCACCACACGACAAACCACATCAGGGATGCGAACCTGAGTGCAGCCATGTGGCGGGTGTTACCTCAGCACCACACCAGTCCCAAAGGACCTGTGTGAGTTTTTTTCCGGTGGCTGGCAGAGGCGGACATTTCAGGTCCAGAAAGTAAAAATCCAAACCAGGATTTTGTTTCAACCAACCAATTGAACATAAA
>JAABNX020000021.1:17612053-17629491 GCA_015163995.2 Mormyrus lacerda
CCACTTGGCAAAATAAAAGTGTTGGCACAATAAGGCACCCAGACTAACATCCTGCTTGCTAAACTGCCGGACACGACGGGGGGGGGAGTCCCCTCAGAGAGAAGCTTCTCCAAAACAGGGCACATAATAGGGAGAAGAAACAGGATCAACCTTTTTCTTAGTGCCGACTTTCTTTAAAGACTATAGCTAAAACTGTTGCCTGGATCCTACTTTTTAATTTACAGATTATTTATATTTTGTTTTGTGATTCTCTAAGCTTATGTTGTTTCACTGTAAATAATTACAAATATTGGATCTTTTTCTCAAATTGAGTTGGTTTTGTTTTCATACCTCAAAATGTATTATTCTGTACCATGATATAAACCATATAAATAATAAGCATGTGATATAATTTATGTTTTGTATGTTAGTAGATCATTTCACTTTTAATTGTACATTATTTTTGGTAATAAAATCTGAAGAGCCATTTGGGAACTGAAAGAGCCGGCTCTCTTAAAAGACTCGCGTACAGGCACAGGATGTGCACATGTGTGCTTTAAATCAGTCTGGGCCAGGACAATATTACTTTTTCTATATAGTTGGGTACCTGATCTGTGCTGAGAAGTTGATACTTGCCTGGCCCAGAGAGGTTTATGGTATTAAAATTGTCATGGAAACCTGGCTTCTCATTCACACCTTTGTGCACTATAGTATGACATGCCTTGTTTCCATCTGATATTTAAAGCATTAAATCAGTCTGGGCCAGGACAATGTCACCTTTTCTATATAGCTGGGTACCTGACGTGTACTAAGTTCATATTTGGGCATATTTCTGGGCCTGATTGGGAGTGGAAAGACGTTTGCGTTTGTCTCATTTTCTGATAAAATACACACATGCTATTATTGAATCTGCTCAGATATGTGCTTTCCTCAAAGTAGTAACAAGTCAATAGAATCGTTTTCAGTTAATACGAAACGAAGGCCAAATGAAGTGCTGAATGTAAGCTTCGCTAAATGAGCCCCCCCTACAGGCGCAATCGCGTCATTGCACTGAGTCGCTCAGCATTTAAGGTGGACCAGAAAATCCGAATAAGGAACTAACTTCAGCTTCGTCGTCACAAAGCAGTGTGTGCGTCCGTCATTACGAACGATCGCATTTAATCCGATTTTTAATGCTATACACTTTATGGCGAATTGTTCATACGTACGAGTTATCCATAAATCGGACGATCTTATCCTGGTAACTTTATATTCATTTTGCAGTGTTTACTTAAGTGAGACAATTCTGAAATGAACGGTGAAAGTAAATACTTTATTTTGTAAGAAGGTATTAAACCTTAACTGATAAAGAAAAAAACTATGTTACTTTGTAATAAGTTCTCATCCGAGCAACTAAATGTAAAAATGAATTTATTGCATCTGCTTCATTTATTTATTTGTTTCAATACATAAACTTAAAAACAACCTTTTAAGGGCACTCTAAACTTAATAATCAACAAATAGACTATGTTTCTCCTGACCTTCCTCACAGCTAAGTACAAGGGGGCAGTCACGCTTCATAAGCACGCACTTGCGGTACATTTCTGTCATAAAAAATCTGTCACAAAATATTTTAATATTGCAGTATTTATTAAACATCTCCAAGGGTCTTTAAAGAGGGGTGTCATCCAAGCAACTAGGCTAAATGTGAAATACAACTGACTCTATTTATGATTTTCAGTGGCTGTTTTATTATCTTTTAATAGACGTCGTGTCGTGTGTGAGCAGCATAATGACTGAGCAGATAGTACGCCGACCGTGTCGCAGTTTGCGGCAACCACTCTCCTTGGTATGTGACTGTGCAATGCCTTATTTTTCGTTGACAAGTTGAAGGGGAAGACAAAAAATGTAGAAGAGAGAAAACAACAGTGCTTTATTAACTGATGAATAGAAAAACAGCTGAGATTGTTACATTATTATTGATTTTCTGGCACTGAGAGGTATGTGAAAACTTGAAGAAAGATGTGGAACAAAGAACAAGGGAACTGCCATGGCAAAAATGAAGCTGCACCTCCATGGAGGATGGAGCGAGGTGGAGCGCCATAGCTGTAACCTTGAGACTTGACCACATAATGACAGACCTTCGGGACCAGCCCAGCAAAGCGGTCCTTTCCAGTCCCCACCCTTGTGTCAGGCAGAATAAAAGCCACTGTGTGGGAAGGGGTGCCAGCCATTGAGGAAGCGTCTAGCAGAGCATCCAGAGACACCCGGGACAGAATGGACAATGCCACCTACAGCTACCCGTCGGACTGCACACCGCTCACCAGCTGCAAGTCCTCCCGTAAGCCTGCAGGTGCCACCGTGATCCACATGGGCCATGCTGGCAAGCCACCCAACGACTACCTCATCTGGTCTCTATGCAACACCCTCTATATCAACTTCTGCTGCCTTGGCTTTCTGGCCCTCATCTACTCTATCAAGGTGAGCTGGGCTTCTGTGCCATCTCATTCTACTCTATTCAGCTATTTGCCGTTTGTACATTTTTTTGTACTGTATGTTGATTCCGTGCTATTGTTCCCAGTGAAGGTTTGTTTAGTTTATCCAAGAAAGGCATTATGTTATAATTAAAACACTGTAATTTCTGAGGAAGATTAGCATATTGCATTCCGGATCTTAAAATGATTGTTGCCCCATAAAAATTGCTGGCATGTATCTGCTCCATTATATAATTGTTGTGAACTCATTAAAGCAGTGCTTCCCAGTCCAGTCCTGAGGAACCC
The DNA here is from genome assembly GCA_015163995.2 of Mormyrus lacerda. Taxonomy (NCBI): domain Eukaryota; kingdom Metazoa; phylum Chordata; class Actinopteri; order Osteoglossiformes; family Mormyridae; genus Mormyrus; species Mormyrus lacerda. The sequence continues at coordinate 17,614,792 of JAABNX020000021.1, forward strand.
GCATTCCACATTTTTGCTTCCTTCCAGGAGGGAGCAAAAATGTGGATTGTGCTGAGGGCCAGATTGGAAAACACTGTCTTAAAGGCCATCAACAGAAAGCTTTGACTGTACCAAACTCTGCTCTGGGTTCTGTTCAAGAGACAAACACCTTGTCTCACAAGCCACAGGAAGCTAAACGGGGAGGGGATATGTACCCGAAGTAGCAACAACATTCCCCGCAAGATTAAAAGAAGCACTTCCTCTTTGGCATTGACAAGCTTAAATTACAGACGGTTACTACCAGCTTGGCTCACCGAATTAAAATCAGCATAATTGACATGTTACAAATGAAAGCTTTTCAAAAGATGATTAGAGGCTCAGGTCCTGAGATAGGGCTGTGCAGACACACACTGTTCGCATGACTGCTGACATTAGGGACGAAACAAAGCAAGACAACAAAATTGATAGGAAAGAAACCAAATCTGTTAGGGCCAAACTAATCTTATAAAATGGCTGCAGCAACAATAAAGAATAAGTTTCGTCTTCCACCTTCCATCTCACTCGCATGTGGTTAAATAATCAAATGAGGTGTCTTTAAAAAGCTACTTATTGCCAGAACTACCGCCGTGACTCTGGACTTAACTCATTCTCAGCTTCAGTGTTTCAGAAGGACTGGAAACTGCACACAAAACCAGATGAAATTTAGGACAGCACTTGTAGCTTGAGGTGCAGCTGAATGGAGATTGTGTGTAATCCCAGCCCACCCTGCTGACCGTGGGTCTGGTCTAGGAGCTGCTGAGTGACTCTCCACCAGTTGCAGATTGTGCCTCCGCCTTGCTGGGCGGTCTGAGTTCAGCTTTCTTGAAATCGGAAATCAGCTAAAAACATTTTAGCGGAGTTGAGAACCACTGTTGTTTTAAACTCTGAAATTGCAACACAGATCATGTATGGAGAGCAGTCTGACATCGACCTTACTCTATGCTCTGCCCCCCCTATCCAAGGCTCGTGACCAGAAAACCCTTGGAGACATGAGAACTGCTCAGGAGTGTTCAGACAAGGCCAAGTGGTACAACATCCTGGCGTCGGGCTGGAATCTGCTGGTGCCCCTGATACTGCTGGTGCTGTTAGTGCTGCTGCTGGTGCACTTGGGCAGCACCGAGGGCTCCTTTGACTTTTTCGGGGAGGACGGCTACCAGAGCTTCATGAAGCTCTTCAGCAGGTAGACCAGATGCAGAAAGAGGCAATGACACAAAGTCCATGAGACAGATATCAGGTCCCCAGCCAACAACCAGACGCTTCCTTAAAATGGGTCACCTTGACAAATAATTTTCTGTTTTCTTTGTACCTTTTCTTTGTTACTAATTATTGTTACTATTAATTATAATTATTTGTACTTCGATTCAGTATTGAAGTTGCAGAATTTTCCAGACGTTTTATTACACTTTTCCTCTTCTAAAATGTGATGAATACAAATAAAGTGTTAAAATATAACAGTTTGTTTTCATTGCCATGACCATAACTGTATTATTTGCTTTTAGAGGCAGGCCGAAATTTCCGTGAATGAATCTGGACTCAAGACAGCTACAAAAATACTACAAAGTGTAAAACGGCCATAATTATTTTGAGCTTCTGACCAGAGACTGGATCATTCTCCCATGTTCCCTGGTACCTTCAGTGAGATTTGGGCGGGGTTACTTCCCGTCTGATTTTAGCTCCTTATGCGAGGGAGCTCTGCATGTCACAGGAGCCTGGCACTGAGGCCCGGTGTCAATCCTCTGGCTCTCCAGTGTCATATTGGTTCAGGTACTGATAAGTAGATGCAGTTTTGTAGATGGCAGTTGTGTGAGGATCACTCAGTACAGAGTGCAGCATGTAGATCTGGGCTTGATTGGGAGACCTTCACTGGTTTATACCCGGGGATCATCTGTGCACACTTTAACCCCATTCCTCAATCACCTTACAGGCTAGCGTCAAATTCATAGAAAATGATCTTATAATTAAAATAGGGTAAAGAAACCAAAATGGCCATAATAAACACTAATATTGTATTTTTTCCATCAACCAGTTATACCATAGATGCATGTTTAAGTTGGACAGGGGAACATGTTATTAGCAGGGAAAGCAGAATGTTAGACTACCATAATCCTGATCCATGCTGTTGCAGCCACAGCGCACTGAACACACCTGATTCCATTTGTTTAATGTCAAATGTCTGATTTAAACTCCTTATGGTATTTCAGGTCGGGCTGTAACCAGAGTAACTGGACTTAACTCTGAAGCCACTGGGCGGGCAGTACTATAGAAGATCTCCTCATTCCGTCACACTATGTCTTGACACCAGTGCTGGTGGTGGTGACCTAGGCGAGGTTCATCTGAGCTTTCAGTCAGCTGGAGACTTTCTATTCGCCTGGTCTATTACTGCCTCTCACCAGCCATGGTCCTGCTGTTACTGGCCACGTTCTCCAGGGTCAGGTATTTATATGCAGCTAAATTACAGGCTGAAGTACCAACTTTCTACTTTCCGCCCAGTAAAGAAAAATGAAAATGTTTCCAGATGTGTCTTTGGAGAGATTACAGGCTGAGTGCGTCTCACTGGTTTCTGAGTAAATGGGAGTAACTTCTCCTCCGAGTGATCTAAAAACGGCATTCTGGTCACAGGAGTGGTCCATGTGTGGGACATTGTGCCCACAAAGAAATCCGAGGTTCATGTGGCTGGCTGGACCACCCCGGGCGGCATCTGGCCAAAGGCCATGAAAAAAAATTCAAATATAAACATACATGTGTACAATACTGTGCCATGGCACAGTTCAATAAACTCACATAGTTGACAACATAACATGAAAATGTGGTTCGGATTGCTTGCGCTGAGTTGGGGAATGAAAACGGGATGTGAGTTTTAAGAGTTCTGACGTTCCTGAACGTACTTAAACACTCTTAAAATGGACAAGGGAATGGCGCACATTTAGCGTACCTGCCATACTTCAATCTGTAATGTCTTAATATCTGCCCTCTTTTGTTACAACTGAATGCACAATACTTGCATCTCCAAATCATGTTTGCTTTCCTTTGGTCCTTACGTTTACCAGTGAACGGGCTACGAGGGCCGTGTCGTGCTAGAAGCTCTTGCCAGGTTTCCAGATCCTGTGAATAAGCATTTCAGATATCCACAACAGCATTCCTCACTTCTACAATTATCATTTCAAAAATCCACATCCTCATTCCTCCTAGGTGAAATTATGTCACTTTTGCCATTCATGTCTATTGAGCTTTTAATTTCAAATATCCACAATTATATTTCAGATATCCGGAATGTTCACTCTGGATTTCTGCAATTGAAATCTTACTAGGAAAAACTCCCATTTCAGATATCTGCAATCCAGCAGTTACTAGTAATAATTTTTATTTCAGATATCTGAAAGGATACCACCATTTTAGATTTCCATAATATAATGAGTTTTTCTTAACTTTCTGTTAAAATACACTTTGGGATTACAATGTGGAATTAGGATATGATTACTTAAAATTTAACTTAATACTTAAGTGCAGTAATGACAATAATGGAAGAGGGGGAATCATTGAATCCAGGACTAAAAATCTGACTCCTATAACACAGTATATTCCATCTAAGTGGAAACTATTTAATAATAATTATTATGGTTTATTGTATATCAATAAACTGAAAAATTAGTAAATACAATTTAAGCTTCATTTCCTGTTGTACTCCTTGTTCGTTGTTTTGGAAATTCAGTCTCTTGACACGACGACGGTCAAAGGTAGCAATAGTACTGTCATTCCAAATATTCATGCCAAAAAAAAGGTTCACCTCGGCGCTATGCCCTGGTGACCTGATTTCCGGTGAGCGCCGATGGAGCTCAAAGCCGGCCGGCAGATAGCCTGCAGAGGAGGTGTGGAAACCAGACCGACTGGCAGGTGCTTCTTCGCTCCATCCTACCTGTGCACCAGCAACACCACCGTCAATATTCCGACCGCTCAAAAATGAACAGGTACGATGTCAAGCTTTCCAAGTGTATCCTACCGACACAAAATTATTACTAGAATTTAATTAGCGTTGTTCAGGTAAAAAATATGAGAAGTCGTACTTTAAGTATGCAGGTGTCACATGCATATTTGTATTACACCTCATCGTCATTTTGTAATCATTATTGTTATTATTATTAAGAATAATAATAATAATTGTTATTATTATTATCATCAGAACTGATAACGTAAAGATGGGCCGAACATAACTTATTAGTAATTATTATTTTTTATTTTATTTATTTTATATTTTCATTGTGATTATTTATGTTATACAGTCGATACAATCGTTTACATTTTTAAAAGACATCGTTTTTAATCGAACTGAAAGACCTTCGTTAACAGATAATGTGTTAGGGATATAAAAGCGGTTATGTACATTCAACGTCTCCGCATGGATAAGGATAAGAGTCGGTTATTATGATACGATATTTCTAAGCGATTAATTAGATATTGGATAATATTGGTTTTAAATTAGTCTTTATATAGCATATGTAGTTATATAGCATATTATATAGCATATTACAGTTTTCATTATTACTTCCTTATTTTGATGCTCCGATATAAAGTGAAATTCAGCCTTTAAAAGTTGCATGTAACGTAATTTTTTTTAAAAGAACCCCCCAAAAAAGAGTTCTTCGATTTTGAACAAAAAGGAAGTAAACATCATGGTTCCCAAGGGCTGTGGAACATCATGTTTGGTACTCTGGGACACTCTGGGGACCGTTTCTGAAACTCAGGCTGAAAGAGGGGGGAGTTACGGAGAGGGAACGTACCCATCCCAGGTTGCGTTTCAGCCTTGACCTTCAGACTAATCTCCTGCCTGTTTGTCCTGACCAACAGACTAGGAGGCATTTGACATTCAGGCCTCATGTGAAAGAACTAGTTACAGGTAAAACGAGTTCCAGCATCACAACATTCCCAAGACACATACTCCTCCTTGATTGTTCTCCCCGTAACTTGGCAACAGCTTGTCACCTGGTGGTTCATTGGTTGTAGCAGATAGTTGCCTCACTCCATCTCTGCCTTTGCCCGATATAAGTTGCTACAGAGTAGCACAATGTTGCTTGTCTGTCCCAGAAGTTTGCAAAATCTTTCTGTACCATGCAGAAATAGAAAAAATAACAAGAGAGCGCAAGGTAATGCTGAACAGTCCTGGAAATCAGCATATTCTCTAAACTCCTATGTCCTGCTTTGGATTTAGTGTTGTTTCCAGGTTGGGATATGCGAAAACGGCTTTGTTTGCCCCTAGGAATAAAGAGAGTATGACTTTTCTATTAGCAGGATTAGTAACTTGATCTATTTTGTAGTTTCTTTAGGTGAATAAGGGGATTAAGCAACCTGAATGTGTAGTATGCGTGTATGTTTTGCTCTTCTAGAATTTCACCTTTATTAAGTGCACCTGGTCACACGCAAGAGTCTCAAGGTTCTCGGTGTATTGAGGCCTGGCTGTCCTCTGTAAGGATAAACCCACTTTGGACAAAATCGCTGCAATTGGCAAGAAGTAAGACAGAATCCTGAATGAGGTAAGGGTGGTTTGAGTCAGGATTTCGAAGAAGACTCTCAAGATCCTTAAGCAGCCCTCAAAGGAGTCACAGAGAGTGTCAGGCTAATTATGCTGAGTAACTAGACCTGCATCACTGCACCTTACTGCTATAATGAAGCTCCCTTGCTTAGGCTGCTTTCCTCAGTCATCACTCTTACACCGTTCTTACAGCGTCTGTCGATCACTTCATCACACGCCGCTGCGTAATCTATCCCTAGCTGATGTACACCTTCCAAGTCTGAAAAACAATGGCTGTAGAACGCCGCAGCAGCTGACAAGGAATGACGTCAACCAAGCTGAAAGCCCTTAGGCTGAACTGGATTGCAGGAGTAGGGTGTGGCCCTCATCAGGAGGCGGAGCTTGCTAATGCTCTAACGGGAAAAGCCACCAGCAACTTACTAAAACAGACTAACAGGAAACTCTGAGGCAGCAGGGCCGAAGGTGGATCGATGTGCCACCCCTCACTCTCATATTCCCTTCATGTTCTAGCACCTTCTGATTTACAGACTAAGCAGTCTGTGTATTTGCTGCCATACTTCATAACATTATGTATATGACTGAATCACTTACATCCACAGATTTTGAGTGAAACAAATCCGCACGTCTTGCTGCTTTCACATTTTTTGGATGTTCCATTTACACGTCTGCTTTGTATTTTAACTGAAGGAATTTGGATTAACTGCACAAAGGTAAAGTGAATGTTCTGTTATTCATACATTTAATTCCATAGCTTTGTTCTGCATCCTTCAATCATACATCAGAGTTCCTGTCAACCTGTGAGCTATTCTGTTTTACCAGGAACCAGATTAAACCTTTGGGGTATCTGTGGTACAGGTTACATTCCTGTTATTGCTTTCATCTTTTTCCTGTTTTTTCTGCATGACTTACATTGTGTACATCTTATATTGTGTCCATTGTGCAAATGTCTGGCCAATCTGGATTATTCCAGAATCCTTGTTGAAAACCATACGACAGTTAGTTCCCTCCCAGGATTCAGATTTTATTGAAACTTAATGACAGAACTGTGTTAAACCACCAAAAAGTCAGAAGTAAGCCCTCCCTGTACAGTAACATTCTAGCAATCGCTCACCTCCCTGTACAGTAACATTGTAGCAATCGCTCAGCCTCCCTGTACAGTAACATTGTAGCAATCGCTCAGCCTCCCTGTACAGTAACATTGTAGCAATCGCTCAGCCTCCCTGTACAGTGACATTGTAGCAATCGCTCAGCCTCGCTGATAGTGCTTTTCCGCAGCCACCAGGAACTGAGCTGAACCCGAGCCGAACACCGAAAAGACAGAATTCCATTGCCGATATGCTGATATGGCACCGCTTACTAGCAGGACCGAAAGCATAACTGAAGTAAGATGGTTGCACCATCATCTGACTGGTCAAAATGCACGGAAACAAGAAAGAACAGGAATTATTCATTATTATTAGTATCGCGTATCGAAATGTATTGATTTATTGATGCACGACTCGGAACTTGAAAATTTTCAACCACCTACTTGGAAAAAGTACAATGGAACAGATAAAAGGAATGGATTTGTGATCCAAAAAAAGCATCTACATTGTAATTAAGTCTGTTCTTGCCCGCCCACAGTCTTAGGCTAGGGCAGAGCTCACATCTCCCATTAGCTAGCCGACAGGTTTTGGTGTGGACCCACATGTGTGCTCTGTCCAGTCACTGGGACTTCAACTGGGACTTACAGTATAGTCTGGCTTGGGACAATAGAATGGGACACTTGGCTCCTGCATGCACTTGTTGATCCCTTACTTATTGTTTACCAAATTGATCCACCCAACCCTCTGTCCATGAGGCTGTGTTACATCCCTCTCTGCAGTTCGTCATACATCCTAGGAGATAGGAGCTCCACTTCACGACTCAAGGGTGAGAGCGGGAACAGCCGATGAAACAAATAGGAAATTATCTATAGGCCAGGCCTTCCCATTTGACAAATGCTTTCAGTTCGACCTTCAAACAATGCAGCCTACAAAGGCTATATACCTTCATAGATGCAGCCCCTGAATGTGGACACTCTCTAAACTCAGGAATACCTTTACTGAGAGTGAGCTGGAACCCCGCTGTACAGTAACTAGTGTCTCTTCACGGTACAGGTAGGTACAGTCACCACAAGATGCTTTGGGACATCGGTGAAACAGGCACGTTAAACCGACATTTGAGACTCTGTGGCCAGCCAATACAATGCTGTTTTATATAAAAACTACAGGTACTGTTTCTGCATCAGATACATTTGGGTAGACGTGTTTCTTAATTGACTAAAATATCCTGTTGGAAAATGTCAGAAGGCCACGAAACCTTTAGGATCAAATCAGTATGTTTCCACTGATAGATTACCAACAAAATATTTTACTACATGTAATCTGTCCAAATAATAAAGGGACATTAAAATCAATCACAACCAACAGCTGCCCACCACTAGCTCTGGGTGTGACCAAAGTTCCCCCACCACAGACAGGCCAAAATGAAGCATTTACATTGTAATTAAGTCTGTTCTTGCCCACCCACAGTCTTAAGCTAGGGCAGAGCTCACATCTCCCATTAGCTAGCCGCCAGGTTTGGCTGTGGACCCACATGTGTGCTCTGTCCAGTCACGGGGACGGAAACTGGGACTTATAGTCTGGTTTGGGACAATGGAATGGGACACTCTGATCCTGCATGCACTTGTTGATCCCTTATTGTTTACCAAATTGATCCGCCCAACCCTCTGTCCATGAGGCTGTGTTACATCCCTCTCTGAAATTCGTCATAGAGCCGGTAAACAAGATGATGTAATCTGACACACTAAAGCTAGCTAACTCCCTGTCAAATCAAAGAAGGGAAGCCAACTGCCAACGCGCCTACCAATCACAAGCTCCTATCAGTGGAGATGTGTACTAGGAACATGTCAACTAGCCCTTCTGACTACTAACCAATTCATTATTGCCTGTTCCTTGATTATGGTCTTAGGCAAGGCTATTCAGACTGGTAAGGATTAACAAAGCTATTCAGACTGGTAAGGATTAACAAGGCTATTCAGACAAGCTTATGGGACTCCTACAAAAATGAGCACCAACATTACCAAATCGCCCTGTGTATGTAGTGAATAATAATTATTATATGCCATAGACAAAATTTAAATTCAAAATATAATTTTCACCACTAAGGACTCACTTTTATCCATCGTCGTACCCATCTTATAACTGTTTATCATATTCAAGATTTCCAGGCACAGCACTTTCAGTGACGCACATTTCATTCTGGTGACATGTTTGCTTAAGACCAAAACAAATATTTGTGACACTTTATTTTGCAATGCGTATTGCATTATATCATGTGTGATAAATCATGAAAACCTGGGCACTGCCATGTTTTAGACACTTCTAAATTCTATATTTTCTTTTGATTCAAGGTGTGCATTGTGGGAAGTTTTACTGGAAGATGCTGAAAACTGTCAAAATATTGATTGGCTACAGTACGACAGAGGAATGCGCATTCCTTCATTGACTTTCTGGATTGGACGTTTGCTATCGTCTTGGTAACACTCAGGGGTAACTCTTTTCTCAGGTGCCTCATCTTCAGTTCAGAGGTGCTGAGATTCATCGAGAAGTGCATGGTGGCTGTGGGTACCCAGACCAGTCAGGCAGCCACCTTGGCAGATGTCCTGGTGGAGGGAGACCGGCGGGGCCACTACAGTCATGGACTCAATCGCATGGGTCAGTTTCCACCCAAGCCCCTAGACACTGAACCGTCGCACAGTGAATGATGCCCTCCGGACTCAAGCATGCTCATAAAAAATAGACTGATCTCTTGTTGTAAAGTATCCGTTGAGGTTATTATCCAGGTGGTTCAGGGAGAAGGATTCAGAATAGGAAACCGTAAACTGGAGAAATCGTTGCTGGTTCGTACAGAGAGCTCTACAAAGCAATGGAAGAAAGTGAAGATGATGAAAGACTGCTCTGTTTCTCCTAAGTGACCTTATTTCTTCTCTTCTGCAGATATGTACGTTAAAGACATCCAGACAGGCATTTGTGCTAAGGAAGGCATCCCCACAATTGACAAAGAGACCGTGGCCACAGCACTGGTGAATGGGAGGAACCTGCTTGGACCTGTTGTGGGCAACTTCTGCATGGATCTGGCCATTCAGAAGGCCAGGGATGCAGGCATTGGCTGGGTGGTAGCCTATGGTAAGTCTATATATGAGACAGTAGCAGCTCAGGACAACATATATAGAGAAGACTCAAACAATCATATCCACTAAATAGTCACACTCTTGTTTTGTCTGCTTAGGCTCCAACCACTTTGGTATTGCCAGTTATTATTCCATGCAGGCACTGAAGGAGGACATGATTGTGAGTAGCGCATTACCACACCGTGAACTCTGTCTCCACCTAGTGGTAAACTGTAAGAGCACGTCCCTCAGGTGTTTCACTCTCTACTTTGGCAGGGGATGAGTTACACCAACACATCTCCTCTTGTGGTGCCAACAAGGGGAAAAGAAGTAGGTCCTTAATTGTTTCACTTTCCTGCAGCTAGGATCATCTGAGTGTGGATTCCTGTCAGTATTTTTCCTGGAAATGAACCATGCTTATGTGATAAAGTCCACATCCCATGTGGGATTTCTGTCATATTGCAGGTGCTTGTCTGCGCTTAGCTGGCAGGCTGATGCAAAGCGACGCTTCATGTTCATGTTTTTCATTTCAGTGCACGCTGGGTACCAATCCCATTAGTGTGGTCGCTCCAGCTAACAATGGCGACAGCTTTATACTGGACATGGCTACATCTGCAGCGGCCCTGGGGAAGGTAGGACCCACTCAGCTTTCATCCCCTGGTTAGGAACAGAGTTCTTCAGTGCACTGCATGGTCCAGAGTGTTTGAACGCTTCTTGGTTTGGGCCCTGCAGGTGGAGCTCCATAATCGCCGTGGCGACACCATCCCAGAGGGCTGGGGCTGTGACTCTGAGGGCCGGCTGAGCATCGACCCGGCCGAGGTGCTGAACGGGGGCGGCCTGGTGCCCGTAGGCGGGAGTGAGACCACAGGTCAGTATTCATCTTTCCACATCCTTGCTGCTGCTGATCAACACAAAGCAATGCAGGTAATTGATGTGGGGTTCCTCCTATTCCACAGGCGGGTACAAAGGTTTTGGTCTGGCCATGATGGTGGAGGTTTTCTGCGGCATTCTGGCCGGCTCTCAGTACAGCAAGCATATACGCACCTGGAGGGTCACAGACCGTGTGGCTGACCTGGTTTGTATTTACGTAATAATGGAGGGCTGAGCTTCAGTGCAGTGCGTACTGTATAAAGGGGTCCTAATATTCAGATAGCATATTGCCGAGGCCCTCTAGTGGCCATAATAAATACTGCCGTTTCTCTACTAACAAAGACCAATGGGGTTTGTAAGGAGCGGTGAAACATACAGTGCAAGTTTTTGTTCAACTGTGTAATTCATTGCTTTTGCATATTGAAATGCAGTTTTAAACCTTTTTTTTTTTTAATCATTACCCTCAATTAACAACTGTACTTTTGATTGCAGGGCCAGTGCTTTGTAGCTATTAACCCGGCTTGCTTTGCACCAGGATTTAAAGACAGAATGTCTGATCTGCTCTCTATACACAGGAGTCTGGACCCGGTGAGTGTCGCACATTATATCTTATAGCCTGCCATGGGAACTGAGCCTGTGGCTGGAAAGTTGCCGAATTATATATTTCCAGCATGCAAGCTTGAAATGAATAACCAATATTCAATAATCGTCTACATGTCCGGCAGCAAATCGCTGTGTCCTGTGACTTTTGACCCCATATCAATGTTGTATCAGTCTGAACCAGACGCTCCAGTACTTATCCCGGGAGACCCAGAAAGGTCCAACATCCAGAACTGCAGGACCCTTGGCGGAATCCCTTATGACATAGAAGTAGTCAATCATATGGTAGGACACCATAAAAGCACTGGCAGCCTCTGACTCTTGACCTGTTGTTTGCATGTCACCACAGCTGTTTCCCAGAATGCACCACAGTCACGCATCCTGTTTTCTTTGGCAGAACAACTTCGCCAAGAACTTTGGCATCGAGCCTCTGCTGCCAGTCAATAGGCCGGTGCCAGGGCAGAAGCCACAGCACTATGACAATCCACTGGAGGCCAGAGGAAGAGTTTAATAATTTCCTTTTGTTTTTTTTTTTTTTGCTAAAAAATTATGATCTTTTAAAATCTGTTCTTAGTATATGCAAAGCAGAACTGAGTTATAACGAACCTTCCAGAAAACTTAATAAAAACAATTAATACTTAAGGGAATCCATATTCCTGGTACAGGTGTAGGTAAGGTGACCTCCACAGCCACTTCAGGCAGTGGTACAGTATCAAGCTGCTGAGAGTACCTGTCACCACACCACCCCCGTCCAACAGCGCATGACTGCGATTAAAACTGGATTCTCTATCGCAAAGGGGCTCCGGCTCCGTGATGGATGGCTGCTCAAGGTCAAGGCTTCACAATATGGCAATGTTTCTATAAGAAAGACAATCTGCTCACGAAAAGCTGCCTAATTTTCAGGGGAAGTAAGAAAGCGAGCAGTTTTAAAGACAAGGACGCACCAAAAAAAGTGCTATTAGGTATTTTTATTATAGGTCAATTACATAAATCATGCAGGACTTTTCTGTCCTGCTGATCTTCATCAGCTGATCTAAATAAGAAGGGTCTGTTCATTGTTTTATTTTCAAAACTCGTCATTTTTATAAAATGTAAATGTTCCATATCTTAAAAGACATGCTTACAGATGTAGCGAACTTTTTAAAATGAGTTATTTCATCTTTATACTAACTGTCTAAAATGGCTAAAGAGAAACGTTTAGCATCATCGCACATGTGCACACAGGTAAATGCATTTATCCTGCTGAAATTACCCTCGAAGTTGACGTCGGGCCGCCCTCGCACCCTAATAAAACGTCACTCAACAAACTTAATTTCCCAAGCAGGCGCGCCGTTTTACTGCCATCATCCGAACTACATGCACACACACGCGGGGGTAGCAGGGGTTGCCATGCAATGACTGTACTTAAGGACGTTATTAACTGAGAAGAAAACCTGCTTTTGAGAACAGTTACTCTTGCTCAGGTTTTCTGCGTAAAGTTTTTTTTTTTTTTTTGCACAAAAGGACATTCCTCCCTTTCCTGTATCGCCTGCGTCATATATTACATGAAGTATACCTGGTAATGCATCGCATCTAATTGGGTTTAAAAGCAGCTTTTTTAAGAATGTCCACTCCGATCGAAGCCGACATATGGCACACCGGCCGGTCTTCAACTACCACAGAACATAGGGAGACGCATCTGGAATTAGAAATGTCCGAGACGGCAACAGCTCCGGCAAAGCAGCCCGACGCTTCAAAGACAGCTGCGGATGAAAGGAAAAGCGAATGGCTGAGCGCAGGAGAAGCCGCGACCGGCAGCGGCAGCCGCTGGGAGGAGATCGCGCTGGACGCGTCGGTTAGCGAGCCGATGTCCCGCATGCCGGGCGTGCGCTTCCACCCTCGCATGTCCGTGTACAGCACCACCCGTCCCTTACTAACCCGCGGCCACATCCAAGGACGCGTCTACAACTTTCTGGAAAGACCAAGCGGCTGGAGATGCTTCGTCTATCACTTCACCGTGTGAGTCTTCTGAAGTTGTCGATTACCAAGGGGCCACCTGTTACAGCTAAGACCTTGACTTTTTTTTAAAGTAGGCTTACAGAAATGATTAACCAAAAAGGTTCATGTATACACTGGTTTTGTTACAGCCCTAACGCTCCTACATAATACACTTAAATATTTAGTGTAATTTTTCAGGTAAAAGTGAATAATGCGTTGGCACGTGATATATTAATTAATTACATAATGATATTCCATTAAGCCTGCCCCCACCACCATAAACTAGCCAATTAAACTACCAGTATAGATTGTATAAAGTGGGAAAAGCAAGCCAGTAGTCTATTTCACATTCTGGTTAACAACTGAACTCTGACACTCTAAAGTTCCTACAGGTACACTGACATAATCTTAAATGTTATTAACATGAATAAAACAAATTTCATGCAATATGAATTTCAAAAACGTTTTCATTGCGATCATGACAACTAAGGTAAGCATAAAATTAACAGCAGGAGCATAATCAGATTTGCAGAAGGTATGTATAGAGATGGGATTCTGGATTTTTGGTCATAGGGATATATGGTATTCCAGGCAACAGCCTACAGAACAGGGTTTTAGCAGAAATGTCCTACTTGAGGCCGACATGGAAAGGGTCATTTTAAAAGGATCAAGGGCAAAAGAGCAACAGAAAGACCATATTAAGGGATTTTGGAGACTGGTAGTATTTAAGACCTCTGTCCTATTTGACTCCACCCACCACTGGCTGAGACAATGAGGAGATACACAGATCTGGTCATTGAAGTTGGTGAACTGACTATGAGCTGTCTGTGCAACCTCTGATGTTCTGCTCCTAAAGAGCGCAGCTCCCTGCCTCCTCGTTTCCAGTGTTCAGCAGCACGTCTGTTAGGTCTGACCCAGCGCACTTGTGTGGTGTATCAGATCAGACAGCACCTTTGATTCCCAGTTTACTGTTTACCTTCTGATTTAGTAGCCATGGGTGATCAGCAGGGTTCGATTGTTATCGCGGGAACAAGATCTGGTATAGCAATGCCATGGTTTGTGGTGTTAATCAAAGCATTTCAATGTTTCTAACACCTGCCTCTCCTTGAAGCATTGGCTGTCGGTCACTTGGGGTCAGTGGGATATTTCTTTTCATTGCTGGCTTTGTTATTGCGAGTTTCGATAACATATAAGCAGCAGGTGTGACTGCGATGTGCACTGATGTTCTTCCAGTTCAGAATGATTTTTTTTTGCTAAAGCAAAGTAACATTCAAAGAGATTATTTCAAAAGCCTTTTACTTTGAAATTTGCTACTAAATTAAAAATTTTACTGTCCTTGAGGGTGGTATTATTTTTATAAATTTTTGTTTTGGAGGGAGGAATGAACACTAGCAGCCAGAACCGTGCAGCTTTCCCAGTAACAGTTGTACTCCAAAGCCGACGGCGCTGAATTTCTGATTTTAATCTCAAACAAAGGTTCTCGCATACGATGAAAAACAGGATTCTGAAATGTGTTTCC
>JAABNX020000021.1:17644609-17666098 GCA_015163995.2 Mormyrus lacerda
GTTTGTGGGGAGCAGCTTGCAGATTTCAGAGTTAGTGAGAGGGGTAAATGTGGTGATGCTAGTCAGTGCTGGAAGTGGGGGGGGGGGGGGGTGGTGGTTGCAGGGCAGCAGTGGTTGGCAATGTAGCCCCTGAAGAGACCAGTGGGATCTTCATAGCGGCCAGTGGGAAAGGGCTACAATGGGATTTAATGCAGTGGGGAATTGGCAGGATTTTAAGAGAAGAGTGCCCCCCCCCATCCCTTACTCCTCTTTGTTTTGGGTGGAATTCTTTCTTTGCGGGGGACAGGATTCTGTCTCCTCTAATGGACATGAACCTTGGCGATCGTACACAGTGTGCTGTTTGATTAAACAGAAGAAAGACAGAACTCGCAAAGAGACCTACAATGTGGCGTTGTCACCAATCTCGCTCACATTCTTGCATTTTCTTACATTTCCTCTTTAACGGGGGTAAATATCTGTATCTCAGTATAGCCGACTGCCAGGAGTCACACGCTAAATCTTTGTGAGCTTGTGTTTGTGTTGTCCCCTGTCTTTTGGAGTTAGCGGATAGCCAGAGACACATCACCATCTGCCGGAGGATTATTAGTAATCAATAATTGATGCTGCCTGGTCATCTGATCAGTTGTCTTGCTTCTCTTCAGCTTGGGTCGTGCGCCATCTGCCCCTGCACAAAGGTCACTGATGTCTGTTGTTCCTGTATTGATCAGCTTAATTGTTTAATGGTGCCCATGACCAATTAACAGTTACTCAGCCAAATAGATTAGGGTTAATTTAAACCCATTGATTAATACAGAGTTTCATTTACATTTGCTGTACAATAAAGAAATAATACAGGTTGATGATAATAATATTTTGGGTAACACTTCACAAGCTCCAATTTATAATGCACTATAGATAACTTCATAATGCATTATAATGATCAGTATGAGAATTAATAAAGCATAACAGCATTGCAGTCGTAAGGCATTATATGGTCATTATAATACTTCATAAGCTCCAATGAAGCTCCCATCTATAATGTACCTTCATAATGCATTATAATGCTCAATATCAGCATCAAGGATGCACTGTACTGCATTATAAATGTATCTATAGTGCATTATAGATGAGAGCTTCATAAGGCTGTGATGCATATGCATAATAAACATGGCTAAAATGTGTTATGCCTTTTTATAAATATTAAATATAGTCATATTTATAATGCTTCATGAATGCATTATAATGTGCTATTCATAGATTCTTGTAGACACGGCATTAGGAAGTGTTACCGTATTTCCTAACTGCCGTAACTGTAGAATGGTGTTGACGTTGACCATGAGCTCCAAAAATCCTCATTGTGTTGCAGCAAAGAGCCCTACTGACACAGACTTTTCATCAAGATCTCTTTTTCATCCCTAAATCCCTCAATCTACTTCTTACAGCATGAAAAACTATGCAGCGTATGGCCCAAATACATGGAGCGGCTTGACTGTAGACTGCTGAGTGCTTTGTGTTCAAGGCGTGCCACTCCATACTGGCCCCCTTCACTGTTTTGTCTGCTGGTGTACACACAGTGACGAGGACAGGTGCTTCTCACCTCCACTCACCCCATTCAGGCATTTTTGGAGAAGCTTGGCTGGCATGAAGTGCCGTCTTGGCAGTGCCCGCGTCCAGCCCGGGAGGCTATGAGTGGCCCCATAGTGAGCCTTGAAGCAGCTGCACACACAAAGAGGTTGGATGAACCAGCTTGCTCCCAGCCGGTCTGGGATGGAGAGACGAGAGGTGATTGGAGCACTGAGGCATTGTTTTTTGTGTTAGGAGAGAGAAGCAAATGAACCACATGCATTGTGCAGCTCTTTAGGTACTTATGAGCAGATATTGCAGATATTTGCTAGACAGTAGGTCCCCCTGGGGTTTGCCCGCCCCACTTAATCTGTGTTTCTTCAAGCTCGTAGGCACCCCCACCTCAAACATTACCCTGAATAGGCCTAAATGCAGCCCCTGATTGCTGCCATGTTAGTAGGACTGTATCAGCACTAGGGCCAAGGGCTGATGTTTCTCCCCTTCATCCTACGTGTTTTGCTTCTTGGTTATTAACTCCAACCCGTGTTCACTATATGAAAAACCACAAACCACCTGAGATCGAAAGACAACTGCAGTTTGGGTTTGTTGTATTCTGTCCTGAACTTAAATTATCACTAAGTACTTCTTACTTAGTTAGTTCCCTGCTTTCCCCTGCAGGTTTGAGTGTATTTTTGTAAGACGTGTGTTTGTGCATTTTGTAAGGTACTCAGTAGTACCCATTACTAAGTAACATGTGCTGAGCTCACAAGGCAGGGCTGCCAACTCTCACGCATCTGGCATGACACTCACGCCTTTAGATTCTCACGCTCAAGCAAGAAACCTTGCGTGCGCATGTGAGACTCGTCTCGAATTGAAAATGTCACGCCAGCCAGCTGACCAAAGTTGGCAGCCCTGCCATGGTATTGTGACCAGCTTCCCTCTCTGTCCTTCCCTGCAGGAAATAGTGTTAGTGGTCTTCTTTGGGGTGGAGTACGTGGTGCGACTCTGGTCAGCTGGCTGCCGCAGCAAGTATGTGGGCTTCTGGGGACGGCTGCGTTTCGCCAGGAAGCCCATCTCCATCATCGGTGAGAGCTGAAGCTTGTCCTGCCCCTCCTTGGCAAGCAGGAACCATCACTAGTGTGACAAAGGCTGGGGCCTTGGGCCCCTGTTTCAGTGCTTGTTGATTAATTCCATCCACGTGGCATGAACTCCTGCGGAAGGTTGATTGCTCTGGTTCTGTTGTTCCTCCACAGACCTGATTGTGGTGGTGGCTTCTGTCATAGTTCTAACAGTGGGATCCAAAGGGCAGGTGTTTGCCACCTCAGCAGTGAGGTGAGGAGCTTGGGGGGGGGGGTTTGATGGTGTTTACTGTCACCAGCCAGAGGCGGAGTGTGTTCGTGTGTGCATGGTCCAAGTATACCTTACCTTGTGGGGACCAAATGTCCCCACAATGTGATGAATACCTGTTTGTTTGCTTTATGGGGACCAGGACACTGGAAAAAGTCTATTTTATAAAAATCCGTGACTGCAATGAGAAAACTCTTGTATTTTGTTTGGTTACCTTATGGTTATGGTCAGGGCTAGGTAGGGGTTAAGGTTGTCATAGTTAGCATTAGCATTTTTTCCCATAGAAATGAATAAGCGGTCCCCAAAAAGTGTGTGCGTGTGTGTGTGTGTGTGTGTGTGTGTGTGTGTGTGTGTGGTGTGGCTGCTTGACGGAGACTGCGTGTCTTCCAGGGGGGTCCGCTTCTTGCAGATTCTGCGGATGCTGCACGTGGACCGACAAGGTGGCACCTGGCGTTTGCTGGGGTCTGTGGTCTTCATCCATCGGCAGGTGGGAATGGCAAGCGAACACAATGGCATGTGAATGGCACATAGAGCAACTTTGTGGGGACTTCTCATAGACTCACATTATACTGTAATTACAGTTTGCTGTAATTAACCATCTCTAACTATGAATCACTAAAACACAAAAAAGACATTAACATTATGCTGTTAGACTGTATTTTAAATTAACTGAAGTTTCAAAAATGCAAATCATGAAAAGGTATCTTACAGTATATGATTTTTTTTTCCAGAATTTGTTGTTTTGTCAATGCTCCCACAAGAAAATCACATTTTAACACATACACATGCACAGACCCAAAGAAATAAAAATATTATTAAGAATAACTTCCACGCAAATCAGCGTCTCACTAATGTCATGGACTGAACCATATCACCCAGGACTGGGCAGGGAATATGATTTTTATTTGAAAGAAAAGTATTAATTCAGGAGACAGAGGGCTGGATAGGAACAGGACAAGTGGCAGATTTTCAGTAAATACATAAAGAGAACTGTCTTCTGGGTCTGGCTGAAAAGGGCACCGTCCGGGCCGGGCTGGGACAGCACACGCTTAGGCCAGATGGTGTATGAGAGTTGAGTTTGCAGCCTCGTGGGGTCCGAGGCTTCCTCCATGTTACTGAGGCCCAGAAAACCTGAATACGTCGATTTATACACATTACAGGAAATGAGGCACAGGAGGAAGCAATTACCCTGCCGATCCTGGAAGCCCCGGCTCACGCTTCCACATAAATTATTCTCAAAATGTAAAAACATAAACAAATTCTTGCTTCCTGTTTTTTCATCTTCACTTTTTTGTCCCACAGGGTGTACCGGTGCTATTTTTGTTTTTATTTTCAAATTTTAATATTATGATGTTATTTTCAATTTTCATTTGGATTCCAGTTTAGTTTTCAGTGCGGTTTTATAGGTTTTTTTTTTTTCATTTTATTTAAAAAATATATTTTAATTCAATTTTTATATTTTTTGAGTTTTCATATACATTCTAGTAATTTTAGCTCTAGGGTTAGACTAAAAGTTGTTGAGCTACTTAGTCTGTCTGGGTTTATCTGATAGAACCCTACATGATTACGCAATGCACAATGTGTACTAATGTCCTCAAAATGGGCAAAATATGTCCCAGGTATTGTTAATGGTAATTCAACATAAACAAATAATAAATAATATTTAAAAGCAGAAGCAGAAAGTATTTGATGTTTATTGTATTTCGGTTAGTATTGGTAGGCAATGTATATTTATCATTTTTATTTAGTTGCAGTTTTCTATTTTCGTATCTTATTTTATTCCAGTGTATGAAATTGCTGTTTTTGTTTTCATTTACAATAATAATCCTGCTCTGTATGTACGCTGTCAGTCTCCAGTCCATGAACTGTTTACATTAATGATTAATTATGTGGATTTACATAATTATATAGATGTGCAGTTACGTACACAGGCCTTACACCTGCTGCAATATCCACAAAGGATCAGACAGATAAAGGCACACATTTAGCAGAACAATTTCATTTAAATATAGATTTAGATTTCAGATAAGCACCATCTGGTTTTCTGGTTGAGGGGAGAGGGGGTTATTAGTCTTGTCTCACCGTTTCACCCCCCCTCCGCAGTCACGGTTGCCGTCTCTGAATGTGTCTTTCAGGAGCTGATCACCACTCTATACATTGGCTTCCTGAGCCTCATCTTCTGCTCATACTTTGTGTACCTGGCTGAGAAGAATTCCGTCGACGGTAGTGGGAGAACTGAGTTTGGCAACTACGCCGACGCCCTGTGGTGGGGTGTGGTGAGGCGCTTTCGCTGATTGCTCGAGCGTCGTTTTTCACGCTCGCCTTATTAAGCGGTGACCCGTCATCGTGCGTTGGCTCCCTCTCCAGGTTACCGTGACCACCATCGGCTATGGGGACAAGGTGCCACAGACGTGGGTCGGCAAAACCATAGCGTCGTGTTTCTCGGTGTTCGCCATCTCCTTCTTCGCCTTACCAGCAGTGAGCCGATGACGTCATTATTTTCTCACATCCGTATGGCAGAGCTGTCACACGGCACCGTACGCTGCTTTTCAGAAGACAGCAGAAAGCAGGGTGACGGAGCATTATTCAATTAGCGTCTTCTGAAGGACAGCAGAACATGTCTTAGTGTTATAGATTAAAGCAAGTTAATTCAGATCCACATCCATTCGCCTTCTGTGCAGGGTTGGGATGTCAGTCTGCGCACTGTGCACATACACGCTATGGGCAATTTACAGACATTAGGTGACCTAATCACATGTTTTTTTGGAAATCTTAAAGAACGCAGACAAGACAATGTCACACAGGGCTGCAAACAGGATTCACCCCTGCTTATCCATCCCCATTGCTCAGGGATCCAGGTTTTCTGCTTCTTTTTAGCTGTGCAGTTTGGCAGATGATGTCATTTTCGACTGTCCCCCTTGACACGTTAAATAATTTAGTAAATCTTTGGACTCCTGCTTTTACTTTTCCTCATGTTATTTTTAAAATTCATACCATAGTTCCGATTTTCACACTTCCTTTATGGTCGATATAGCCCACTAACTAGCATTAAACCTAATACAACTGACTCATTTGTAACCGCACTTGTAATTGTGGTGTAGTTACTTCAGAACGTAAGAAATTCTCTTGTAATGCTTTTATTGTTTTAGCCAATCCTATTCAAGAGGATACAAAGCTGTACAAATGAGCTATTAATATGCAACTATATATTAATATGCAACTATATTATAGCTAAATGATTCTATTGTTTGTCCGTTTGTCAGTCTATCACCTACAGGTCTTGCCTGCTGTAGATCATACTTTTTTAGTTTTTTCTTGGCACAGGTCATTGTGTAGTCATCTTCAGAATCGGATGGACTGTCACTGTAAATTTGATGAGGCAGTAATGTAAATGCTGTTAGTATATAAAGGAAACTATGCCTGAAAGACTGTGCGTCTTAGACATCTGTGATGTCGTTCCAGGGAATCCTTGGCTCGGGATTTGCTCTTAAGGTTCAGCAAAAACAGAGGCAGAAGCATTTCAACCGTCAGATTCCAGCAGCAGCTTGTCTCATACAGGTGAAATGCGGCTGATTGCTGAGTGTCACTGCAGGCGACGTCCCCTGCGGCGTCTCTTTGATTCCACATGTTGGTATTCGTACATGTGCATGTGCGAGTATGTCAGTGTGTAAGTGCCTTAGCTGCTGTCCCACTGGCATGCGGGGTATATACATCTCACGGTATATACATGGGGGTATATACATCTCACGTTGAAAGTGGTACATACACTACAGTATATGGACAAAGGTTTCAGGACACCTGCCTATTACACCTACAGGATGACGTTCCATTCTATATCCATAGGCATCAATATGGAGTCCCCTGTTCGCAGCTGTAACAGCATGCCAGGACATTTTGGACAATGCTATGCTTCAATCTTTGTGGGAACTGACTGGGGAAGCCCCTTTTCTGTTATAGTGTGTCTGTGCCCATAAAGTCCATAAAAACATGGCTGGGTGAGTTTGGAAACATAGCATTGTCCAAAATATCATGTTATTGTGTCATAGCTGCAAAGGGGTACCAACTCCATATTGGTGTATGTGGATTTAGAATAACACGTCATAAAAGTTCCTGTGGGTGTAATGGCCAGGTGTCCTAATAATTTTGTCCATATAGTGTAGCTTCCATACCATCTTCTCTGCTCAGACATCCTGGAGGTGCTTTGCTGTGGAGAGCCCAGACTCGGCAACCTTCAAGACCTTTGTGAAAAGACGGAGGCCAGACCTCAGCTCCTCTACATTCACCCCCAAGCCCAAGAAGACGGTACACAGGGCTGCTGGCCTCCTCCACAAACTTCCTGCTCCACACGCTCAAGAAGGCTGTTCCTCTGAAATCTTTCTCTTAATCACTGTCTGGTGTTTTCCTGCCAGATACCAGCATACAGCCGTAGAAAAACTTAAGAGACCACTCTATATCTGCATTTTTAAATACTGGTTAATCGTGGTTCTGCTGGCAGAAGGCTATGCTTAGCAGCAGGGTGCTTCCAGGTTCAAAATTTCTAAGACAGCAGTACACAAGAATGAGGCGAAGAAGCAGACAATGGGAACAACCAGAACCCAGGCAGGCAGAGGGTGGAAGCAACTTTCTGATCCCAGAGATGAACATTAACTTATCTGACGGTTTCTCATGAATTGTAGGATGACATCAAGTGACCTTCAAAAGGAATGGGAAACATTAGGTGCAGGTGTGAAGTGCACTGATAGGACAGTTCATATCAGGCTCCTATAAGCAGGACTGACGTCCCATAAAACAAGGAAGACAAGGCCCTTCATTAATGAGAAGCAGAGAAGAGTCACGCTTCAGTTCACAAAAAACATGTAATTCACAGATGCACACCTATAAACTGAGAAATTAGTAAAACAAAAAATTGTGCTGTGGTCTCTTAATTTTTTCCTGTAGTTATGGCAACTTTGTTTTTGTGGACGTTGTGATTCCCAGAGCTTTTCCTGGCGGAGTGTCTGGCACGCAAGCCTGTGCTTCTGCACGGGTCTTTCTTTTTGAGGGACCTTTGAGAGTGACTTTCCTCGCTGCGTCTTTTCTTTGTCTTGTGCTGACATGGGGCAGGTGAGGATGAGGAGGAAACTGAAGAGTGAGAAGGAGTATGGGCCCGACTCCCCTGCTGTACAGAGAATCGCCTACGACTCGGTGTTTGATGACGCGGGGTCAGATGCCTATAGCACCATCTCAGGTATGGAGTTAGACAGATTTGTAGCATAGGGGTGATGAAGTCCTGTGGTTTTGTGGCGTAACCTAGCATCATGGACCTGGAAAGGTCAGGGGCATTGTCCTCTAACCACACTCCCATCCTGTGTCTGGATCCAGACTTTAATGTTCTCAGAACATCACCATCTCCATCTCAGAACATCTTGCCAGAATGTCAGTGTAGCAATGTAGAGATTCTGGATCATGTCAAGCTACAGAACGGAATAGCTCGGTTGTTGTCATGCAGTGATTCTGGCCTGCATCACACTGCCTGTTGTGTGCTATGACTTTTGGAATCCTTGACATAAAAGTGGTAATTAGTCTTAGTCTCTATTTCAGAACCATCATGTAATTCTGGTGATTACAACAGGACAGTGAGAGGGTGAAGGGCACATTAATGTTTATGTGCAGCATGTTTCCCAGGGAGCTGCAGCTGCTTTGAGATTCTACTTTCTCTCCCTAGTATCTTTCTGGCTTTTCGGGTTGTGATTTATTTGCTCCTCATCCAGAAATAGTCCTAATGCAGGTGTCAGATTCTTTAACTATCCAGCGATTTGGTGTTTTGTTGAGTTCTTTGCTGTTGTTAAGCTATAAGATTCCTCTTGCGTGGCTTCCTACAGTAGGGCTTGTTAGCTTCAGATATGCCACTTCTCGTCGGCCTTGTGTCAAGCTGCCTCTCTTTCCTTCCTTCTCAGGTCAGCAGCAGACATGGACGTCAGTCACCTCCTTCCAGTTTGGCTCTCCAACATCAAGTAACGCGCTCAGTATTATGTAGAAAACAATAGGATGATTGTAAGTGCTCATCGCCTCAGCGTGGAATGCATTTTCATGCACACTTGTGTGCTGGTGTTTTTGTGTTTGCACACACCTCTTTATGGGTGTGCATAAGGTTCCCCGAGATTCACGGAGGTCCGGTCCCCACTGCCACTCCGCTACAACATTTCCTTTGGGGATGATTTGGACCTAGAGGCAGAAAGAGACTGCACACTCACTCCGGTCAGCCACGTATCCCAGTGAGTGTCTAACGTGTCATGTTTCTTCTGACTTGCTTCTCCCAGATGAAAAGCTGGTGAGATACTATGCTTGAGTGACAAACGAGTAGTTGCCTTTAGTCGTACTTGACACGTTAGAGCAGTGATTCCCGTAGACAGTCCACGGTTTTGCTCCCTCCCTGCTCCCAGTGTGGACTGCCTGGCCTGGAGGATGAAACGTGGAGCGCTCAGCGGTCCCGGAGGACCGGAATGAGAAACTCAGGGAAGGAGGCGGTCTTGACTCCGCTGTTTGTGTTTCTGTCACTGAGTTCACAGCATCATGCATTGCTAGACATGGCTTTCGGTTCTGGCTGCCTTAGCTTGCATCCAGTCGCTTTCGGCACGAATCATCCTGCCTCTTCGTCTGCCAGTCGCCTTTTTCCTGTTTCTCATTAATTCCTGCAGCTGACTCTGTCCGTGTTGCTAACTAAGGGTGGCATCTCAGGTCTAGAATAATAATTCCCTGTTCATTTGTCATTTTGCATTACGTGAAGACTACGGCTGTGCAAGTTTGCCTGCATGCCAGTTAAGTGTGTACAGCAGGACGACTGGCAACATAATGGGACCAATTTGCATCCCCCTGCCGACTTACCCTGAGTCCAGTGTAGTGGGTCTGCTTGTGAATCACATGCGGCGCTTTCATTACCAGAACCACTGCGGCCCATTAGCCGTCAAGCACGTGGAGCGGCCTGGTTCCAAGCGGCAGCTGATGGTCGCTAAGACGCGCAGAGGGCTGATTTCTTCATCCTTCTCACATTAGCCCTAATGGGATAATGACACAGTGCTGCGATAGCTGACAGCTGGTCGCTGCTGTTGGACCTAAGTCTCGTGGTCGGGCTCTCATTAGTGTGCGTTTGGGTGACTCCGGCCACCAGAGGGCAGTGTTGGCCCATGACATTCATCTTCAGTGAGGATAAACAGAACCTGAGCCAGGTCACATTTTCCTTTATTTCTCAATTAACATGAGGGAGGCTTTTAATTTACCTCTCAGCTTCTTCCTTTCAAGTTTTTAGTCCCGTATAAAATAATTCCAGATAAAATTTGTATTCTTGGGAGTTTTTGTCAATGGACATTGTACATAATCCCAACTCCTAAAATGAAAGCATTACGTCACATCAGTAGGCAGAGGCAGAGACTCTATGCAAGAATGCATCCGACAATGGCCTGAATCAGCAGTTTGCAGTCCTGTATTTGGAATTTTGCTGATTCCACACATTGATGCTGGAATTAGAGCCACTCATCTGTCATCACTTTAAAATCTACGTACAAGAGCACAAAAGTGCTCATAAATAATGACCAATAGGGGCCAAAGCTTAATAAGCTGATGCAGAGACACAGCACCAGACAAAGAACTGGACATAGACATTGAGCCAAATGGTTGGCAGTTTAAGTCAGAAAAAGGGCTTTACTGTTGTAAATAGTTTAAACTAAGGGCTTTATATAAATTGACTGAGGATAGATAGTCAATAAACAGCTAACATTTGGAACTTGTCATAGGCAGATATATCAATACGCTATAATAATAATTATCCTGATATGCAGTATTGTTCTGTATTCCCTACAGCTGTGACCTTTCACACTGTGCCAGAGACCAACCTGCTTTTGGATATTTCTGTCGTGGCAGTGTTTATGCAGTTGAGCACATGAAGGAAACATATTATATGGTTACTTGAAGAGGAGTTCTCTGCCATTGCCGTTGCCTGTTGTGACCATGCTGGGCGTCGTGGGGACGTCCCCTTACCAGGCACTATGGCATCTAAGCACAAGATGGAAATGATCACCCCCCCCCCCCTCCCCGAGGAGAATGGTGCATAGATGAAGGTTCCCATACAATGGACCAGACCAGTGTTTTTCAATCCCACAGACATTCCACGCTTTTGCACGTTTTAAGGACGTTGCTCTTGCGTGTCTTGTTTTAACCCACCTTATACACATCTCGCACCTGGACCGTGTTCCTCGTGCGTCGTCCTTCCCCTGGCTGCGGACATTAAAATTAACAGCTGTCTGTTTTGAACAACTGAATTTGAGTTATATTATTACACATCCAACCAGGACATTTATCTGGAAGTAACAGCGATACCAGCATCATGCCGCTATGTTTGGAAACAGAATTTTAAACTGCATACGTGCTATGATGGCACATCGAATATGTGGGTATAATTATGTGACTGGGAAGCCAAACGTGCACGCACACGCCAGGAAGAGTGTTTGCTGCCAAGTTTGTCCATGGTGCACTTGCCAACCGAGTCCTAATGTGTTTATTTAAGTGTTTCTGTGGAATTCATGGCCAGTCTATGAGCTGCACTAGAGCAAAGGACAGACCTGTGCATGGAGTTTAGCCCGAATGCATTTGCGTGCCTGGAAATGAACGGCACTGCCAGTGACCGTGGTCCCTGAGCCAGCGCCAGGATCGTTCCGTGACGCCCATCGTGACAGCTGGCCAGAGCAGAGCTGTTTTGGCTGTGATTAGTATTTAGTCAGGCACCTAGGAAGAAAAGGAACCTTCTGGAAGTGCGTTTGTCGGTCTAGCTTTGTGGGAGTGAAAAAGCAACAGGCTAACGCAGGTGTCAAAGGAAGTGGACCCGGGGGGGGGGGGGGGGATTGGGGGAATCGGCAAACAGGCTTTCAGATGAAGGTGCGACCCGCTGCAAGCGTCCGGAATGACGTAATTTTTTTAACCGTATCACCTCACTGGTAATTTACAGACCAGCTTTTACTGCATATCACCCTCCCTTTAATTAGTTGGTCTTTATTACTGTTATTAAGTTAGACATATAATAAAAACATATCTTGTTCGGTTTTAACAGAAAAAGCCATTAGCCAGGTCATGTCATGTCGTCTTGCATCCACGAAACAGGCCGACAGACACACATGCGTGATGTTGGATGGATGGAACCATGATATGCAGGCTGTGGCCTTCTGTCTTGGGATCTGCATTCATATGAAGCTTACAAGGCGAGACTAGGCAAGTTTATTTATATAGCACCTTTCATACACTGCAGTCAATCAAAGTGCTTTATACATAAAAATTGCAGTAAACAAAGATTGCAATTAAAAACACTATTGAAACATGAAAGTTTTGAAAGTGAAAATTAAACATGAAAATAAGATTCAAGATTCAAGATTGATTTATTATTACAATAACAATATACATAGTACACAGTGTATTGAAATGTCATTCCCCACGGTGCATTATAAAGGATAAAAAAATATACCAAAAAAATATAGAACAGAAATTTCATATAAATAATAATTCTAACTAAATTTTTATTATTTAATTAATTTATTAATTTATTTATTTATTTTAAATAAAAAGCATATTGCAGGTAAACTGAGATAATGTGCCATTACAGGATAAAAAAAGTCGGAAAGCTAACAGAATATTAAGCTGAGGAAAAAGCCCAGAGAAATAGGAATGTTTTCAACCAGCAGACAAAAGCGTCTGGTGTCAGGGCTCCTCTGATGCTGTCAATCAACTGGCTTCATTTAAGAGCAGCGTAATAACGAAGCGAAGCGCTGCTTTACCTCAGGCAGGACTAACTGATGCGTTCCTAATGATCTGAGAGTTCCATTCAGCTCATATCGCCACAGAATGGCAGATGGAAAGTCAGTAGCAAGTTATATGATGGACGCACCAGAGGACGTAACCCGCCCCCCCCCCCCCATGTGCTATTTTTGGGTCCTTGTCCCGTCGAGGCAACTGTTACACTAAAGACCTGACCCCAACGTGGGCCGGTGGTAGTGGGGGGACTGTAACCCTGGCTGAGATGAAAGGGACACTCCAGCCTACAGTCTTCATCGCATGGGCTGTCATATCTGTGCTAGGGCCTGGAGGTGTGAAGAGGACACGGAGGGTCTCGTCGTCCCCTAGGACCACCCAGAATCCTCTGCCTGGGCCTTTTGTTGGCTCCCCCACACACACAGACATCACAGCACCGCGTCACAGTCTTGTGGACACAGCTGTCCATTCCCCGTCCTGCGTCCGAGCTGTTCCTGCTCATCATTACTGTCACCTCTCTCTTTCTGTGCTCCCTGCAGCTGCAGATCTGTCCCCTCGCAAGAACCCAAAGGGACACGCGTTTCGCTTTGGGCCCCGTTCTGCCGCCACAGAGGCCCAGCCTGAACGGACCGGGGTGAGAGGGAAACACAACATCAAGAATGCGAAGCGTAGCGAAAATGTCATTTCAGATACCAAATCATTACTTTTGTGGAAGCACTTGGTTTTGTCCGGCGGTGGAAAAAGCCACTTCGGTTCAGATTGTCTGTGGGGATCAGACCTGCTCTTGTGTTCAATGACAGCCCATAGTTGCTGCGGTTCCGTGTCGTTGCCAGATTCTCAGTGAAAATCGCTGGCCCCAGGTGCCTAACGTACGTTTGCCGCACGTCAGCCTGTCATGGAGCACGTTCTGAGGACAATGATCCCGTGAGCTTTGGTTTGGCCAGGCCTGCTCTCAGTTCCTGCCTCACTGCAGCTTGGAATAAACCTTTTTCAACATTCCCTTCCTCCCCAAATTGAGGACACGTCTTGGGTGAAAGGAAGTAGCTGTCGGCGATCCCGAGTGCCAGATAGCTGCCATGTGAGGGGGTGTCATTGACGGGGTGTGGGTGCGGCACATGCCAGCCCCCGCTTACCTCACATCCTGACAGCGTGTTCTACGTTCAGCTCTCCTCTGACATTCATCTATGCCTGCATTTTGTTGTGCAGTAATTTCACTTCCTTGTGTTTTTTCTGGCCAATTTTTTGGCGCCTCAGATTGACTTGGCATGACGTTACAAAGACTGTGGCTGTTGGCCTGATGATTCAGAGCTCATGGGGCTGTGTGAGAGCAGACAGGATGGTACCTTTGTACACTAGCTCTGTATTTGTATATTTCTGTGGATGCAGACCTGTTCTGTGACTTCAAGGAAACAGTATGTGCAAGTGTGTGTGTGGGGGGGGGGGTCAGGTATGTAATACAATATGAGGACCAAAAGTTCCCATAATGTGATTAAAAAACCTGTTATTTTAACGTTGCTGGGACCACCTTTTCAACTCCCACAAGGGGAAACTCAATTTAATAAAAAATCTGTGAGTACAATCAAAAAGCTGAAAATGCCAAAAGTCATGCATTTTGTTTGGCTACTTGTGGTTAAGCCTGGGTAGGGTTAAGGTTGTCATTGTTAGGACTTGGGTTTTTCCCATAGAAATGAATGGACGGTCCCCACAATGAGATGAGTACAGGTGTGTGTGTGTGTGCATGTGTGTATAGCACATGTAACTCTACCCCAGTCAAACCTGTACACTCATGGCAATGCAGACACTGTGTGGCATATGCCATCGTTACGCTTTGATGTGTGTCAGCAAGCAGCCCTGGGAGGGAGAGCGTATCTTGCCCGCTTATTCTCTCGCAGCAGGTGTTAACAAGCTCATACAGAGAGTGCCACACTGCAGCACACTGCAGCCAGAGGTCCGACCCCACCTCCCGGCCCAGTCTCCCCACCATCCTCCCACTGGGCTCCACTTCACGGAGTTTAAACATCCAGAAGAGGCTTAGTCTGTGGCAAGTGACATAAACCGCTGGACTGAGCTGTGCTGAGGGCATGATTGGTGCCTGTGACGCCTGTCAGGAAGGGTTTGCTCAGGGCTGGTGACTGATGAGGTTCTGCAGATCAGGCCCTTAGAAATGTCAAAGAGCTCCATTCGGGCCAGGAGTGCCGCCCTCCTGCGTTTCCAGACATCGCAGCGTTCTTCCTCTTCCTCCCGCACGCTCTTTCTTAGAGGGCCGCTAGCCGTCTCCTTTGGCAAGCCTCCATGTTCAGCTAGAAGATCTAAGCGTGATCGTTGCGCTCGCCCATTACAGAGTGATCAACTCTCAGCGAGAGTGCGTGTGCGTGATAAGGGAGTGTACGTGTGCCAGCGGAGTGGAGCAGAGCATCTGCATACCCGTGCCTGCCCCGAGGGCGTGTGAATCTGTGCTCCCGTGTGCGTCATCTGTCGGCGTGAGCTGAGGGTGTGGGACACAGAGAAAAACAGCTACTCATGGCCATTAATAACTGTGTCTCCAAAGACCTCTTCCCGCCAAATCCCTTCTACGGACACCCCTCCCCCCACGTGTCCTGCCGGTGTCAGTGGTACCCCTCCCCCAATTCGGCTTTTTCTATCTGACCTTTAACCCTGGCCTGTTGACTCAAGAGGCTAAAGAGGGACTAAAGCCTCCCTCATGCCTGCAGCTGAAAAAGCTTTACAACCTGGGACTTGGGGACAGGAGGGGAGGGGATAGGTGGGGGGGGGGCAGGGTTACACAATGCCACAACAGCGGGCCTCTCCATTGCCCAGCCTCCCACCCCCCCTCATATGCACCCCCAGGCGCACACATAAACATAGGCTATTCTTGGCTCTGGCCAGCCTGCGCCAAGGTTAGGAAAATCTGGAGAAGGAGGCACTTAAACCCTTGGATGCTGCTGCGTGGCCTTCCAGTGCTTGCTAAGGCCACGTCACACTGTCATGCAGTGCCGCTCTAACCTACAAATGGGATAGTGCCCAACCCAGGTCAACATGACCTTAACTCATCAAGCTCCACTAAGAAGATAAATATATAAAGCACTCCCAGAAAGTCCTAGGACATCTACTCAATTCAGTAACTTATAAAGTCTTAGCAAAAGTCGCTTCATTCTGTTGTTTGCACAAACTGTATATCAGCACGGTGGTCCAGTGGTTCAAGTCTTATTTTATTTATTTATCCTTTATTTTGCCAGGAAAGTTGCATTGAGATACAGCATCTCTTCTTCCAGGAAGTCCTGGCCAAGATGGCAGCAAATACAAAAAAAAAAATACAAAAGTTTTATATACATACATACAAAGATGATTGATATGAACACAGACTAAAACACATACAATTATTCAAACTATACATACAATAAAATTAATTTATACGAAACAAAGTCATCACCGTAGCTCCGTGTGTGTGGAGATTTCATGTTCTCCTCGTGTCATTGTGGGGTTTCCTCTGGGTACTTTGTGCTCTGGTCTCCACCCACAGTCCAAAAACATGCTGAGGTGAATTGTAGTCATCAAACTGCGATGTGTTGCTGATTCACCCTGGGTTGTTTCCTGCCTTGTGCCTGTAGGCTCACATTTAAAACAAGAAATTTTAAAAGAAAACATACATTTTTTTCAAGTATTAATAAATTTAAACCCAATTTATTGCTTTAAAAGAGCTGTTTTGAGTTAAAAAAAAAAAAAAGTTAATTGACAAGCATCACTGGGTGCGTTTTAATTAGTTACACCTTTCCATAACATAAAACGCCAAATATTTGTGTTTAGTATCCCTTTGGGAAACAATGACTGCAATTGCGACTAATAGCAAAATGGCAAAAACAGAACTGAATGAGTCTGTAAAAAAATGATGACACTCAATAAAAAGCAAAGGCCTGTCTGGAAGATAAGTGCAGATACGTTGCTTGTTAGTGATCTTTTGTTATGAAACCAGTAAATGTGCAAAATTATTACAGGTTTAAGCAAACATCCTAAGATTTTCTGTGAGCGCTGTAAGTCGATATGCAGCACATGCTGTGATGTCTAGGAAGTAGGAGTCTTATGGCTTGCTCAGGAAAAGAAATATGATCTGTGTGTCAGTGTGTATTTGTTGACATTTTGCAGTGGGATTCAGCTTTGGGATGCACGAAGAGTTTCTAGGTCGAAAGCTATACCATCAAGACACCTTTCAGCTGTGTATTTAAATTTATATTGAGTAGAAAAATTCCTTCATCTCTCCTTCCATGCCTCCATTTGTGTTCGTGAGATAAGAGTGGGAAGGTGTCAGAGGTGCGTTTGTGGAGCACGAAAATGTACGGTCATCCTGCCCGAGGACGCCTCAGCTGAAGTGGGAGCTTGTGTTAAGAAAGTGGCCCCAGATTTTGTTATCGGCTTTGGATAGAGGGCACTGAGGACGAGATTCACTTAAGTATCCTTGCTTTATCTGTGAGGAGCGGGTCACATCCGTTTATGTTGGTGTATGGAACAGAATAATGTATGAAAGGACATACACACAGATTTTTGTTTCAGCTCTTGGCCCTTGTCATTTGTTTGAAATTCCATGGAATCTCGGCTCCCAACCCCCCCCCCCCCACCCCCTCCCCCCATGAATACGACAGACACCTGCACAGTCTGCACGTAATGTAATGTGTGTCAGAGGCCACTTTCGACTGCTTTCGCGCTCGACGGGCCCGGCCTCGCCGAACAAAACGGACCTTTATCCGCCCATGTCCCGTCCGATGAGAAGCTGGGCTGGAACAAAACGTCATGTGGCCCGGCGCCCAGCCCACTCGCAGGCATTCTTCACGTGTGTACTACTGTAGCAATGCAGCCCGTGGGCGTGAGGGCCTCTCAAAGGGGCTAAAAAGATTGATTTATACGCAGAGGACTCAGAGAGGGCTTCTAGCGGAGGGGCAGGGCCGCATCCAGGGACAATGCCCCTTTGTCCTTGGCCCTTACACATGTCCACAATGGCCTGATTGACAACGAGCTTCGGGCCTGGGGACGGCCAGCCGGGCCGAGCAATAGCTGCTTTGTTAGTGACACTCTTATTGTAAGAAAGAATCACTGCACCTCTGGCAGGCTCGGCCGATTCTCCAAGGGCCCTGCTCTCGTCGGCTGCCCGGTGCCCCCAAGAGACATTTGCTTGGGCTGCAGGGTTCTTTCTTGTCTTGTTTACTCAGTGTTTATACATCGTACTTAAGGCCCTGCCAGTGTTTGGTAAAGTTTGGTAAAGGCTCCCTCGTTAGGGCGGCAGAGTAGCGGTCATTGGCTTGTCCGCAATGATCTCATGCGACCTCATGTGAGAGTTTGGGTACTCTGAGGTACAAGTGCCCTCCGTGGCTCCGGTGCAGAGCCCGGCTAATGCTAATTAACCTGATTCTGACAGGGGTGGGTAAGGTTAGCCCTGGGGAGCCCGGCGGCGATAATGTGCCGAAACGCCAGGGAGCTGTTCCGTCGCCATACCTCATCCTGAATGGTGTCCCGGCCACGTACCATCCCCTTGGAAGCCTTTCTTTCGGCCAGCATCTCCTTGGCAAGGGCAGAAAAGGCCGTTGGGTTTAATTCAGTCCAAGGTTTTGGCTGGAAGGCCCGAGCCCTTGGATCTGGAAGAAGAGAAAGGGTGCCCGGCACAGCGGCAGTACACTGGAGGTCCGTGAGGCTGTTTGGCAGCAAATGGAGCGAGTCATGGGATCAGAGGGGAGCATCCCTGTGGGGAATAATTGAGAGAGTGTGGCGTTGCTGAGCAGACAGAATAAAGAGGCCTCTGATGCTGTGTGTCTTTAGAGGAGCATGAAAACGGTGGCCAGCACAGGCCCTTTTATCCGACCTGTTGCCATCTCCCATTCTTGCCCCTTTTAACAGTAATTGTGTTTAGTTACAGTGTGTCAGAGCTAATGAGGGCCGTGAAGCGTGAACCAGACGTGCGGAGCGGAGGAGAGAGAGAGAGAGAGAGAGAGAGGAGGCAGTGAGAGAGAGAAGGACACTATGGAGCTGCAGGGGAGGTCTCTGGAAGGTCCCGGGTCTTTCCGTGGCTGGCCCTGTATCCGCCAGCCTGCCTTTCACAGGACTGGGCGTCGGCCAGCTGAATCACCACAGTGCAGTCATCGGTGTTTGGCAAGTGCCGCAGGTTTCCAGATTTTCCCACGGCCTCCCCTTAGCCGTCTGTCTCTCGCTCTGCCCCAGAGGCACCCAAGGAGTGCAGGTGTCCTCAAACGCGGCGCGGGGCACGGCCCGCTCATAGCCACAAGGATGGAACCGCATCAGGCGGTTCTCGCCGTCTGGTTTCACAGCTGCACCGCTACAGAAGCCCGAGGAACAAGAGCAGTTTAGCCATGATGCTTGGGGGAGTAAAGTGTCCACTGGAGGGGGGGGGTCCTTAATAAAGATATTTAATACCCTCTCAAAGCCTCTGGTCCTAGCTTTGATGGGATAGGGCGGGAGAGGCCGAAAAGACCCCACGGAATCAGGATCTTGACTGCAGTAGGAGCCACTGAATGATGGTCGTTACTCATTAGCCATAGACAAGGTCCAACAGCAGCCAGCCTGTCATTAGGATGTCAGTCACCCCCCCCTCCATAGGTACTCCACCCCATGTCTGCACCTAATCATGACTGGGTGCAGCGAAAAGGGGACTTTAATTTCTTTTGTTTTTTTCCAAACAAAATACTGGGATTGGTTTAACTATAGAGCTGTCAATGCAACAGCATGGTGGTCTATACTGGATCAGCGTAATACTCTGGGCGGGATGATTCTAACACCGGCTGAGTGTAAACATGATCGTAGCCGCTGAGCTCATTGATGCATCTGTCAGACGGTGGAAGTGTGGCCACGTGTTTCTCCACCCCCCTCCTCGTCTGTCCCACCCACCAGTGCGAGAAGCAAACCTGAGACTCAGCTTGTCGGTCAAGACACAGACCAGGCTTGTTCTGACCCGCCTGCCCCCAAGTGCATCGTCTCATTTATACTGAAGATTTCTTTGAGCTTGAAACTCTTACTTTTATAGTTCATGATTCCTATCACTGGGTCACTCTTTTTTTATCCAGTTATGACAAAAGTGACATGCAAAATTCTGAATTGGAGCGTTTAGGTCCAGTGCGGGGAGCCAACAATGTATGTAATTTTTTGTTTCCATTATAGTTACAAATGGGCCACTGACCAATGTTTGTGTATGTGTTTTTGTTTACATATTACTTGCTACCTAGTACCAGTAGGTTAGAACAATGTGCCAATGATTGGAAGGTTGTTGGTTTGTATCCTGGGGTCACCAGAGTGATGTCATGTCCCTTGAGCAAGACCTGTAACCCTCAACTGTTCCAGGGACAGTCAGTCTTCTTATTTGCATGTCGCTTTGGACAAAAGCATCTGTTAAATAAATTAAATGAATGAGTAGATTCATTCTGATATATGTGTAAAAATATTCTGTGTTCAAATCAGAGTCACTGTTGGATGCAGCTGTGCTGAAGTGTGTGTTAATATGGTCGCTGTTTGTGTGTCGTGTGTGGTTTTCATCAAATTTGTTGTGTTTCAGGGACAGCGTGCTGGCTTTGAGGTTAACACTCTCGTCTCAAATCTGCTGGACCGGGGGCCCAAATGTTCCCACAACTTTGTTTGTGAGGATTTCACTTCTATCCCCTTCCGGTACTCAGATTATCTCCTGCTGCCCAAAGACTGTGCAGTAAAGCTAGCCGGTGTTTCTAAAGTGTCCGTAGAGTGTGTGGTTTATGCGAGTGTGAGTGAGTATCTGTGTCCTGCTATGGATTGGCTCCCGTCCAGGGGTGCCCCAGCTTTGTGCTGCCTGGGATAAGGTCCAGCCCCCCCCGTGATCCTGAGCAGGATAAGGGGCTAGAAGATGGATGAACATGTTATTTAATGTATATTTTTATTTTTGTCTAAAAGAAAGTTGTTGCAGAAACATTATGTTAAGTGTAAAATTGTCATTGTTGACACACCACAATGAAATATGTTCTCCGCTTTTAACCCATATTTAATGTGGCAGCAGGCAGCTGTTATTTAGCACCCAGGAAGCAGTATGTTTCCGGTCAGGGATTCAAACCAACAACCTTTTTGTCACAAGCACGTTCCATTAGGCTACCACTGCGTATGTATGTGTGTATATAAAACGACTATGAATGTATGTGAGCGGGCTTGTTTCTGTGTGCATATGTGAAAGGGCGCGCGGGCACAATTGGTAGT
Organism: Mormyrus lacerda; assembly: GCA_015163995.2. Lineage (NCBI taxonomy): Eukaryota > Metazoa > Chordata > Actinopteri > Osteoglossiformes > Mormyridae > Mormyrus > Mormyrus lacerda. Next base: position 17,665,481 of record JAABNX020000021.1, read on the forward strand.
AGTGTGTGACCATAATGATGTAACTGGGCCGTGACTGCATCGCGAGCGGAAGGCCGGTCTGTGCCGGTCGCGGGCGGTCAGCCGCAGCAGGGCTGCTCATTAAGCCCACGGTTACCGCCGTGCGCCAATGACGCTTTTCAAGGTGGCTTTGTTCCGCTCACAAGTTTGCTCTTTCACATGGTCGTGGGTGCGGGGCGGCTCCAGGGGCCTGACCAGAGGGATTGTGGGATTGGAATTGCATCGCAGAAGCCAGGTTAACGGCTCAGTGTCCTCACAAAGAAATGTGCAACAAGAGAAAGTTTTTTTTCTCTCCTCGGCAGTCTTTTTGTCATCCCGATCTACATCTCCTCCCTCCTCCTACAGCTACCGCACTCCTTTCACCATGTTGACTTGTTTTGAGCTGTGTGTGTGTGTGTGTGTGTGGTTGGGAGGGGGGGGGGGGGCTTGAGGCAGAGGGGGTATCGGGTTTCTCCGGGAACAATGGAAGTGCTGGCTGAGTCAGCGCTTTGCCCCCCTCCTAAGAGGCCCAACCAATCACAGCACACAAAGGGCTGCTCTACCTACAGCCCGAGTACACAGTCAGCTCTGGGGAGGGGGGGGGGGTCGGCCTGCTTTTGT
>JAABNX020000021.1:17690128-17707451 GCA_015163995.2 Mormyrus lacerda
GAGGCAGTTCAACCTCGCCTTCAACCACATTGCTGTGTTCCCTGACCTTCTGGGCCAGTCGCTGGAGAAGCTAGAGGCCCCACCAGCCCAGCCAGCTTGAGCCTCTGGGCTTTCCCAAGGCACTTTGTCCTCGGGACCCGAGACATCAGAAGCAACAAATTTCACTACCCCCTCCCCCCCCGAGCAGCTGACTGCATGTGAGCCTTAAATGTAATGGGGGGGGGGGGGACATTGACCCACCTTCCTCCCTCGCTCTTCCCATTTCTCATACTTGGTGATCTGTGACTCCACACAATGGCCGGCTTGCTGAAACGCTGACGGCGGCTCGCCGTCCCTCCATGGCACGCCAGCGGATACGGCGGCGCAGCACGTGGCGTCGTGCTCTGTCCGCGCGGAGTGCCCGCTCCTTTGCCGTGCCCGACGGCGGCCGGCCCTGTCTGCCGGCATTTGTTTATTGTAAAGATGTAAGTGGAGTGTCCGCACACCGCGGGCAGCCGCGGCCCAGAGCCCAGGCTAAAGATGTTGCTGAGCATGAATGGGCCGGGTCAAGCAGCCGGCCAGCTTGCATTCAACCTCTGGGCAACTGCCACAAATTAGGAGGGGTGGACAGGCCCCTTAGAGCAGGGGGTATTGTGAAGCCCTGGACCCCTCATCCTGTAGATTAAAGGGCCTATCTGGCAAAGGTGAAGATTAATAGCCTTTTTGATGCCCCCCCCCACTCCACTCCACTGCCCTCAATAATAAATCTACCTCAGAGCCAGTCTGCTGAAGCGACAGCTTTGCTCCCGCCCCCCCCCCCCCCAGGCTCCTTAGCCAGTCACCATGCGTGACGCTTGGCGCGGCTGCCGTCCGCGGCGTTCCAGGGCCGCCCAGCGGGCCCCCGCATTCAGATGTGCCACCGCCAGGCTACATCTGTTTTACTATTGGTTTCAAATTCAGAGCCACCCGTTTTACACAACAGAGAATAAAAAGTGCCCGAGATCTGGGGGTGGCCATTGAATTTAAAACAAAACAGTTTTAGAGCCGTATGCCAAAGCTAACTGGTAATACTACTCAAGTGGCTGAGCTTACTCCTCATGTTTACTGTCACATATAAATAGTTTTTCAATTAAATACACATTTATTTGCACATAATCTTGACCACAATTAGACTTGAAGATGGGAGGATGCATTTGTTTCCTTGAATTTTATATCCATAGCAACTAATACTTGTTACTTTTCCCCACACCTTGATCGTGGATACAAATGTCGATGTCCTGACTCACTGAAATGCCCATTAACTACGTAAGAAACTAGAGTGTAGCAGGGACATGACAGTGACATGGGACATGAAAGTCGCGTTTACTCTCGGCATTGGCTGGGACAACAGTAGGAGGTCTCAGGTACAGAGGAGGAAGGGTGGGAGTGAAGAGAATCAGTGCTTAGCTGAAGACGGCTGCTCTTTGTCAGCTCCTTCAAGGACGGACAGCGCTGATGTTTCCTGGGCCCGCCCCCGCAGAGCCAATCTGCCGGCCAAATGCCATCGCTCATCCGAGCCGGTGCACCCTAAAAGGTGCAACCAGCCTTAAAGCAGCCTCACGGGGTCAGATGATGAAGAGGGACAAGAAGGCGAGTCCAGATAAAAGAGGAGAGGGGAGCTGAGAGATGGATTGAGGAACGGCGAAGACAGCGGAGTGCCGGCATCAACGGAAGACTGAAGGGGATTCCCTCACAAAAGGACGAGAAAGGGGGGGTTACTGAGGTCCTGGCGCAGTAGTCAAACATAAGGAAACGTCGTTCTTCCCTGAGGATGACAGTCAAATTTTACTCACACCCGGATAGCCAAAAAAAATCAAAATTCAACACACGTGTCGGGCTAAATGTAAATGACGCGTACACTGAGGTCACATTTCATTTATCAAGATGCAGTAAAAAATCATTTGTGACTCAGCTGTTATGGAGGAACGCGGCGGGACATCTTGCTTTGTACCAATTTTACCATTTTCAGCCACGTCCCGCCGTGCAATCGGAAGTGTTAGCTGTGGGGCTGGTCGTCATGACTACACTTTAGACCGAGGCTTTTCAACCTGAGGTCTGTGTGCGCGAGACACCTGATAAATTATCAAAATGTTGGAATTAACATTTACGCATCACAGAAAATATTAAAGGGGGACCACCCACCCCCCACACAGTCAGAGCGAAAAACTTTCAAAGGGAAGCCCCCCCCCCGGAGAAACAAATATTAAAGCCTCCCAGACCACAGTTCTTAGTTACTTCTGTGATCACGTATTAGTGGTTGGGGGTCCCTTACAGAGTCTGCTTTCATTTTGGTTCAAAAAAAGGTTGAAAACCCCCTTTTCAGACAAATTGCACTGCTCCCTTCCTTTTTGATCTAGACAAGCAGATATTTAAAAATAGACCTACGAGTGGGTGCTGTTACAGAGTCTCGCTCCCTCTTATTACAGCCTGCTTATTTAATCTCTTTAAGCATACATCAGTAACCTTGTTCAAAGTCTTTATTCCTGCATGCCCAAGCAGTGCAAATAGCTCAAGGAAATCAGGCGTAAAGCCCTTTTCATTTCTGCCACGCCGCCGTGTTTCCTGTACATTTCCTGTCCGTTTCCTGTCCATTTCCTGTGTGCCGATGACCTTTTCACTCAGCGGAGACAGCCGCTCTCCCTTCTGTCTCGGACCCTCAGCGGGTACAGATGAGCTAATATCCCAGTTGTCTTTATTTAATTCACTACATCATTTTGTGAACAGCAGTGTGCAAGAGCCAGACTTCTTTCTTGATAGAGTTTCCCCTGTCGTTCCCCCTTTCATAAAGAAGAGGGAAGAATTGGTTGCAGGGGGGGGGCTCATGTCATTTTGAATTGTTGCTGGTAATACTGGAAAGGCCCCCTGGGGCCTGGATGGCCCATCTGGTGAGGACAACAAGGCGGCGATACTCTGGCTGCGGAGAGACACAGTCGTGCCCCGTTAGCTGCGGCCACAAATTTGGTCTCCTGCTGCTTCGGTCCTGTGCATGGGGAGCTTTGAGCCAGGCGACGGTGGCAAACAAGCGTGACCCGTCGCCTGCAGCCCCTGAATGGCCTGCGAGACGGCAAGCACGGCCAGCAACCTCTCCATTAGGTTGTCATTCTTTCCATCCGCTGCCTTTATAATTACACACACGGCGGCTGTGTTCTGGAGCCAGCAAGACAGCACCCGGGTTTGAAAAGCTGCCATCAAGGCTGCTGACCCATTGCCTCTGACAGTGGAGCTAGATAAGCAATATTACGTTAAACAACCCATTTATAACCTATAGACAATTCAAGTAGCCTTATTTTTTAACAAAAAATTAACCTGACACTGGCTTAATCTGTTTCGATGTGATAGCTTTCAGGTATCCAGTAGGGATGGACAAAATTAGAATGCAGGAAAGGGTGCCTTTAGTGCAGGGGTGTCAAACTCCAGTCCTGGGGGGGCGGAGCCCTGTGTAGCTTAGTTCTTTCCTTGTTCCACCACAAATGATTCAGCTCAAGAGCTGTGTGGTAATTAGCACAAGGAGTTGAATCAGGTGTGTTAAATGAGGGGAAACCCAAAAATGTGCAGGTCTCTGGCCCCCCAGGACTGCAGTTTGACACCCCTGCTTTAGAGGCCCTATTTATTAACTGAATACCAAACAAGGCCTCTCGGGTTCATAATAATAGATGTCTAGCTTAGTTCAAGTTAATGCTATGATATTATAAGAGTCAAATAGCAGAGCTGAAATTGCTATGCTGACGGAATTCCCTGAAATGTTTTTTTAGTATTTATGTGACCCTACTCCGTCTCCGTTTAATAATGATTCATCTCTATTATCTACCCAGTACTGCAAACTTAAATAATACAGTTAAGCCTGTGGTAGTTTCTTGTGTCTTACTGAACCTTGCGGAGTGAAGGTCCTTGACATGGAGATGCTTTTGTGGGTGTGGAGACACAGCAGCAGGTCATAAGAGCCCTCTGCTCGCACACCTGCCGAATTTCAGCTTTTAGCACCTCCGTAAAAGCCAGATAGCACCGATCGGTGCTGTTGGTTCAGAACCCTCTCGCCCCGAACTCCAGCTGACAATAAACACGTTCAGCCAGGTTAGGAATTTGGCTGTTAATGTTTGTCACTGTGAAAAAGTTTTATGGAGGGAAGATGGCAACAAGCCAGGAACCTACTGACGAATAGATCGGACAGATGGGTTGTGTGTTTATTTGACTTTAACCGTCTCTTGTAGTCTAAGCTAAACTGTCACTTTCACACTGCTGCAAGAAACGGGTCATTATTAAAGCAGAAAAATCGAAGTTGGGACAGCTTGCAAAATTTTCTTCTGTGTGCTGGCTGAAAACTTCTTTAATTACCCGCTCAGTTAAAGAACAGGATTGTCTTGGTCTTGCATTAATTCTGCATTCCAGCTTATCCCGTAGACGCTTCCTGGGTAGAGGTCAGAGCGCTGTCTTGCCCTCTGCAATGTCCAGATGGTGTGTTGAGCAGATAAAATATTTTCATATTGTGTGGTAATCTCTATTTTGTTTCAGTCAAGGGGATGCCTTCAGTACTAAGTCGGTTGTTTTGGATATGTGTGAATTTATTTCTACATAGATCACAACACCTATAATTATCAACCAAATTTCTAGGTAAGCTTGCATCTATTCTAATACATTTAATTTAAACTGTCTGACAGCGCTTGAGGGATAGTTACCTGTTAAGCAAGAACCAGGGGTATCAGGAACTGCGGTCGGCCCGCTTTTGCAGAACAAAAACCAAACAAGGGGAATTCGCCACTAGAAAGCCAGACTGACAAGTGACGAGTCAAAAGCGGGTCATTTTCTCAAAGCATTTGTCCTGTTTATACGCTGCGCCTGGTTGAGCCGCAAGTGGTGTTACACGCGCTGCGAGTTCAAAATGCGCAGCTGCGCCAAATATGAATCGCACCAGCCATTTATACTAATCTGCATATGTCGGACATGTGTATTCAAATATACTCATATGGTGAATTACTAATTGACCTCTTAAGATTGTGAGCGACAGCTGCAAGGACTGAACATCCGCTCATCCACCAGTCTCATTGGCTCTAACTGGGTTTGCACGCCACGATATTTTCATCTCAAGGTGAGAATGAAACGTGACATTTATTACATTGTATCGAATTCTTCCATATAGACAAAGGAATTGTTAATATGAAGAGCGGATTGATGGGTCTATTATAAACGATTTCCTGCTTCTGAGCTTTGTTTTTTTTTTTTTTTTTACTAAATCAAATTAAACTTATTACGGTCAAGATGTCCAGAATCACCAGGCACATATTTGTTTGTGGCAGCTGGTAAATAATATAGATCTATACGCCGCGACGTAAGTCTCCATTAGCGGTGAGCGCCACTGATTCTGCTCGCTAGGAGGGGAGGGGTTTGTGGTTAAAAAGTGATCACGGCCCCCCAACCGAGGCCAGGCTCAGACAAAAAAAAAGGAAAAGAATGAAAGAAGAGCCCTGAAAAGCCGCCACGAGTTCCCCGTCAGTCAGGCTTCTGCCTGGCTGAGTCAATTCAGCTTTGGGCATTGTTGCACATACACATGAATACTGAATGAAGGAATGCCAAAAAGAGTCTGCACCTGGAAGTGCGCACACATCAGGCGAATTTTTACCAGCGACGCACAGCTTATTGTTTTGCATTTAGAAAGACCGTTTTGGAACAACAAATATTGCCGGATAAGCGGTTCGAAGGTGAATTGATAAACAAAAATACATTTGCACGCATTCCTGTTCATTTTCAGACGCACATAGGCCTACATGCATGCATTTGTAAGTCGATGCAGTCATACGGTCCCTGATACACATATGAAAATCCATCCCCGCAGCTGAACATACTATGATTATGACCCTTGGCATATTAGGGAATGACCATAACTAGGCCTACACGTTTAATGAAAGTTGACACATTTTCCGACATTTCCTTCGCGTCAGAGAAGGAATGGGACGTGAATCTGGTGAACATAATACTGTTGTCAGAAGCATTGCTGCCATAAACAATTAAAAATTCTTTAGTTTCTCGTAAGCGCGGCCAATTAATTGGAATATTTAATTTAATGTGCATCTTGTGCGTTTATTTTGCATAACATCTCATTGTGAAACAATGAGCAAAACTCAATCAATCAACGAGCCTTCCGTGTTGTCATTAGGATGCTGTGTGAGTACGTCACAATGGTGTATAAACATACAGGCGTGAACTCACCCGTTCATTCGTCACGCTAGGGGGGAAACTGGGGTTGGGTCGAAGAAAAAAAAACTAAAATGATGCGAGTTTGTGGGGCCCGGGGGGTCGGGGAGCTTTAATTTGGTGACAAAGCCTCATTTGCAGGTCAATGCAATGGCACACTCGCCTCTGCGCTCTCTCCAACTTGCCTTTGTTCCGTATCGCCTGCTCCGGTGCCAGATGGCCAAGGAAAATGCTAATTCAGTCGCTGCGTTTTTTCTCCTTTTTGTATTTAATTGCAGTCTTTGCAGGTGGGGGCTGCGGAGTGTGTGCCTTATTCAAATGGGATTTAGTTTTTTTTTTCTTTTTTTCAGGCACGTTTCTTACTTCGTATGTGAGTCGAGCAGCGTTTGTCATCTGACAGCCAAGTTTGCAGATAACGCACACTGTCAACGCCCGCGGATCGGTTTTGGGATGCAATCAAAGCACAAATCGGGTTTTCCTTACCGGATTGAAGACCAGAGCTCCTTTTATTTGCATCCCCCGCATAACAAACAAAATACACATTTTGTAGGATCCAACCATTTGCCGAGACTGAATTGCTCAGACTCAAAAAATGTGAATTACAATACCAATGAGGTAAATAAAATAATAAAATATATAATCTGCCATTTCATTATTGTCAATTTATTTGAGAAATGAGTGCTACATTTTAAAAACGATTATGTATAGCAGCAAATTTCAGGTAGTTCTACTGTATCTGTTACAGTACTTATACGGGAATATAAAATGGATGGATGGGTGGATTGTATGATGACATCAGCAAATATTTGAAAACAAAGTATTTTCTTAGCTTTGCGAAAATACACTACTAGGACAAAATGGATACGCGGAGACCTTGATTACAGAACAGTGAACGGAGAGTGTAGATAACTGAGACTTACTATTACGTATGTTTACCCCAGTTTTACAAAGGACCGCACCCAGGGAAGATACGTAAGTGTTATAGCATAAAACACTAAATGGGGCTAATTAGGAGGTACGTTTATTTTTTAAAGAGACATTTGTTCAAAAGAGAAGAGAATTACACTTGAGCAAAGTAATACTTATAGCCTGAGCTGGCTTAGTAAATAAATGCATTTTTAAGTCGACAATGCGTAAAATTATAAGTACAATAATTTTATTTTAAATTTCAATAAAAATCGATCGTGTACTAAAAGTTGCATAGACCTATATGAATGTATATAGATATAACTCTTAAAATGTATATATGATTTTATATAGGCTCCGTGTTTGTACATATAAGTAGGCCTACATATACACTGTGTTGAAAACAAATATAGATACAGATAACGAAAACAAAAATCCGTTGATATATCGTGCATTTTAAGCTTAAATTAATTAACATTCAGCATCATAATGTTCAATGTGGCCTTGCCAAGCAGGTCTGTTTCCTGATACTCGGTTAGTAAATGAAGATAAATTATACGTCTTTACCAATGGAACTTGCGTAAAAATTGTCTAGATTTCCGCGTTTTTGTGTTATTGAGATGAAAAATTGATGTTTTTATTTGAATTTATTTGATTGATGTCGATGTCCGAATAATTTTTCATATCTTTTCAGTTTTTAATTCGGATTTGGAATTCAGAATTATGGTCACTTCTGCTATTATTGCTTAGTTATCGATTGTACAAGTTCCAGTTATTTTTTCATGTTATAATTTTTTACACTTTTTCTGTGTTAGTTTGCTAGTATTGCATGTAAGCCCTTTTATAACGAGATCATTCACTGAAAAACAGCAAATTTAACACACCTTTGCGTCATACAATCAAATAATAATACATTCTTGTTTTGGGAACACTTTTGAAAATAAACTGGAATGAAATGCATATTACCTTGAAATAATTAATATTAAGTTATTAGTTGTGATATAGTTATACTATACTCAAGTCATGAGTATTTTGAATATGTATTACGATTATTTTATCGTTTGAGGGATTGCGTTGTTTTAAACAATTTATAATGAGTATTCCAGTGTATACAGAGCTCGGGCCTAGTATGATTTTAAATTCAGATTACCTTTGTCTTCCAGTTTTACCTGAAAAGGATCTTCGATTTTGCATCTTGTATGTCTAGTTTTGGCTTTTTTGTTGCATATCTTATTACTTTCCGGTATATCCGTTATTCCGTAACGTGTAAGACATGCAGTCAATACTTTGACAAATCATGAACACGAAGCGGGCCTACAGATTTAACTTTAACGAAGGAAGACTCAATCAAAGCGATGGGACTGAATATCTGTTATTTTTAAATGATAAAATGCCGCATTTAGGAAGAAAGTTTGCTGAATGGCTCGGTTTCTCCGGGCATATGGCCCCTAATTAGCTGAATATTCCCCATAGTTTAATTATGTTTTTTCGCCCATTCGTATTAATGGTTGGGGGAAAACAAAGTTTCCATTGTTCTCCAATGCAGGACATTATGTGGCTGAATTAATGGATCTTGGCTATGTCTACATGGATTTGCCATATGGCTACAAAGAGAGGAAGAATGGAGACTGGGTGCTTTGTGTTGGAAATGAGAACAAGCGCGTCAAAGGTACGGGTGCGTGTGTCTGTTTGCGCTGGCGGGCCGGTGGAGTCATTCACGTTAAAATCGCCCACTTGGGGGGGATAACTTGCCAGAATGGTTCCGGGGGCAAGTAGGTAATTTGACCTGTCGATATTAGAATAAATTTCCAAAAAATATCTAGCTATCGCCGCGCTGTTGTTGACACGTGACTATCCGCTGAGTCGCCCGTGCAGTCATCTGCTTTGATTCAACGTTAACTTGCGAATATATCTTATTCAACGGCATATTTAAATAGAGGCCATGACAAAGCTGGTTCACGTTTTTGTTCCTCGGGCAGGTGGCGTCTGTGTTGAGGTAGTGGGACGCGGCAGTAAACAGTAGTGGTAGGAGAGGGTCCTTTAGACGAGTTACCGAGCGCACGCTGAATATGGGGGTGTATCAGCGGACAATGCGGGGTTCCAAAGGCACCTGCTTCACTTCTTTATGTGGTGGGTGGGGGCTGGGGGTGCTTTAAATCCCAGCCTATATCACCCAGCTGCCATCTTCGCTGCTCTGTCCTTGGGCTCACAAATGACTGCTTTGTGTTTTATCTTAATGTGTGTACCGGCTCCTGGATGAATAATCATAAAACATTAAACAGTATTCTAAAACCACGGCTCAGCTGAAAATAAGGGCCTTCATAAAAAAATAGATATATCAGGAAAATTACTGTCATTTAAACACCATCGTATATTTTGCTTTGTATACCATACTATATTGTTAATTAGTTCTCAAAAGGACTTTTTTACATTTAAGGTTATTCGCAAAAAGGCCTAATCTAGTAAACTGGGAACCATAGTACGAAATCCTCGTAATTTAAACAATCATTTAAGGTGTATGTTTAGGGAAGCGACTTTTTCAACAGCGCCGTAGATAAGTCTTTTACAACCAGCGAGTGTTTTCTTCCAATCGAATGTCTTGATTTCCAGTTCGAGGTAAAACTAACCAGGCCCCCTTCGTACAGAAAACGAGGGTTATTTTCACATGGATTTCTAAGAAATGGGAAAAAGAATATTTGTAGACCGAAGAAAGCAGAGAAAATAATGCTGCTAGGGGTGAATCTCGCACTTAATAGCCGCGGGTAGCAGCTACGGCTTTCGGAGGTTTCTGTTGTGAGTTGATGCCGTGATGATACCCCTGGCGTTTAAGGTAGAGGCGTTAGCCTTTGGTCGCGGTGCAAGAGCCGCTTCAAAAGAAGCTCTGCCGAAAAAAGGCAATCAGTAGGCTAAATGAGCCTGTTCCAGTTTCATATTTAGTCATCTTAAGTTGCGAAGAGACAGACCGTTGAATGGAAAAACACGAAACAAGCAAGACAAAATGTAGCATGAAAATATGCTTTTATTCGTTTCTTTTGAGGAACAAGTAATGGGCAGTGATATATGACGGCTCAGAAACGTAATGGACCCTAATTTCAAGTTTACTATGAAAAGCTACATTAATGATTGCAAAACATCACAATATAAACTTTAAATAAAAAGATTGCCCTTTGGCTACAATAAGATATACAATGAAACATAAATAAAAAATTATAAGTTAGATTATTCTTTAAAAATATACATTTACAAAAATCAAGATACATTTAACAGAAATAAACAATATATACTTTCATATTGTCTTTTTCGTTTTTTTTTTTTGTTTTTTGTTTTTTTAAAGCTGTACACTTTTTGCCAGTGTAGACGTTAAGTTATTTAAGATTGCACAGTTGTTAATGTATTTTAACACTGTCAAGCGGCTCCGAACGGAGCCACCAACTTGCTACATTTCTCTGAAGTCCTTCGGCGAGTCCAGTCTCCCAGCCACCGTGTCCTGAGAGCCGATCAGACGCTCCTCGTACAAGCGCAGGGGGACACCAGGCTAAATGATGACCAGATGCGCTTTTCTCTGTCCTTCTCTCTAGCGTCAGAAGAAGCTGTCTTCACATTATCACAGTGCAAATACCTAAAGGAAACAACAGTGTTGTTCAGTTAAGATGTGATATTTGGTTAAAAGAACAAATTAACGGCTTAAATTCAAGAATTGGGAAAATGCTCGTACTCCTGGTAAACGTCACCACCTACTCCAGTCTTTCCCGCCACTGTGACGCAAACTCCCCTCCCCCAGTCCATATACGCTACTTTCGGCCAAATTGCAGAGGCAACATTTTAATACACCCTATACTCCAGACAACTTAGAATTTAATGATCTATTGTGACAATATTAATGGGATCAAACCAAGAAATAATGTACCGCACCTTTAACGAATTCTTCTGCGTGGAGTTTGTTCGACGTGAATCGTAGGTGCGCTGTTTTGGGAGGTGTCTTCAATTTGCTTCGTTTCAGATATTCTTTTTCTTTTCCCATAAAAATCTGGAAAAAAGGAACGAAGACTATGGTTAACCTTTATCACAATATCAGTCAAACGCTTCCGCCGCAACCTAATCCACAAAGTCCATACTATGGCAGATCTAGGAAATTCGGTTAAAATTAATTGATCAGTTGATAAACTGAGATATTTCAGTTCTTACCAGTGATGTGAGTTGATGTGAGATCAGTAGTAGATGTCCTTTTCCGTCGCACGCAAGCGATGGCTTTACATTTGGGCTTGCCTGAGTTCAGTTTTTCGGAGCAATTCTCCTGGTTTACCTCGCTGGTGCGGGACACGGCGCTTTCAGCATTTGACAGATGATCATCAGCAATGTAAGAAGATGATACGGCCTGGACAGTACAGTCCCGTTGCTTCCCGACCACTGGAACAACAATCCTAGATTTCCCAATTTGCAAAGAGTCCTGGTAGAAGACGGGCATTGCATCCACAGACGCCTCCTCCCATGCGTAATCTCCAGATAGCGGCGTATCGGTCTCGAAGTTAAAGTTCCACCGACGCTGGTCCCGCTCGGAAATTTCACGGAGCTTCGACTTCATCTCCCGATTGAGCTCCTCATGGTCGACCGGCCCAAAAAGATTCCGGCAGGCTCCGGTGCGGGCGTGGAGGGGGAAGGTCCTCCGTGCCGCTATCCGCTCCAAGGTACTACTGGATAGCTGGACGTTTGACATCGTGAGTGTATTATATCCAGCTGAGGATAAAAAGGCAGAAAAAATAACGGATATCGATCCCCAGCAACGAAATGAAAACCTAGATGACAAAACTGACAGCAGTGTGTACGTTTACGCTCGAGTTCTGCAGTGAGACGTACACGAGGTTATTTAAATGTACGACCCAGCTGGCTAGTAAAGTTGTATTTAAAGTCCCTTAGGTGTGCATGGTCGAATAGCCACATCGGCCAAGCTGCTGATTGGTCGCGGTTATTCCCGCCCCCTAGGTCTAGACACACCTCTCCTTTATTTGCATTGGTTTAGGATCTGATTTGGACTCTTGCCAGCCGAAGCGCGGCTTATGATTTGTGGCATGGAGTGTCAGACTCTGCGGTGATTGAGGTGCTGCTGGAGAGCTCAGTGTAGTTGTTATTGCCCGACGGAGATTTTGCTTACGACGTGGTTTTTCCTCCCCTCTTATCCCATCCCCCTACGCTCTCAGTTTTTTTAGCCACGTCCCAAGACATAAGTTTATAATGACTTGTAATTATATGTATTCTAAAGGAATAATCTAACTGTATTATGCTGAGTACTTTTTGCGGTGTTTTGAAATATTTAGTAATCAGCCTGCTCATTCCTGCATAAACATACATTATGGGGATTTGCGAAGACTGCTTCATGGTGCAAACAATGTCTCATTTTATATCCTCTGCAGCGTGTTTATCCTACTACGATTTTTTTTTTTTTTTTGACACAACGTAATTAGTAATTAAATGATTTTTAAGTAGAAAAACATTAAGGAGCGTACAATACTTAGGTTAAGAAAGGCAAATTGTGATTGCTGACACAAGTGTCAATTAACGTAGCTTTTGATAATTCTGTTCTGTGTGTTGAATCGCTAATTAATATTTCCACTTTGGCAAAGAACTTCTGTTATTAAGATAAATGATTGTTTTCACTGTTACTTTTTATTTCAAAGTATTGTGATTAAAAAAATCTAAATAGTCGCTCGCAGCCTTAATGTAGTTATAAAATTAAATGGTAAAACGTATCTGAGCACTATAACCAGACATAAATATAGTTGCGCAGTACACACACACACACACACACACACTTGAAACCGTGGGCTAGTGGTACGTTATGTTCATAGCATGTAGGCTGTCTGCTTTTGTCGGAGTTAAACAAACTGATGGTGAGCATTTATTAAACACGAACGCACTGAAGTCGTTTGAAAACCAAAACACATAAGAGAAAATAAAGGTAAATGCATTGCCATATTCCGGGAAAAACTGTATCGCCCTGCGTTTCTGCATAATAATCCAAGACCGACAAAAATACAAATGAAGTAGAATACAGCGCCTCGGGGCACGATTGGATTCACATTTACACCAAACGTCTCATTTGTTCTAGTACAACGTTCTAATTCCAAAACAGATAAGTAACATAAAGTAACATATTTGTTTCTTGTCGTTATTCATCTAAACCTGCGAATGAGAAATTTTAAAAAAAATGACTAAATGCCGAATATCAGATTGGCTTATACAATTAGGTGACAACCAGAATGTAGATTTTTTTTTTTTGGATTTGGAGTCTATTGGTTCCTCCGAGTATGATACGATGTCTCCGCCTATTGGATAGAATGTGTAAGTTACATAGTACACTGTATATTGTTCTTAAATAGAAAAAGTGGTGTAAGCTATTTCTGTGATTTTTAAAATTGTATTTTTCATCGTTTTGCATTATTATGACTCGGGGTAACACTGATCGTGTATGATGCAACGTTTTTGTAGCACAAAACTTGGAAAATCTGGTTTGTAGGGACATACACCTTTTCTTCACATGAACGTTGACCTGGCTGTTGCCTTCTCTTGACTATTCTGGTCTTACTTTGGAACATTTTATTTTATACCTTCATTGCTAGGTTCTCAGCTAGGCCTACATTTATTCCCCACATTGGTATGACACTGGTAAGATGCTGTAACCGAAGTGAGTTGTTTTTTTTAACTTTGTTTCTCTGCGTGTAATGTTTTTGTGCGTGGATGTGTGTGTGAATAACTGTCCGTGAATACATAAAAAGGTCTTTGTGAGAAGGTAGATTCTACTTCAGCTCATCAGTCAGTTGATTGATTGGTTAAGTAATGTACTTGAGATTAATTGGCAATTTCACACTCATTATCCAGTGTGTCTGTAAACATGCAGAGACCTTAATCTTGTCATTTAGAGAAAGACTAACATGCCACCACTGTTAAAATGACGTGAATGTGAATATAAATTATTTTTATTATTATTGTTTTCAGTGTTTTGTGTTGGTGCTTTCATCCTCCAAGGCCATGAATTTGCCTCTGTGTGCATAGATTTCTATATTGTCTTCTGCCCAAGTTAAACATTGAGTATTGGCAAGATTAGCAGGGTAAGTGTTTTTTGAAAATTGGTTTATTATGGGATTTCCCTCAGTTTTATTGGGTGTAAACAGAAAGCATGTACCACTTAAGCACATTGTACGAAGTAATAAAGCACAAAGCTGGGGGACAACCTCAGTCACGAATTTATATGAAAATGGTGCCCACTGAGATTCACACTACCTTCAACAATTTGTGATTGCGTTAATCTTTCAGAATTCGTTAATTTCGTTGAGTAATAGCGCTATTTCCTTAGATAATATCAACGGGCAATCTTTCTTTTGTTGCCGTGACGACATCTTGTTATTCAATTTATGAGTATATTACAACTTTCGTTTACTTTATCATTGTGTAACACTACATTACACGTTGGTTAAAACTGGATATTAATTTAAAATTTACGCCGCGTTGCTCAGAATATCAAGAATAGATTCAAGAGGAAGATGTATATTGTGAGCACCGTGCGCCCTCTGCTGAATATTGTGGGCATTGCAGTATCATTATACTGGTTTTTCTCTTTCGGATGTTTTGTTTCGGGATCTCTTTAGACATTTGCTTGAATAAAACACGGATTTATCTTGCCACTACTTCGTAATTTGTTGTATCTCTGGCTAGTTTAATATGTCATAATTGTTCATTATAATCATTGTTTTTCATTTTCGAAGTTGTCTTATTTTTACAGTAAAGTTGCGATAACACTTTACTTGAGGGGGTCACAAATACTTAATACACAAAAACTCAGTTACTATACTGGAATACAAATCAGGAACAAATCACGAACACATATACTAGCTACTTGCGACGAAAGAGACGTCACTATTCATTAATAATGAACAAACATGACATCAGTAAATCACCTCTGTTATCATTACTTGTTCCTTCAATTGATACTCAGTAGTTCCTTCAGTATTTCACTCGGATTTACAGAATTAACAGATGTAGTAACAAATATAGTAACTGCCTGGGGAAAATGATGTGTCTCAATTCAGTAACTATGAACAACCGTAAGACCAGTATTTTACATTTTTGTTCATTATTTGTTCCTGCAGTACTTCCGCAGTTCCTTCAGTAGTTCACAAAAGGTCATTATAGTAGTTCATTATAGAATCAAATATAGTACTTGCTTGAGAAAGATGCATCATGATTTATTAATGAGTGATGAACGAACTTGAGATCAGTTTGTAACTAACACTTAGCTTGTGGTTAATTCATTCATAAGTAATAGCATAATGCTATGCATTATTTGTGTCCCTTCAAGTAAAGTGTTACCAAAAAAAATTTAAACCAGTTTTCACAGCTCATGTTTATGTAAGTCAGCTTCTACGTATACGCACGAAATGCTGTTTAATATGAATGTTAATTCGCATTAGGGATTTAAAATTTAAATTTTATTACCGATGTGCAGCGACCCAATTGAACAGATGCGGTTAGGGTATTATTATTTTTAAACTACACGTAGGCCTATCCGTCATTTGCACAACCTGCCAACATTTAAACGACTGTCATCTCTATCACTGGTGTATAATTAATTATGTGCATAATTGTCTTGTTGCATTGTGCATAATTCTGTTTATGGGCGTCGTTAGCCCCGAGTATTTTGGCCCCGATGTCAATATTCCTTCAAAAAAAAATTCCAACCTCGGGTAAACATGACTCAGCTCCTGCTATTTTCAATAGCTAGAACCCCACCCCCCGATTCTTTTATTTCATATTAGTCAATTATAATTCATTTATTCCCTTTTCTGTCGTTTCTTTACTCGGTTACATATGTTGTGTGCGTGTCTGGTCATGCATCAGAATTCCTCGAACATGCAAACGCATTTTCGCAATAAAGTGATTCTTATTCTGTTTTCAAGAAATTTCACCAAAACAAGTTACGTGGACGGTAATATCTGCATATTCGAGACACGCTACCAAGTCCAAAAAAATAGGCACTTATGGTAAAACATTTATTAACGCTTTATTAACAATTTAACCAGGTATGATGAAGTGACAACTAACTTAAGTAATGGAATGTTATACTCAAATCCGGTATCACTGCATTTCTTTTTGCATAAGTACTTCAAACCTGTTTGTGAAATATGCGTCGTTGTTGGCTGCTGACCTTTACTTCCTGGTCTTTGGAAAAACTCTCCAAGCCATATTGTTTTCAGACACTCCATTACTATTTTATTAACTACAGAACGGGATACAGAACTGAACTGTGGTAAAACGATTATTTAACGTGAATTGTTTCTTTGTAGTGTCTCTATTGTTTTTGCTATCGTTATCATGTCTATAAATAGTAAATATTCTTTGCCGACGGGTGATTAGGAATCCGTCCTCGTTCAGCCGCATTCGGTCGCAAGACTAAATGAGACTATGCTCGATCAACAAAACGGATAGTGCAAAACTCAAATACATTATGCAAAATAACAAAAAGTGCATTTGAGTATTTTACTCTGAAACATATTCTAAAGGTAAACAAATACCTAAAAAAGATTAGATGTATATCATCTCATTCTATAATAATGTATTCAGATGGGGTCACTGGTTTCAAAACGTGATCCTACTCAAAGCAGCTACATTAGGGATGACTGTATTACAGGAATTACAGCCGAATGCTAATAGCTGCCAAAATTTCACAATCAACCAGTTTAGCCGGCAACAAAGTAAGGACAAGACTACAAGCACACAGCCATACTGCAGCCCACAGCTAAGCCGCTATGTATATGTCACCATTCCTTGATTTATTATCTGTACTGTAAATCCACTTTTTACATTTTGCATTGTGATTTAACTATTTAAAACAACGAGTCTTGCATCTTTTGGGTTACCTTGCAGCTATTTTTGTACGTGACGGATTCTTTGGTTTATTGTAATATGCATTCTGTGCATTGTATTGTTTTTTGTGCATATGTACAGCATATACGGTTCTACAGTTGTTTTATGTACAGTTTGTATGTATTTAGTGTATTGCACAGGGAATGGGGAACCCTAGGTGCAAGACTTTCACTCAGTTCTATGTATGTTTCAATAAACGTCATAGATAGATAGATAGATAGATAGATAGATAGATAGATAGATAGATAGATAGATATTTTATTAGTCCCAAAGGAAATACATTAACAGTATTTAATGT
>JAABNX020000021.1:17707551-17722379 GCA_015163995.2 Mormyrus lacerda
ATAGATAGATAGATAGATAGATAGATAGATAGATATTTTATTAGTCCCAAAGGAAATACATTAACAGTATTTAATGTAATTAAACCCTTGCCGGAATACACTTCACTGGGCCTGTCTGATGTGGTTACTGGGTAAGTGTACCAACATACAACAACGAATACCAACATTTATATAATAATTTACAGGAGGTAACTTAACCTCAGAACCTCAGTTACAGTAGAGATACATCATTCAGTTGTCTAGCTTTCTGTCTGTGATACAGCATTGATCCTTTATAGCCAATTCCATGTGAAGGCAAAACTGCATTCAAGTTTTTCCACATATTTCCATGAGACTGTGTGTCAAATTGGGATTAGCTGGGAGCGTGACCTTTGACCCGGATATGCATCATAGGCTTTACACCGGTGTGTATCTGGTGTCTCGTAAGAGGAACGTAAGTGACTGTGGTGGTATCGAATCCTGTGGGGAGTTTCAGACTCTGCCCTTGGAGTTGCCTTCCTCTATTTTAACATCACACAGGTTACAGAAATCCGTGCTAGTCTCCAAGACTGCTAACCATATTTTGTTTAGCAGTTTGGAGAAGCATGGTGAATTTTATTTCAGTTTCTGTTACCCTAACGTTGGTTATGTATTCCCTTTCTTAATTTATACTTAATTTAAGGTTGGATAATTCCATTGGAGGCCTGCATGTTTAATAAAAACTTGCTTTAAATGTGTAATACTAAATCTTCTGATTAGTGGATGGGTGAAGTCAGTACCTTCATGTACAGATTAAGCTTATAAAGGGTATCATACTGTCAGAATAGAAACTCAGGGACCCAAATGCAATGATTTGAAGTTTATTGAGGGACGTCAGCAAACAGACACCAAATTGACTGCCAGAAATTGGTGTGGGGGTCAGACTTGGATGCCGGTTGAAAGCTAGGGAGTCAGACCAAGAAATACACTGAGGACAGGGGGTAAGGACACCGGGGAGATCCGTGGGAGTCTGGGATAGAGAGAGACCAGGAGAGGAGAGCAAAGGCAGGATGCAGGACAGAGACGTGCCGCACGATGTCCACAAACAGCACCTCATACTGAGTGCTCAGTCAAGCAGGTTTAAATTAGTGACCCCTCAGTAACAGAAATGGCATTACATTTGGAATCATAAGGATAGGAAAACGTATTACACTTATGTGAAATACTTTTTAAAGGGATTTTTTATTCATAAATGTACAGTATATGCATTAATACAGAACCTTTATTGGTAATATTTCTAAAAGAACTAATATTGTGTTTTTTGGAAAAAAAAAAGCTGAGAAACTACTAAATATTATCGATGCCTTAAAATTATCAGAAGATATTAGCTGTTTTATTTTATGTTTTTTTTTTATTTGCTGTTTCTCAAAGATTATAATTATGTTTACATTGTTCTTTGTTTTTTTTTGTAGGAATCATTGTATAATTCTTACTTCATTAATAAAAAATCAAGAAAGGTTTAAATTAGTGATAGGAATATCAGCTCATTTAAGGGAGCTGGATCTTGTGTCTTTGCTCCTTTCCAAGAACCATTCAAAATGGCCCATCTTTCGTTTTTCTTTTTTTCTTAAGGCGTGGGGGTCACTAGGTTTATCTGGCAAAATAATTACTAGGATAATAATAGGGTAATATTTGGATCAGATTCAGACTCACCCATCCCATCAATGTAATTTCATTTCGTAATGTGCAGACTATGTTTATCAGCAGTAAATGACTTGTCTTGCCAGACTTAATGTCCATGATCTGCACTGTAAACATTATCCAAGGTGATGCCATGTCCCTCTGCTTTGTCAGTGAATTGAGGCTACTGCTTTGAATTTGCAGTCTGTAGGAAATGTCTTATATAAATAAAGTTGCTTTACCTTGAATGCAATTCATGCTACACTTAATATTAGCAAAGTTTTTATTGACAGAAAAACAATTATAATGAACTTCTGCGCAAAACAGATTTTGATGCAAATCAGACAGCTAGACAATTATCTGAAGACTTAATGGCGTTCTGACAAATGGCAACTGACAAATCCTGCTCATTCTGTCTTTAAGGAATCTCATGCAAAAACATCTACCTCTTGTGACTGGTTGGTTCTCACTGTTCATGTTAAGGGGAGTGGCAGTGTAGGCCATGCACAGGTGTGCTTAATTAAGACTTAGTCTTAATCTGTAATTAAGATTTGTTAGTCTGAGATGGCTAAAAGGATGTGAGACGTAGTGAAGTGAATCATATAATCATATAATGACTTAGTTGCATTACACATAGATTAGCTGTAATTGAGACTGGAGTTTACCTTTACATTTTGCATAAAGACACTTTTCTGTGAACATGTGCTGCAGATCATATGCAGACAAACTGAGTGAATAATATGCATCTACATCATGTAATATCATGCTACAGTTAAAGAAGCATTAATATATTTATTAGAGAGGCAGCACTGTAACTGTTCGTCCCAGAGACTCCCAGCTCTTGTCACGGCATTTGGGTTCTGGAGGGGGGGGGGCTTGCAAACCTGGCCCATTGCAGAGCACATGCATGCAGTAACACTGGAATGTCCGACGTTGATACCATATATTTAGGCCAAATCCAGAATACCTGGGGAACTTGCAAACTCCACACACACGGCCCTAAAGGTATGAGGCAACAAGTGCCATCATGTCACCCATTCTTTACAGGTACTATTTAAATGGTTTTAACAATAATGTAACACGATAATAATTAATTATGTAGTATGATTACACTGTAATCACAGGAACATTAACAAAAACGACCGTTGATAGCATTAAGAAATACCACTGAATTGCAGTGCAATGCATTCATTCTGAATCAATGAACAATCATTAAAGCCTAGGTAGACTTGTCGTGAAAATTGTGCCACCATGTTTAATCGAACTTATAAAGCACTGCTGTGACAGCAGCGGTTACACGAAGATAAAGCAAAGGACGCCAATTCTAAACCATATTGATAGTTTCAGTTGTTAGCCTAAATTAACCGGCGCCAAATCCTCACCAAATGTTTTATTTTTGTGATGATTGTGAAAAAAATAGAAATTAAGGTTCGTTTTTGTCAATCAAAAATATTTTAGTACATATTTGATCATTTGTGAAACAACCATAATAAAATCAATCTTTTCAAGAGTAACCTATCCTGTACTGAACCCGAGAAAAAGGAACATTACCGACAAGCAGAATTAAATAATTTCACAAAATTATTTTAACGATATATTGAACATAGCAAAGAAAATTTATAAATGAAGGCATGCAATCTTGTTTATTTTATGTTAATATATGTGCGAGACTGGTCAACCTCATTGTGGAATGCTGGCAGGAATTGTAGCCTTTTATTTACGTCTTGTATTAGGCTTCATATTTCAAATGATTGTAAAAAATAAAATATTTACATCTTCTCGTAGCGACCCAGTCTTTGATATGCGATTGTGTAAAATTAATGGATTTCTGCTGACATTCTGTGACATGTTAATAAAATGCTGTTTCTGAGACAGTAATGGTTAATGTGCGTTTCCCCGGTGGTTAAGCCTTAAATCAGTGGCTCCTCTTCACGAAATTAAAAGCCTTTAGAGCTACAATCGAAAAAACTAGCGGCAAAGATACCACTAACGACTGCGACCCAACCGTCCCATTACAGTGACTACACCAACAGCTGAAATACCTCGGCTCAGCGCTCACGCAATAACGCGTGGTACTGTGACGAGCCATGCGCATGCGTAGAGCTACATGCGGAAGTGACGTCAGACAGAGCGGACTCTCTTATGTACTTTCTCCGCTTAGCCCTTAGTTCAACGATAGTACGTTGGCGCTAAGCCGCATATTCTATACATACGAACGAAGAGCGGAGGAAAAAAGCCCGCTTGGTGTCGAGAATTACCACAAAGACGAGGCGTAACCTATCATTTTTTGATAGAGATCCTAACTTAGTTAAAAAGGAAATATTTGAGGGACTTTTTTATTTTGCCCGTATGCGAAAGGTGTGTAGCCTGTCGGCGACGCATGTGTTGGGCAGGTCGCGCGCAAGCTGGTGACCAGGCTGGCATCTGCGTTATGGTTAAACCCATGCTAGTTAGCGACGTGTGGGGTTAACTAGCAGCGCAGAATGACATTCAGATGCGCACCTAGGAGAGTCAGTCCCAGCGCAGCTGTCAAGTAAATGTCCCTTGGCATCCTCTACCCTGAGCTGGATAGGTAAGTTCGGACTTAAAATAAAAAATAAAATCTTTCTATAAAGGGTCTGTTTTAAATGCAGGCTTCCAGTCGAAGCCTTCGCCGCAGACAGTTTCGTGCGGTTACAACGGCATCGTCCCTTTAAAGTCCAGTTTAGGAGTTTATGCGCGTACAGCCAAGGGATCGTGGGCCATTTCATCATAGATAAGATCGCGCTTGGGCCGAGCGATTAGTGAGGGCTGTGGTCGATCTAAAGCTGGCTTTCCATCTGCAACTGATGAATGAAAACTTTCATGACAGAAAATAGCAGGTATGACACTTAAAGAACGCGCGTCGTTACAGATATTATCTTGCAGGATCCAGGTCTTGATGCTGACATTCGCCTGGGTGGGGTCGCTTTGGATGACACGCAGCATTATTACAGTATAATAATAACTGTCTGGACGGAGACTCCCGACCTGAGGGACTGATAAGGGACGCAATGACCAAGTCTGAGTCCAGGAGAGGCGGCGCGATGCTAGTCGCCGGGAGATCCGCCGAAGCGGAGGAGCAGCTGAACAACGGGCCGCTGGACCCGAACCCGTCTGGTGGCTCTGAAGAGTCGATGGCTGCCGCGATACCCAAAATTAGGTCTGCAAAGATAGGGTTACGGGAGGGTACCCCCTGGAAGTCGGCGGACTGTGAAGTGTACGATGACGGAACCAACACGTTTTTCTGGTGAGTGCCTTGGCAGGACGCCTTCTCTCCAGTGTATCCCGCACTATATGCCCCGCTATATTCAAATGGGCTTTTTGCTGTACGTCTGAGTTTAGACTAGTCCTGCTGATTTTTCTGTTCAAGCTTCAAGCTGTTGTTTTAGCACAGGGTCCCATCCCTAACGCTTGATTAAAGTAAACCAGTCAAATTAAGGTTTGGACTTATTTACTGTTCTGCAATGGCTCGCATCCATTCTGAAAGCTGATTTGTTGCATTGCTTTGTATTGCAGTGACGTTCAATTATTTAAATGCTAATATCTATGGACTGAGTCCACTTCATTTATTAATACGATGGCTGCATAGTCTATAAATAGGTTTTTGAATAATCCCAGTATGGTGTGTCCAAGGGGTCACTGGGTCATGGCAGTGTCACTATGTCCCGTCCATTATCCGTGTGTCTGTTATTATCCATGGCAGTTAATAACGGCTCGATGATTCATGGCTACGCCAGGGAGCTGAGTTGTGTCTGTTTCTCTCATATGGCTCTAATGTACCTGTCATGTAGCCCGATCTATATCACTCGACCTTAATAACAATGGCTCAATCTGCTGAGCATATCAGTTGATTAAAAACTGCTTACTTTTAAGGAAGGATATATTTGTGGTTTGGGAAACCATTTCTTGGAGTTGATGAATACTCCTTTACCGCTGAAATGTATGTGTCAGTATCAAGGGCGACAGCAAGCCCTCAGCTCTGTGAACTTGAAAGCTGAACTTGCCCCCCAACCCCTACTTTGTTTTCGTAAGACACAGTACTGCGGCTGAGTACACACAGCAGTGCTTCTACCCGAGCCTGGTGACTGTTCACCCTGTGAGTGACGTGCAGCCGCCATGTGGGCAGAACGCGAGCGGATTGTTACGGAAAGCCAGCCGACGGGTGTCTCTGTGGAATCGACCTCCTCCTCAGTCTCTATCTTCATTTCTGCTGCCGCTGCAGAAAAGGCTCGGGAATTCCATTAGATGTCTGAGCCGACAGACATGTCCGGATAGGTTGGGTGGGAGTCTGTGAGGTAATTGCAGGGGGGTGGGGACCTGTAGGCATCTCTCCAAAGTCTTAGTATAGCTAGTATCTTACACCGGCGATGTGCTGCCAAAAGCAGCCCCATTCAACACTCCGTATTGCTTGTGTCTTCAGTACAATGCAGAATGTTCGGAAACGGAGCACACAAGCAGAAACAAGCACTGGTGTCGTGGTGGGAACAGCATCTGGCTCAACAGGATTCTGTGCGGTGTGCTTATTAATCTGAAACCTCAAAACCAGACAGGGTGCACCGGGAGCCACCACTTGCCGTAGGCTGGGCTGCTTTCTGTGGACATATGTGAACTGGGGAGATTAGCCTTGCAGGAGGGTGTCATAAACTTCTAACCACTGTTTCTCTGAGGGGATGGCGCTGTTTAGCTAAGGTGCTGTCGCGTACATCCGGTTTTTCCAGTTTTGCTTACCTACACCCAGCCAGAACCATGACTCCAGTCCTCTTACCTGGTTGTGTGTCTGTCTACACTGGGTACATCTGTATCTGTCAGCCGAAGTCTTCACTGGTTCTTCTCAGAAATATGGACTGATCTTATTCGCCTTTGTGATGGATGTATCTTGTCCACTGTTTATGGGCAATGGATTGCTTGAAGGCTTTCAACTGAAGTGCACTCTTTACACACGTTATTACACGCACAGGTCAACTGCCCTACACAGTCATTATTATTAATATCAGCTTCCTGCGGAATAAAAGCGCAAATTAACCAACATGAATGGCCTACGGATAATTTTAAAGGTTGTAATTATGGTCTCCTGTCGCAAAAGCAAACAATAGCGGTTTAGTTCACTGAACATGGCGCCAGCCGGTGACTTGGTGCTGATCAGTTGCATGGTTTGTGTTGGAATGGTTGCGGCGCTAAGCAACAACAGCTTATTCTCACTGTCTTGGGCTCTTCTGTGACAGCAGGTCTTTGGGCCTCCTCTTTGGGGGCCATCAGCACTGCAAAAATGTACAGAATCAGATTCTCTGAGCCCCCATACCCTAAAATTCATTTTGTACCTCAACCTACTGTGCTGTTCATTTGTTTCCACTTTTAAGCACAAGTTGTGAATGTTGGCAGTGGACTGGCAGATAGTACACATTTTTTGCTCCCTCTCTTGGGAAACGCTGCTTTATTGTTCCATCGATGCTCGTGAAGTCTACTTCATATAAATCTTCATCAAATAAATTTACCTAAAATTTAAGGCAGTTCAGTGATTTGCAAAGATTTTTTTTTTTTTTATTATTGCGTAGTATTTCTAGACATAAGTAAATCGCCCGCAGCAAAGGGCCACTGATGGTTTGTCGTGCCCTGTGCTCCCCATCCTCGTATTGCTTACACTGGGACAAGTCTTTCTTGTTCGACGACCAGTGACTGTGGTCAGTCCGCCTCTCCCTCGACATCACAGGGGCTTCCCTCTCTCCCAATAGCAGTCCTCTCTCTGCCTCTGTCCGATGCCGCAGACCTGCCTGCCTCTGCCTCATTTTAGAGGTCATTTCCAGACCATGGTGCCGGTCTCCTCTCTTTGGTCTGTACCCCTTCCTACGTCCCACTGCAGTCCACTGTCGGATCACAGTCGTCTTCCTCCTGTACCCGACAGCCCTGAGGTAAGAAGTCTCACCCCTTCTCTCTCTTTCTGCAGGAGGGCTCACACCCTGACGGTGCTGTTCATCCTCACTTGTGCTTTGGTTTATGTCACCCTGCTGGAAGAGACACCCCAGGACACAGCCTACAACACTAAAAGGTCAGTGCCATCGCCGCGTTTACGCATCTCACCTGACGCTGATTTTCGATAATTTGCTACACATGCTTTAATTGGTCAAATGTAGTGCTCTGATAAACAGTGCAAAAATAATTTTCTGGGGCAGTAATATGAGCTGCATAATTTCATTTTATTGGCTGTCCCTGTGCCTCGGTTTAAGTCAGTTTTAAGTCACAATTTGACAGATCAGAATGTAGACTATGCAGTGGGTCGGTCTCACTTTGCATAGGTGGTCAGTACAGATAGGAGCAGAACTGTTTGTTGATGATAATGGGAGGGGCTTTTTTAAGGAAAAAGAAATTATCTGCTTTTGCTTAGGTAATAGTCTTTCATGTCTGATGTTCAACCAAGAACTTACAGCTAATAGTTAAAGTTCCCCTTTTATAGTGAAGGGTTAGTTGTGGTCGTCAAATGCTGGCAATGAGGGGAAAGGTATAGTAGATCAGTTTGTCCAATAAACATTCACCTGCATGGGTGGATATTTGGACTATGTGCATGACAGAAAAAGCTTTCAGGTATACGTGCCTTTTTAGATAAGGGTCACAACCGAGTATAGGAATAATAAAGGGATTATTATTTCATAGGTGTTCAGGCTTATAAGGCAGAATTTGTTCCGGAGTGGGTAATGGTCGTTAAGTGGCGGTACTTCCCTGTATTACTTCTTGGGGGTGAGGGCATTATTTATGAGGTGGGGCGGGTCCCGTACTGCTCAGGGCTGAGTAAGGCCTGTCACACACAGGTTAAATTCCTCTGAGCAAGATGACAGGCGGGAGCCCCTTAGCACAGTCACACTCTGTGGGGGCCCCTAGCTTACATGCATAGTCATTTTACAGGCGGGGCCTCCACCACCAAAGCTCTGCTGGAGAGAGGCTGCACACCCAGGAACGGCTTTAGCAGTGTGCCTGCTATTCCAACGCCACTAACTGGATTACCGTCCAGATGGGCGGATTACAGCGATCTGCATGCCGTATCCCTCCGTGATGTTCACCTGTCCCGATCCAAAGGGGGTGGTATTAGTCAGGGTTACTGTCATCACATGGGAAGGGGCTCTGGTGCATCATGGGAGTCTACATCCCCTCTGTGGTGAAATGAAATGATCCTTTATTTTTGCAATTTGTACAAGTAACAATGCAGGTACACTGGGCTTCCTCTCCCTTGAGACATGCACATGCAAAGCTTGGGGCTTTGCTCAAGGACCCAGACTGGTGGCCTTCCGATCACAGGCACAGAGCCCCCCCCCACCCCGAAGCTCTTTGCATTGGCTTTGAAGGCAGCTACACTAACCACTGCACCACCAGCATTAATGTAAATCCGATCTGCTGCCATCGGTACAACCAGCTCACCCTGGCCCCTCTGCCCGTGTGTGTGCAGGGGGATCATCGCCAGCATCCTGGTGTTCCTCTGCTTCGGTGTCACACAGGCCAAAGATGGGCCCTTCACCCGACCGCACCCAGGTATGTGCCGTGCCGTGTCAGGTGGGGCGAGACCCCGTGAATATGACTGCAGGGCAGTCAGGGTTCCCCGCCTCAGTGGTCACAGTCTGTGCTTGCAGATGTCGGAGTGCCAAGCCACTTTGGTGCGGAGCTGTGCTGGGCAGTCAGGCCCTTGGGGAGCATAGCCTGTTCAACACAACAGCGAAAGTGTAGTGTTAATCTTTCCTAAGCATGCAGACTGTATGTACATACACATGTATATGCAATTTAAGCTTTTATGATTCCTTGTTCAATACCTGTAATGCACGTTTGGAAAAACCGTCTGAACTACGATCGTTGAGTTTATAAGAGACAAACAGTAAATCCTGCCCTACTTTCACAGTCAGCTGAGGGCACAAGACACACTGAAGAGGTCTGTGTTTCAGAGCTGTAATTACACATTCGTTGCACTGGTGCAGACTGGCTGTGTTCGGTTTAGCGGAGTGTTTAAGATGGCATGCACAGGAGTGGCCTGTGATTCCTGCAATTCTGCTTTGACCCTGGGAAAGCAACTGCATTCATTGTTAAGGGTTATACATAATTGCCAGGGCAGCTGGGATACAAGTACAAACTTCTCAGGAGCATCTTGATAGGGAGGGAGATAGAGGCAGTGATACACCCAGTGAAGGTAGTCTTGAGTTAAGGAGGACTTTGCAGAAAAACCGGTTCCTTTGCTGTTGAGAGGTCAAGAAAGGTCCCTTAATCATCGACACTGACACACCACCCATCCTGTTCCACATATTTGACTGACATCCTGTTTTCAGGCCAAGTCTCATAAAATAAATGGCAAGAAATTCCCTTTCAACATTCCCTTTTCCTCAAAAGAAAACTCAATACAATAATCAAACCCAAACATGAATTACTGAATGTTTTGCGTCTGCCACTGGTGTTGTCATTTCAAACAGTGACTTATTATTGTATTTAATGTTGGCTCACAAAAAAAAACCTGCAAACCCTGCAAAACTTGTAGGACCCCCTCACTGCCCGGGGTATCACTCAGCTGACTTTACGCTAAAGTGATGATGTTGTAACATTCAGTTGTTAAAGTGTGCCAGGGGGCATGGTGCTGGCTAAGTGCAGGGGTATTGTCACACACACACACGCTCACACATAATCCACATATTCATATCTTTTAATATTCATATTCATAACATTCATTTCTGTGGGCCTAACCCTAATCTAAACTATGACAACCTTAACCCTAACCCAGCCTTAATCTTAACCATAAGTAAATTTTGAATTTTTTGGTTGCATTCATAGATTTTTATAGAATTGAGGTTATCCTTGTGGGGACTGAAAGAATGTCCCACAAGTTCAAAAGTTACAGGTTTTTATCACATTGTGGGGAAATCTGGTTCCTGCAATGAAATGATTACAAAAAAACTCATGCAGGCAGGCAGCTCTTTCAGGGTGGATTCTGAGAGCACATAGCAGTTGAAATCCAGCTGTACATACACTCCTCTACTTAGGAACTTTCAGACATACGAACAAAGAGGATAGTAAGTACAAATTGTGTTCATTGGGCTCCCGTTTCCTGTCCACAGCATCGATTTATTAATTTATTTTTCTGTGCGCCAATTCCGCCAAGTACGACTTCTGGCCGCTATTCTGCGCAGCAGCGTAGCGTGCGTACTCCCAGCATCCTAGTTCTTTGTACTTGTAATGGTGTTGAATGGACTTATGAACATTTCAAGTTGCGAACAGCCGTTTGGGACGTATCTCATTCGTAAGTAGAGGAGTGTCTGTATCTCTCAGACACACATACACACACACAGCTGTTACGCTTGCCATTGAAAACTGACAGTGTATCTGGCTCCCTAACAGCTTATTGGCGCTTCTGGCTGTGTGTGTCCGTGGTCTACGAGCTCTTCCTCATCTTCATCCTGTTCCAGGTGAGACCCCAAAGTTGTTAAAAAAAAATAAATAAATAAAAATCACTGTCATTTTATTTCAATTTATGATTTGTTTGTAAGACTCGCCTGCCTGTCGGTGTGGCCGTGCTTCAGGCTTCAGGCCAGTTGACTGATTGCCAGACATAATGGCAGTGACTGATGGGGGCGGGGTTAGGGAAAGTGATGGTCACTGTGATAGTAGTAATTGAGGATGCTCAGGCTCCTGGGGACAGCAGTGTGAGCCCTCTCTCCTCAGTCACTGGAGCTGAGCCAAGAGACACTGGACACCATGCTGGACGGCCTGAGCCGCATCTGACATCAGCTGTCAGTGGTGGCCAGCAAATAGCTCCTGAGACCAAACCTGACCTCCCGCTCCCCTAGGGCCGAACCACCAGCTCTCTACAGCTCTATCTAGCACCTCATAGGGGTAGAACTATAAATACCAGTTATTAATGCAAGGTGCAAGTGGAACCAGAGATGGAACCTGACTAGACAAAGAAGGATTCACAGTCTGTCAGCCTGAAACATCATAGAATATACTGATGACAGGTTATAAAGTGTTTCCTTTTGTTTTTTCTATAGCATTTACTTAGAGTAGTGTTTTCCAATCCGGTCCTCAGGGGGCCACAAACAGCTCACGTTTTTGCTCCTTCCCAGTGCCTGAGGGAGCAAAAATGTGTATCGTGTTCATATCTTTTTACAGGAAAAATGGAACAGTTTAGGTTTGTTTGCTGTGATGCTTTTTAAATCTGGCAGATGTATCCATCTTTTACAGTCTGTCCCTTTGATAGCTGACAGACTGCTAATGTACAGCAGTCCAATGAAACACCTGAAAACATGTACAAACTTTGTAGGACTCTGGAGTTCTCACACCTGTCTGTCTGACTTTAGTATATTGTAGCAAAGGTTAGTAGTCATCATGTTTAATTGCGGTTAAATGGGGCACAGACCTACATGCAGTCAGGCAAAAGAAGACTAATGTATGAGTTAGAGAAATAACATCAAAATATAATGTGCATCTCTCCCCGCCAGACGGTTCACGACGGCCGGCAGTTTATGAAGTGGATCGACCCGAAACTTGGGGTGCCACTGCCAGAGAGAGACTATGGGGGCAACTGTCTCATTTATGACCCGGGCAACGTCACAGACCCTTTTCACAACATCTGGGTAAGGCCCGTTCCCGGCTCGTCACCTAGAGTCACTGCGGCTTCCTGTCATCACTGACCTCCCCCGCCGTGGTTTGCAGCATATGTCATGCTTAACCACAAGCATTCCGTTTTCACACCCCCTCTGCACAAACCACCGACCTTTAACCATTAGCAGCAGACTCACTCACCGAGGCTGTTATTTTTTAATTAGGGAGCATGGTCTGTGGTTAGGAAGCCTGCATCATTTGCCTGCCTACACACCCACTGTGTCCACCTTTCCATGTCGTACATTGTCAGTCACTTAATGTACTGTCGTGCTGATATCAGTGACATCACATTCCCTTTCAGGACAAGATGGACGGCTTTGTTCCTGCTCATTTCCTGGGCTGGTACATCAAGGTGGGTCTTCAATGGGATCCCTATGAAACCTTAGGACAGTGTTTCCCAATCCGGTTCTTGGGGACCAATAGACAGGGCACATTTTTGCTCCCTCCCAGATCCCAGATGTGGGAGGGAGCAAAAATGTGGACTCTTTGGCAGGGAGTTCAGAGGGAGCAAAAACATCAATCAACTGTGGGTCCCCAAGGACTGGATTGGGAAATGTCACCTGTTTATAGAAATATGTCTGCACCTGTGCATTTTCTGCGCATGGTTCTCTTTAAGGTTTGCTTAAGGTTCTCTTAAACATAAGACATGATGACGGACGCTAGCTATAGCAACACCGACAGTGTACTGACTGCAGGAAGTGACGTGAGCTGTAGTGAGACTGGATCCTAACTGTGGTCTTGATGATGGTGGTCGTGGCTTTGGCGCCATTGCGTGACGGAATCGCCTCGACGTGCTGCAATGTCACGTGAGACCCTGTTTGCACTGTCAGACGCTGATGATCCGTGACTGGTGGATGTGCATGATCATCAGTGTCATGTTCGAGTTCCTGGAGTACAGCCTGGAGCATCAGCTGCCCAACTTCTCTGAGTGCTGGTGGGACCACGTACGTAACCCCGCCCCCCCACTCTGTATTTACCAGGTTCACATTCACAGCCTCCGTCAGTCACGCTCATGACTTCTTGAATTAAGTCTTTAGATAAGATCACAAAAATTATTCACTTTCCAGGTCTGTCTGGCTTCCGTTGGATCCTGTTGTTCATCATCATTAACATATGACTTACTCTTCCCGCTACTTCCCAGTGGATAATGGATGTGCTGGTGTGCAACGGTCTAGGGATCTACTGTGGCATGAAGACCCTGGGCTGGCTCTCCATGAAGCCATACCAGTGGCAAGGCCTGTGGAACATCCCCACCTACAAGTACGGCATCTCACCCTCCGACACCTTTGTCCCCCCCCCCATAACAGAAATATCCTGTTACAAAAGATGTCGGTCCTGTATCCCGAATGTGCTGTTAGTAGATGAAATGTTGCTGGATGGCCACTCTGTGCTCCTTAGGGGGAAGATCAAGAGAATCGCCTTCCAGTTCACACCCTACAGCTGGGTGAAGTTTGAGTGGAAACCTGCGTCGAACCTGCGTCGGTGGTTGGCCGTGTTAGGCATCATCTTCATGGTGAGCTCAGAGCTCCACATGCACCCAAGGTCAGGCAAGGGTGTAGGTGGTACAGGTGCTTAGCTGACGGCTTTCTCTGCTTTTGAAGCTGATTTGGTGTAATTCAGATAAAATGCCCCTGACCTTGAGTCATTAATCACCACGTGTCACGTGGCTTGGTGTATGAGGCAGCCGCTCTCCCTTGCTGCCTTGCAGTTCCTGTTGGCGGAGCTCAACACCTTCTACTTGAAGTTTGTGCTGTGGATGCCGCCAGAGCACTACCTGGTGCTGCTGCGCCTCGTCTTCTTCGTCAACGTGGGCGGCGTGGCCATGAGAGAGATCTACGACTTCATGGACGACCCGTGAGTCGTGGGCTTCGGGTGCTCGCACGTGCCATGCAGGAGGGCACCTTGTTCAGGGAGACGTGGATGGTGTGTCGAGTCCTTGAACACATGTAGATTTCTTACTTGCCCACCAGGAAGTTCCACAAGAAGCTGGGGCAGCAGGCCTGGCTGGTGGCAGCCATCACAGTCACGGAGTTCCTCATCGTGGTGAAATATGACCCCAATACGATCATGCTGCCAATCCCGTTCTTCATCACACAGTGCTGGATCCTGGGCATCGTCCTCATCCTCACCTGGACACTATGGAGGTTCTTCATCCGGTAAGCCATGCTGGGAACATAACTCACCCATCCCCAAAGAGACACTTAGCCCCGCCCGCTTGGTCACAATGGCGACCAGCACACCACTGCAGCCATACTCAAATCTAGTCCAGAGGTGAATAAGGAACATACTGACACACACATCCATACTGGCTATACCAGTTTCAGATGGGTGCGGTTTCAATTCACACTTGTTGGTATGAGTGTGTGATGTGTCCTTCTGGCTGCAGGGACATCACACTACGGTACAAGGAAACGCGACGCCGCAGGCAGGAAGGAGTAGGGGAGGGGGAGCGAGTCCTTGACAACGGCGCCGTGGCGACCAGCAGCGGGCGTGCCAAGCTCAACGGGAGTTCTGAGTCAACGAGGAACAGGAAGTCCTGAAGGGGGGCT
>JAABNX020000021.1:17726353-17758838 GCA_015163995.2 Mormyrus lacerda
TAACCTGTCATCAGTATATTCTATGATGTTTCAGGCTGACAGACTGTGAATCCTTCTTTGTCTAGTCAGGTTCCATCACTGGTTCCACTCGCACCTTGCATTAATGACTGGTATTTATAGTTTTATCCCTATGGAGGTGCTCCGTGGATTTAGCACGTCCTGGTAGAGAGCTGGTGGTTCCTCCCTAGGGGAGTTGGAGGTCAGGCTTGGTCTCAGAAGCTATTTGCTGGCCACCACAGAAAGCTGATCTCGAATGCGGCTCAGGCCGTCCAGCATGGTGTCCAGTGTCTCCCGGCTCAGTTCCACAGTTACTGAGGAAAGGGGGCTCACACTGCTGTCCCCAGGGACCTGAGCATCCTGAACCTGTCAGACCAAGTGCATAATGGATCAGTGGTGAGTAGGAATGGACAAAATGATGTTCAGTGAACCATTTGTATTTTTTGACCTCACTAGGTGCTCTTGGGTTGCTTTTGGGGCATTCCTTGTGTCGTTTTCTCAACAGAGAGCACCATCTAGTGGGATCAGAAAATGTAGCAAATGGTTCATGAAGCATCATCTTGTCCCTCATTGTGAGAGTCCGCATCAAAACTCATGCCCGGGGGGTCAGTAGTCCGTTACCCACTTTCATGTGGAGCAGGCAGCTGGGTACAGCCATGCGACCAGCTGAATCAGAACAGGTCTTCATGTCCACCCCCCAGTCCATCTCCAGCAGCCGGGGAAGTGAAACTAAGGGTGACAGTCAGGAGAAAATGCTAATTTCAGCAAGCAGATCTGAGTGTGAGTCAATGACAAACAGACACATAGGGAGCAGCAGACAAGTAAAGTCTTACTTTGATTAGCAAGAGCTTCATTCCTCCATGCAGGGCTAAACACACACAAAAAATAAAGTATTTAACAGTTAACATCCACACTGAGAAGCAGTTTACTTTTAGCAGGTTAAGATGTGTGTGATAATATATTAACTATATTATGTAATACACTAAAACAATTGATGGTCCTTGCAGGTGCAATACAGTTTCAGAGGTAGGTATGTAGTCTACCTGTGCTCTAGAAGGATCTTAGTCATTAGATTTTTCAAGTTGGAATGGAAAGCATCAGGGAACAACGCAAGGATTTGTTCGGGGGTCGTTAAGCTGTGGAACAGCACATGACGGGTGAGGGCATGCAGAGCCCTGAGAAGCTGCGGAGTAGATAAAGGGCACATTCAGGAGGAAAGAACTTTGGTTATGAACTGTACTGGGGAAAAAACCGGTTTCGCTGTGAAGCTCACCTGCCGAGCCTCAACAACGGACACCGACAGGGTTTTGGCCGCCTCGTCAAGTAGTCGCCGGGACTCCGGAGCTCCGGTGGAAAAACTGTCCTTGCAGAGTTGCCTCACTGCGTCCTTGGAAGGCGCCTGGAAACGAGAGGGTTACAGGATTGCAGAGCTGCCTGTTATCACCAGCTTGGCTGTAGTACCGCAAAACTCAAACGGAAACTGATAAACTACAACAGTAGCTGTCCGCTGGTTCAAACTAACTAAGCGTCAAATGTAGATTCAGTTCCTAACGTCCACAATACATGTAATAATATATATATACCATATATGAGGTTTTTTGACAAGCAACGTGGATACGACTAATCAATCTCGTTTTTACCTTTAAAAGCAACTGAAAGGCGTCAAAATACTCCTCCGTTAACGCGGCCATTTTTGATCATGTGACTAAGTCATGCGGGCAGTTCCACGTGATAAACAGAGGGGTTATGGGAAAAATAGTCCTGAAGCTGAAACACGTCTGAGATGCCATCCTGAAAGTGCACTAAAGTTAACCACAGTACATCCATGAAAAGCAATGAAAAATATATGATCCTCTACTGCAGATCCATGAGGTGGCCTCCTGGGATGCTCTTCCAGCTGTCCTGAAGGAGCTCCCACATATATGCTCTTATTGGCTGTTTTCCTTCACTATCTGCTAAAACTCACCCAAAACCATTTCTACTGTGTTTAGGTCAGGTGGCCAGGTCATGTGATACAATACTATCACTCTCCTTTGTAGGTGGCTTGGCGTGTCCAAACTTCTGACAGACACTGTATGCGATTTTAAATTGCAACTTACATCATCCTCAAAAAACAAGCCTGTTATTAAATGTTCTCATGTCTCACAAATATTGAACCAAATCTCTCAGTATTACTACTTAGTACATATATGACTGTTTGAAACCTCAAACTTTTGCTGAATATGACTAAATATGAGTTTCTGTTACACCCACTTACATGTAACTGTGGTATTTTCTGTAAAATCAGAAAAGCATATATATTTACATTTGCACCTCATAAACAAGCTAACCATTAAATAAATAAAAATCTTATGATTGAGTTGGTTTTATTAAATGTAATTTAATTTTCTCTGCTAGTCGCCTTGTGGTTTTTAGTTAAAAGTTTTTAGCCTTAAAATCCAAGTCTTTCTCACATTCAAGCCTGCTAGTGTGCTTTTTTGTCTTGTATTTCCCCTACTTTTCAGCACTAAGTAAATGATTTGCAACACATTAGTGGAATTGTGTAATTGTCTCCAAGGTTACATTTGAGGTATGGATAAGAGGAACTACTTTGAAGTTTAAAATAGAACCTATAATTTGCCATGAAAGTGGAAATAGCAGAAATACCGTATTTCAGTACTGAAACACCAAACGTAACTTGTTTACCAGAAGATCAGAAAGACCAACCCACTTTGCCACTCCATATATATTCATTATTTGTATTTGAATTTGTGTGCAGAGAAGAAATGTAATGGTTGATTTGTACTGTATCTGCCTCAGGCAGCTAATTATAATAATAGTTGTGTGTGACCTTTCCTCAGTGATTAACTTCCTCCCAATATCAGACTTCTGAATTAGTCAGGGGTCACTTCCTCATCGATACAAATCCCCTCCTATGTGCATGATTTGCTTTCATCTGGTGAGTGAATAAATTAATGGCATGGAGCTTTTGACGGGTGAAAGGGAATTTTATTGTTCTGCTGGGGGATAAGAGTGAAAAAAATCAACAAATGAGGTTCAAGGAATGGGGGAGGGCATGGGTCACGTCATAAGGGGTGAACTGGGATTGGGAGCATTTCAACTGGGGGGGGCTTGGGAGGGTATAAAGTCATGTTGCTTCTGAAAAATTCAAAAAAATAACCCTTCATTTTTAAAAACACAGATATTATTCAGGGTTTTATTAATGATGTTTTATTATTCCGCATCAAATTATTTTTAGATCATTATTTTGGAATTGCTATCATTCTCATCAGGAGAAGGGATCCATATTAGGAGTAAGAATAGTCGCAACTGGTAGGACAGCAAACTTTGCCATCCCCAGAGTTGCATGCAGAAGCATGACCAGTAACTGGAATCAGGGGCAGGGGAGAGGTCCCACAGCAGGAGGGGGGGGGGGCATTGGGAGGAGCGGTTCTTGGTAAATAGTTCCAAATTTTGAGTAATCATCTGTTATCAAATGTGGCACTTGGTAATATTTGCTATCCAGGAGAGGGCGGGGGCGGGGGCAGTACATTTTTCAGTGGGCTCCTTCATGTGATGAGAGGCATGGGCCCAAGGCTGGGTGCCCTCTCTGAATTCATCCCCTCCCCCACCTCCTTGGACACTGGTTGGATGACGGATGCATGGATGACAGTCTCCTGTCTTGCATTCTGTATTTCCTTGAACAGGTTCCATTTTTGCTGGAGCCCTTTACTGGATATGCAGTTACAGGAGATGGAACACGCTATTTAATGAAGGCAGATCAACTTTTCAAGTTACATGCATCATGTTTTATAGCATGACTGCCACCAAATGCTGATTTTTTTCTTACCCTGACATAATATCCTGAATTATAGATAGAAAATTAAGACAATTCAAATACTATCCTTTAATTTCAGAAGTATACACCACGCAATGTGACACAACTGCTCAATACATTTTTGTTTTATAAATAATTCATATATGCTCAAATTGCTCATATCACTAACCAGAGATGGGGTACTCGAGTCACATGACTTGACTCGAGTCAGACTCGAGTCACAATTTTCAGGACTTGAGACTTGCTTGATTGAAGTAAGAAAATGACTTGACTTGACTTTGACTTGAGAGTAAGTGACTTGAGACTTGACTTAAAGTGGAAGACTCGACAATGACTTGAACTTTTAAATATAATTCGTTTAATAAAATAAAATAATTTAATAAAATAATTATGACTCAGCAGCACCATAATTGGCGCCTGCGCCCTTAACGCTGCACAGCTCAAACCGCGCCAAACATGGCAGACAATAGTCGAGCTCCTCATATAGTCACGTTTGGCTATAAGGACTTTGAACTAGTGACACTAACACCTATAACTGAACGCTGATTGAATGATGGTGCTGAAACAAAAATTCCTATTGGACACATTTCTCATCCTACCGCTAGACTTTTAGTGCTGTATGCTATGGAATGTAAAGTGTTAAAAGTTTTTTCTACCCCTGTTCTCTGTACAGGCAGCTGAAGTGATTTCATTTGTCGAAATGGTCACATCTGCAAGTGTTCTCAGATGCATGTAGAATGTCACAAATTCTGTCACCGGGGTGCCGATGAACCGCCTGGCTTCCCGAGTCTAGTCAGCGGCGAGGCAGATGTCACTGTAGCCTATAGTTAGAAATGGGTTCCCGTTAGTAATCTCCGTCCCTCAGTCTATTTTTCGAATTCTAAGTTGTTAGCTACAAACCTTCTTCATATTGTTAATTAGAGGGGCGAGTTTTCAGTCTTTAAATAGGCTATGGGAAAGCACGACGGTACAAAATGATGACTAAATTGTTGCGTAGCAGGCAGACACATACAATAAACTACAGAAGGTCCATTGTGGGGGACAAAAGCGGTAAAAAAATGTTGAACAATAATATTTTGAACCATCAAATTAGAAATTATGACAATGACGGTTCAATGCATAGTTTATATACTGGTAATAATAATGCAACAGGGGGATTTCGGAGTCTTCAAGTCAAAGATCGACTGTTAACTAAGTCGTGCCCTGAATTATTACCTGAAAAGATTCGGGTTTCCGAGAAGCCTCTTCCAAGCCATACAATCGGGTTACTTTAAAAATAAATGCATAATCTAATTAAAGATAATCTTCTGTTTAAATGCGAGCATGTTGCACTTGCATTCACTTGAGTATTACTGATAAATGAGATAACTACACAAAAGCCAACAAAAAGCATCCAAAGGCGTGGAAAATAAATTATTGCAAATCACAGAAGGCTGTGAGCTGTGAAGGAATGAGGCGCCTCTGACGCCATGTATCGTAGGTGATGAATGAGGCTGTGAATATTTTATTGGCATAATGTGAGCGAGCCAATCGGCGTTTTGGGGGAGGGCTGGGCGCCACCCTCCTGGGTCCTTCTCTCGACGTGCATGTGAGGCAGAAGGAGGACAATGCGAAAGTTGTGGTAGTTTTAGTTCTTGGACTTGTAAAGGTATTCGGTTTCATCGATGCATTTGGTGAAGCTGAAGTAGCCGGTAGGCCAGGACACTGCACGCGAATGGAAAGCGCGGCACTTCGGCATCTCATCTGCTGCTGGAGACTAGCCAGAGAAAGCCTAGATGCACCGTATGAATTAATTTACGATATTCCACAGCCTTAATTGAGAACGAGAAAGAGACTACTTTAAGTGTTACCTGATTTTGGCGCCTGTTTGACTGAGAAACCAAATAAATAGGAAGTAAGGTTTAAAAGAAGACGCGGATTTTGCGGTAAGTTGCACCTCGTTCCCATTAAACCATGAACTTTAGCTCAATCTTTGCTGATTGATCACTGGCATATTCACGTATTTCAGATGAAGTGCGCCACGAAAATTGCTTTATGTTTCAGGCGCGTATGAAAACTTTCTGTTTGCGAAATGCGCGATAAGCTCATCTCGTACAGGATTGCACTTTCCGATGGGTATGCAGCACCATGCTCCCTGAATGATCGTGCATCCCCCTTTTCCCACTCCGCAGCTCTCAAAACGGGTCGGATGGGACAAAAGTGCCTGTAAGAGAATAGCCGTTTATAAACAACATCCAACAGTGCGAAACGTATGCCGGAATCAAGCATGTAGTTTGTAAAACAAATATGCGATGACGATAGATGGATATTAATAGAAATGTGACGTGCAGAATATATATTTTAGGACTTTCGCTTGGTGCAACACGTGCCGGCAACGCATTTTCACGTTAAACCTGGGGTTAAGGTTTGTGTGAAAAACAGCACTGTGCCGCAGAGTTAAAAGAAAAACCTCTGGGTTTTCTGAAATTAAAATGCATGTTTGTATATCCTGTTTGTCTCTCTTAAGAAGACAGGCGGTGGTTTTGGTAATTGCTCAGCAGAATGCACAGAAACCCCCCCCCCCCTCCCTTGAATAATCATTTTAGAGGAAGAAAACATCGGCAGAATCGGCGACGCGGTGTGCCTAGTTTGTGCTGCAAGTGCAACAGGCGATCCTGAGAGTTTAATTGTGCTTGATGATTGTTTCGTGTGCTGGGGCGATGTATACAGTAAAACATGCTTTGACTGTTTATACTTTTGTGGTGCACCAGTCATAATGTCGTCATGTCATCTAAACGAACAGTTTCCCATAATACAGCATTAGGTTTTAATGCCCCAGGCTTTACCTACCACGAGGATGACATGTCCTAATTACTGTACTAGCCTCCCACTTCAAACCCTCGCTGTTTGTTTTTTGGGTGCATCAAGAGCTCCACCCGTTTTGTACCTCAAAATGAGGTCAAAACAGTGACAGCTTTTTTTTTTCTCTTATCTTTGCTGCCTGCAGTTCTCACAGGTACACTGTGTACTTTTTGTGGTAATTCAATCACAATATAATAAACATCTCTGACCATTTCTTGTTGCACCAATCAGTAATTATCTGCTGTATCACAGCCATCATGACCAAGCACTGAATAACAGTGTAGACACACAGATGGCAAAGTTACTGCTTTCCTGTTTGCAGCATTCCAGATGCTGAGCAGGGGGCGCTAGTCCTGTCTGCCTGATCGCAGATCTGCTTCTAGTCCCTTTGCTGCAGTGTCCGTCATGGCGCTGACAAGCAAACGCAGCAGATCTCTAAATATGAGCTTGGCGTCACCCGGCAACGCCTACTAGTGCCTGTAGTCACAAGGTTACAGGGAAAGTGTAAAGACTGCAGGACGTTTTTTGAAATTTTTGTTTGTATATTGCTTAGTTTATGCATGCATTTTTACAGACATTTACAGACTTGGAGTCAGTCAGGTGTGCTCAACATCAGGACACTGTCCCGCCCCTAAAATTTATTTATCTGCCATCGAGGTGTTGAAATGGAGATAATGGCAAGCGATGGAAATGAGACACGGACACGTGTTATGTCGCCGACACCCAGATGCTGCCGTTGGTGGTGTGAGGGCTTCAGTGCTGGGGAAAGATCAGGGTACAATGGGAGGAGAGGGGGACATGGGACTGAGTCAGAAATCTGGGAAACGCTGGCGAGAGGATTCACGGGTTCGAGGGAGCACTGCGTGCATGCCCAAATGTACCACTGGTCACATTTGGTGACGTTTGCTTCCTGTTTCCCTACGTGGGCTGCGTTTCTATATCTCACATGAAGACTGGTCCATAATGACCCAACTTTTACATTTTGTTGCGATCCTATCCCTCAGATAATCTGTCTAATGTAATCTAGCTAAGCCTAGCTAGATTTCTGCAGGAAATTCTGCAAACTGGTGTAGACTGTTCCTCCAGGACCGGCACTGGGGGAACTGTGCCCTTAGTGCTTTTCAGGCCCCCTTACTCTTGCCATCTCAGCCAAGATGGGTCAGCATTTCATGTTGTTGAGTCTGCAGAGTATCCAGCCGAGTAAATAGGTCTGAGGTTTGGGTGTTTAGGCAGGAAGTTGTATAAACTCTGCTTTTTTGCAGACCTCGCTACTTTCAGAATGATGCAGAGACGACCGTCGTGAGTGTCAGTGGGCTGAAAAGCGTGGCTGGCCAGGCATGCTGTGAACCAGAGCAGCACTGCATGCATGCAAAACCTAGTGAGGCTTTATCTCCACTGGAGTTTAAAGTCAGCGTAGGTCTGCGTTGCTGACTGTTTGGGTCGGTGTGTGTGTGTGTGTTGGGGGGGGGGGTTTGTTATGGAGGAAGTGGTCTGTTATGGCTGCTGTGATCATGTGACTTCTTTCCTACTCCTCCTTTTCTCTCTTTGCCTTTACAACACAGTTCCTGCCATGTGTAGGGAGGTGTTCCTACTTTGAGCTGGACCCTACCCTGACGCCTGACGCACCCCCTCTAGAGCAGGATGGGTTCGCTCCGGCGGCCCCGTCCACGGTTCATGAGCTCCCCGGTGCTGACAGACTTGCACCGGTTCCACGCCAGTGCACCCGCGTTACAGCTCACCAACGCCAGCGTCTGGAACAGGTTAGGGTATCCCTAATACCGC
The DNA here is from genome assembly GCA_015163995.2 of Mormyrus lacerda. Taxonomy (NCBI): domain Eukaryota; kingdom Metazoa; phylum Chordata; class Actinopteri; order Osteoglossiformes; family Mormyridae; genus Mormyrus; species Mormyrus lacerda. Next base: position 17,734,791 of record JAABNX020000021.1, read on the forward strand.
TTGTCAGAAACGCCATAACTTGCTTGGACACGTCGGAGAATGGGAAGAAGAGTCCGGTGAGAGTTGGGAGCCTGTCTGTCTGGAAGTGCTGGTTGGAAAAGAGGGAGCAAGCAGTCCGTGGGGCCAGAGGAGATGGGGGGGGTTCTGGTGTAAGAGATTTCTGTCGAGGCAGCTTTTTGCCCCCTGTTTGAAGGGGAAACGGAAACAGCCTGTACTGCTGGTTTCCGGATGGAAGCATGTTAGGGGTCATCGTTGGTACTTCCTTTGGGGTGGGGGGTGGAAATTGGCATTGTGTTGGTTGATTTTTGGGGAGCCTGGACACAGGACAGTTGAGGGTACCACAGAGACCTTGCTCTCCTTGTTCTTGTAAAGCCTGTCCGTGAGCGCGGTGTAGAGCCAAAGATCAGATCTACCGCAGATGCTCTGCTTTTTAGTGAGATCGACCTGATTTTTCGGGTTTCTTGCCATGCAGATTGTCAGCAACTGTCATATCTAGGGATTAATCTGCCGTGTGTGCGGAAAGTCAGCCCAGCCCCTGTGCTCGGGACGTGTGCGACACACTTGCGCTAAGACTCGCCACGTTATTATTCCCTGGGTCATTATTCACCCCTTGGAAATAACCTAAGGGCTAAACTGAGAGGCGGCTGTCTGTGGGAACAGCCCCGTGACACGGCGGGGGGTCGCCATGTGGCAGCAGATCCCTCCCGTTGCCATGAGTGACGGCACTTGTTTTGTCGTCCCTGCTGCTTTGAGCTCGCAGGCCCTGCTGTGCCCCTTCCGACCCCCCCCTCCAAGTGACCATGGGCATAGATTTTGAAGGGGCCTGGGAGGGGGACATCAAAGTTCATAGTGCTAAATTATGTAGTTGTTGGGGATGGAATAGAAGCTCCACCAGCGTTCATATGAAATCTACATACGAGACCTTTCCTGTGTCGTCCTCTCTTGACTCTTCTGTTGTCCTCAGCGTCCAGTCTGCCGTGATCAAGGTTTTCCAGGGAGGTGGCCTACAAAGCAATGAGCTCTACTCCCTCAATGAGAGCATCAGGTGAGCGGTCAGGCGGTCATGTGATCTGGATGAGAGAATGAGCACTATGTCACCTTCTTGTTCCAAATGGTGTTTCCTGTCTCACTCTGTCACAGGTGGCTGCTCAAGACAGAACTGGGCTCATTTTTCAAAGAGTACTTCCAGGCAAGTTGTTTGTGGCTGTGTCCAGCCTGAAAATGAGGGAGACCCAACGTGAAAGAAAACGATTTCCAGAGTTATGAGTTATTGTTTATGGTATGTTTCAGAATAAACTCCTGAACAAAGGCCTGGAACACATTGCCGAGAAGATCCAGCTGTGTGAGGGTAGGCAGCGTCTAGACCAGCGTTTCCCAAGGGACCCACAGACGGTCCACTGGTCTAGAAAGATTATCTCATGTGCTGTGTAAGAATGGCTCACAGGAGTTTACCTTACACACTGAAAATGATTGGTTCAGAGATATAACCAGTCAGATTTTAGAGGAGGCAGGACCAACCAATCAGATGTCAGTCCCACCTTCTCCAGTAGCTTGGAACCACCTTCTGTACAATCTGATTGGTTATCTCCCGGAACCAATCATTCTGTCCTCAGAAAACGTTTGTATAAGTAAAACTTCTACGACCGTGAAAGAATGGAACACTATCTCTGAGGCTGCCCAGAAGCCTCAGTCTCTGCTTCGATGCTTTTCCAGGTGACGGCCAGCTTCTTATTTTGTCTGAGATGTGGAGTAGGTTCTTCATGGAGATCCTACCAACGCTACAGGCTATTTTTCACCCAGTACAGGTACCAAGTCTCTCAGTTTTTTACCAAAGTATAAATTTTACAGTTTTGCACTACCTCATTGGTATTATGGTGTCTTCTTAACCTAACATCTTATGATTTTTGTTTAATATCTCCAATACCATTCACCAGCTAACCTCTATGACAATAGTTGAGGCAGGGGGGTGGGGGGGCAGTTTGCTGATTTAGTGTAATGATGTTACATTGTTCTATAGTCTGTAGAAAATAAAAGATTGATCTACTTGGCAGGAATGATAATGTATCAAAAATGTTGTGGGCAGGGGGGAACGACAGGGGGGTGAGGGCCCTTGGTAAGATTTGCCAACCTGGGGAGGCTCCTTGATAAATTTTGCAATGGGCCCCTGTAGTGACAGGCCTTGTGCCAGCTGCCCTTTCAAACCCCCCCCCCCTCCCCTTGCATACTTGGAGGCCTATTCTAAGTTGCCATAATATTTTATGGGATGGTCCCATTGTAAAATGAAGTGCTGTGTCTTGTTTGACCAGTATGGGATGTGATTTGTGCCGTAGTTTCAGACAGTTGGGTTTTCTTTTGAATGCTTACTTTTTTTTTCTTAGCATACATATCAGCTGATATTACTAAATAACTGATTATACAATGCATCTCTACTTTTTTATCATATTTGATGCTATTTTACGTCATTGCATGGGAATTATATCAGTATTATGTTGTTACATTATTGGTCCAAAATTCTGTATACCACTAACCCCTGAAAAAGGAACATGGACATGCTGTCTGAGCCCTGGAGGAATCATTACTGGGTCTTCACTGTCTGTGGGTACAGGGCCAGGAGCTGAGCGTGAGGCAGATGGCCCTCTTGGGCTTCAGGGATCTGGTGCTGCTGAAGCTGCAGCTGGAAGAGCTGCTTCCCCCGGTGCCAATGTCGCCCCCTCCCGCCATCACTCAGATGCTGCTTGTCCTGCAGGTGTGCCCCCCTCCCCCAGCATACCACTTTCTTCGTTTACACAGTCACATGTTTTTTGCTTAATAGATCCACCACATCTCGGTTGGCGCTTAGGCCTTGCACCCTCACCCCGTGATGGGTGGGTACCTGTGGGTTGCTGTGATGATCTGCCCATTTTTATCGAGTGAGACTTTGACCCGGTTTTCTGCAGGGCATTCATGAGCCCAGTGGGCCCAGTCAGGAATATTGTCAGCTGGAGAAGCTGGTGGACATGGTGGTGTCCCCCTATCTGGGCAATTACCTCCACCGGAGCCCGGCCACATGCTTCATAGGTGAGCCATTAGCTACTGAAGGTCACCTCTGTGAAGAACAGTAAGTATTCCATCTACATGGATTCCACTGGGAAACCATCTAGTTGACTTTTTGTTTTTTTTTTATATGATATTTATATCTAATCCAGTGTTTTACAACCTGGTCCTCAAGGCCCCCGTTTTTTGCTCCCTCCCAGCGCACCATGGACTGTCTGGGGGATCCTGGGGAACACTGGTTTAATCATACCAGCATTAAACATCGAGTAGTGATTCTATAAAACTGATTTGAAGTGGTGAACTTGGAGGTTATGTGTAGAGGTTGAAGCTGGGTGCTGGGCAGAGCTGTGTAATGATGTAAATGGTAGAGTGAAGGCACATGTGGTTCACCAACTGATGTATAACAGTCCAAAAAGCAGAACCCCAAGATGGGTCTGTGAACAGGGGCGGAGCTCTGACACCTCGAACACCCTGATTGGTTCCTTCAGGTTACTTTGGCGGACAAGTGGCAAAGTACTCCTGCATGAACAGGAGGCTGTGCGCACACCATGGGCCCAATTACTCTGTGCCCCCCAAATGAGAGACCATATCCAATCCCTTAATCTGACTAACAGTAATTTGATTACATGAGTAGGAGCTGAATATACTGGCTCTGGTCACAAAGCCAGCACATCAAAAACATTCCCATACTTCTCTAACCTCCAGAGCCCCAGCCTGGTCGGCCAAGAACTGCCCATCTCGATCAGCCGGAGATCTTGATAACCCAGCACACCGTGGACTCCTCCTCCTCCCTGGCACCCCTCGTCGAGCAAGAGGGAGAGGCCTACCTAGAGAAGGCAGGGGGGATGCGCCGCCACACGGTGGCCAGCGCCCACTCGGACTTGCAGCTGCTGACTAAAACAGGTGCGAAGCGGCCTGCGAGAGCGGAGGCACGTGACCCTGGGGAAGACCTCCGCCTGGCGCAAAGGCACGTCGCCGGCAAGCCGTTCATCTCGGAGGACATGATGGCACTGCCCCTCCAGCAAGACCGTGCTGAGTTCAGCTGCCCTTCTCCAAGCTAGGAGACATAGGGGAGCATGTTGGCAATTGAGAACAAGCAGGGCTTTGGAGTCTGGGCAAGTGTCTCTGACTGAGAACTCAGGGGTAGAGGTCAGTTCTCCCCTGCTGGTGAAACCGCCTGTCTGCACTGGAAGGTGGCTATTTCCATGAGTTCTAGCCCAGCCCAGGCACAGGCACAGCCACTGTGAGGGTAGCACCTAGATTTTACTGGTGCTGTGCCAGGTAGCATAGCAACAGGTTCTGCTTTCATCTGACAGAGTCCCATTAATCTTGTGTGGCAGTGTGTGGAACCCTGCTTGGGGTTTACACAGACCACACAGTGTTAAACCCTAAGCCTTTGTAGGCTCTTATAGGAAGGAGATTTTAGCTTTTCTGGAGCAGTATGTGTGTGTGATGAACACCTGATTGTGGTAATGTGCATGAAACTTACAAACATGATTTTCATATTGATTTACTGTATGACAACTGACAACACTGTTTTATAAAAAAAAAAAAGCCTGTTCAGTTCTTGTTAGTCTGGTGGGTGCTTAACCCTCTTGGAATCTGTTAGTATTTTTAACAATGGTAAGAAGTTAACTGTTATGTTAAATAAATGCATTTTCATTAACTGTTTCAAATTTCAGTTTTACTATAATTGTGCAAATGACAAACATTTGGCTCTTTTACAGAAAGCTAAGCGATGCAGGGTCACTTTCGGTTCCATGTCTTGAGACAGTCTCCCCTTGCACAGGGGCCCCACCCTGAAATCGCTAAGCTGACCACAGTATCTGAACCAGTGACCTTCCAGCCCACACCGCAGCGTCACACACTGCCCCTTACATAATCACCAGCTGTAACATCACAAACATTGAGTTTTTTGAAGCATACACACATCTGCTACAATACTAAGGCGAACAGTTCCTCCCACACTATTAAATAATGAAACAGGCAGCTTCACACAGTACAGAAACATCAGCACTGCTTGACCCACTGAAGCACCCTAGCATGCGATCCGCTACCTGCATCACTCACACACAGGTCCATAGTTTTTGGTCTTATCTGCAGAGTGTTGCCAGGGCAGGTAAATAAAGTTCAAGCACTGGGTCTCACATAAGACCAAAGGAGCCACATCTGTTGAGAACAAAATTCAGGTGTGATTGGTCCCGTCACCACGGTGATGCCACGTTGGAATTAGGCTTTGGGCTGAATAACCTAACAGCCGAATGTAGAACTGGCAGAGACGCGATAAGCCATTCCTCAGCGGTCAGGTCGTGTTAGAAATGATGATTTAAAAGTGCAGAGTGACAGAGGGCGTAAAACAGCACTTCAACTGCATAAGGAGTGTGAGCAGTCTCAGGGAGCGAGGTGCATAATAGCCAGAGGGGTCTTCCGGAAAGCCCAAGAGGAACAGGCTTACTGGCACATACAAAACAGAACAAATACATTCTGAATATTCTGATAAGCACAATATTTAAAAAAAAAAAAAAAAAAAAAAAATGAGAACAATTTCCAAAATGAAAGGGGAAATCCTTAGATTTTCATCTTCAGATGGATTGTCAAAAGGAATTCCTCCCAGTGACATTCTGACCGAGATTCTAATCACCTGCTCGGGTGTCTGACATCAGCCATCTGACTGCCTAACACACATTCAGAGGCACCCATGTCATCAAAGTAGGCAAAGGAGCAGCAGAGCTCCTCTTTGGGGCCCGCTTACAGGGAGGGCTCGGGGCCGCGTGGCTGGAAACCCTCTCGGCGCACAAAGTTGTCGAAGCGCGGCGTGACCTCGCAGCGCACCAGGAGCACGTCGTCACGCACGTACTGGTGCTGCTGCAGCGCGTTCAGGTGCATGAAGGTGACGTAGCCGAAGCCCTTGGGGTTGCGCTGTGATGTGGGCCGCTGGAAGGCCAGCAGGTCCGGCTTGGTCTCCATCACCTCCATGTGGTGCTGGTTCTCCACCTGGTCCAAAATGGCCAGCCGGATGATGCCCTGGAAGGGCCAGGACAGCTGGCTGTCAAAGTCGCCCTGCATGGTATGCACGAAGAGGGAGATGTAGTTGGAGCAGCGAGGCGCGTTGGGTGTCTGCAGGTGCAGACGCAGGCACAGCTTATATCCCGGGCGGCCCGTATAGAAGCCGGGACTGTGAATCACGACGGGCTGCCCGGCCTCCTGGGTGCGCAGGTGGGCGGAGAAACCCTCGACGCGCCACACGTAGATGCCCTGGCACTGCTGTGCCTCCTGCTCGCGCACGCGCTCCTCCAGCACGCGGGCCTGCCGGCGCAGTTCGGTCAGCTGTGCAGCCTGCGTCTCGCTGTGGATGCTCAGCTCACGCAGCTGTTGGTCCTGCCGCACCAGGCGGCACTCCAGCTCCCGCACCGTCTCCCTCATGTGCTGTAGGACAGGGCCACACTCGCAGGGGGGGGTGGACCGGGACCCGGCCCCGGCCCTTGCCCCGCAGCTCCGCTCGTCGGCCGACAGAGACCCCGCTACGGGACACCCGCTACCCAGGCCGCGCAGACGGTCCGCCATACAGCGCATGTGCATCTGCGTGAACTCCTGCATGTGCTGCGCCAGGTCGTTCCGCGGCATCTGCAATGGTGGGGGCAGCATTGTCAGCGAGCACATGTGCTGGGATGAGCGCCATTTGGGGGTGGGCATGGCCAGGGACTTACCCGTTCTTGGCAGCCGAAGGGGCTGAATGGACAGGCGACCGGGGCCTTGAGACAGTCTGTGTCACAGTGCGATGCCAGCTGTCAGCAACACAGCAGCATCAGCGTTATTGAGCAGTTTAGGGGACAAACCATCAGCCAAAGGGGGGTTTTGGGGCTTCTTCCCTACACTGCTGACACGCAGGTATTTTATCACCGCTACGCTATTTCATTCAAGAGGCTGATTATCTGATGATGGAGATAGGAGTCTGAATGGCCCCTCTTTCTCATCACTATCAACCCTCAAAATGTTGGTGGTTCTCATTAGCGCAGGTACCGGGACATGTGAACTGAGAAGTGGTCATGGTGTATGTGTGGCGCCCTCTCACCTCACCTGGTCTCGGATCAGCTCCATGCTGCAGTAGTCACAGACCACGTAAGCCAGCGGACACAGCTTTTCGTGGAGCTGACAGTGGGAAGGAGAGCATCTGAACATCCACTATCCATGCCACTCATTCAGTAAAGCAGTGTTTCCTGACCCAGTCCTCGGGGACAGTCCATGTTTTTGCTTCCTCCTAGCTCCCTACTGGGATCAAAAATGTGGCCTATCTGGCAGGGAGCCGGGTGGGTGCAAAACCTTATACCGTTCGTGGGTTCCCAAAGACCAGGTTGGGAAACACTGCAGTAAAGGGTTAGGGGCTCGACAGGAAGCACAGAGTACAACATGGGGGATGTCCGGTATGCATTCTGAATTCTTAAACATTCAAGTAATGCTTTGTAAATTATACTCCATTATGCTCAGGTGATACTCTGATTTTAAGTTCTCTTAAAGGATATAACCTCATTTTTGGTAAATGTGTCAAATGGCTGAAGGTTAAATGCAAGGGTATTTGTAAAAGCTACAGCAGCAGGAGGTGGCACAAGAGAAGTGCCCTTTATTGGGCACACCATACAAAGCCTTGTGCCACAACACAACATGTCAGTGCTGGCAGAAGCACACACCTTTACATCCTCGTAGACATATGTCTGCGCGCAGTCAGGGCAGGTCACAGGCCTGCGCGGACACTGCCGGCTGCTGTGTTCCTCTAACTGGCTCTTCCGCACCACATCTTGGCACAGCGGACATGGGACCGTGGCGAACTGGCATTGTGCCACATGGTCCTGGGAAGACACAAGCCATGGGGCTGTAACATCTGGCAGTGCCCAGCTCAACTTCCCATGGAACTTCCCCAGCTGGAAAGTTTCTGGATACGTAGAAATGTTCTGCCCCTTTGCAACCCTAGTCACAGACTGAGGATGGTCCAATTGCCTGTCTCGGACTCACCTCCAGGTGCCGGAGCTCCATCTTTTGGCTGCAGCCACTGTTGGGACAGCGTACGGTGAGGGAGAGGATCTCACGCTTGGCAAAGTTATCAGCAAAAAGCTGATCCTCCATGAGCACCTCATTGTCCACTGGACACTTCTGTCCCGCGTCCCTTGTTAATAAAAAGGGGGTAGAAAAGTATGCATTTAAATGAAGGAAGAATCATAAACCTTGAGCAGACCTGGACCACATCTTTAATTAATAACATTAATCCTTCCTGCACTCAATATAGCTAATTAAAAGACCTGCTCATATCCTTAAACATGGACAAAAAAAATTGCCACACAACACGTGTTGGAGTTTGGAACATGTTGCTCAGAAGAGTACAGGGGCACTGTAATTACATTTTATCAAAAGGGATGACATGTTTCTCCTGCATGATCCTGAACTGCAACCAGCATCAGTGGGCTACTTACCGGAGCGACTTCCTGATGCAGCCGTGGCAGAAGCGGTGGCCGCAGGGAGTCTGCACGGCCGCCCGCAGCGCCATCAAGCAGATGGGGCACTCGTACTTGCTCTCCAGAGGCGGATCGAACTCCACGTCGTAGCCCTGGGGGTCGGCCGGCATCGCTACCGCCAGGCTGGAGGAAGAGGAGGTTGCACGCTGGAGGGCAGGGCTGTCCACGGGACTCCAGCAGCTGTCCTGCTCCTTCTCGACAGCACAGGCTGAGAGCTCGGGTGACCCACATGCGGCCTCAGCGCCATCCTTCTCTGTCTCACAGAACGACTGGCTCATCTTGGGACGGTGGGACAAAGAGGGGGTGAATACAATGAACAGTTTTGTGACCTCATTCTCAAAAGTTATTTAAGCTCTTCAGTTCAGCAAGTTTAATGTGAATCTAAGGACGTCTATGGGCGCTTTTCCACTGCATAAGGTACAGTACATCTGGTACTTTTCCTTTTCCATTGACTTCCAGTCGAGTAAATACCAGTACCAAAGCTTCCAGTACCTAAAATACCAAACTAGCTGAGGTACATTTATGGTACTTCGCTACTTTGAGGTGAGACTTATGAATGCTTTCTTTGTTTACTGATTATGCAAATACTCTGCTTCTGAAACAAAACAACGGCCATCTTGATAAAAGGTTACAGAATCAGAAAATTATTAACAAAGTTAAAAAAAGTAATAATAATGGATGTGTAGACAAATGAAGAGATTCAACTTTAAATTGCCATCTGGTTGGAAGAACAGACAATACTATCAGCACCGCATCACAAGAAATAAAAAAGTACCTTGTGTAATATGCTAGGGCTGCATGATATTGGAAAATTTTCAAATATTGTGACATGATTTGTTGTAATATATGCAGAGATATTGATAAAGCAAAAAAGAGGAAGTTTGGAAAAAATATGACTCACAAACCCGTTTGGGAGTGATTTAAACAGAAAGCATGAAAACGATTACAATTGTCTAAGAGATCGAATGCAGCGCTCATGTAAAAACAGTGGAGGTAAACTTTTAATTGATTTTTTTTAAAGACGTTTTTTTTCCTATGACAGTAAAAATGTTTTACCGAAACTTAAACCCCCCCACGAAATATCATCCAGGCAGTATAACGGTATGAAAAAGTCTGACCTCTACCTATCTGACTATCATGGTCTGCAATGTAAGAACTGCATGTGCATAACATGTGATGTTGGTATTAATACTGCACATCGTCAAGCCCTACAATATACTACAGCCATTTTTAAAATTCTACGCAAAATACTCCACCTCACATTTTCACGTCATTCAGTGCTGGTACCATTTTTTACGCCAGTGGAAAACCAACACCTTGAAGTACCAAAAGTACAGTACCTGGTGCAGTGGAAAAGCACCCTATGACATAATGACAAATTGTCATTTGGAGCACAAGTACAATTCTATGATTACTCTCCTATGAGATAAGCTAAAAGTCAACCATTTTCCCAGCATGTCTAGAGCAGTTTTTGGGTTTAAAAGCCTTGCTCACGGGCCCAAGAATGATGAGATTACAATTCCGGTGATTTGAACCAGCGACCTTCTGGTCACAAAGTCCTAACACAGAGAGCCACACATGATATACGTATGATGATCTACACAATGTCTCAGAATAGAAAAGCATGCAGTGACTCTTACCTCAGAAGGAATCAGGGGGCGTTGCAGAATCACAGATGATTGTTCAGGTTCACCAATATGCAGCACAGTGAAGAAACACTAGATTCATAAGGAAATGGATTAGGATTTTTAATCACAGGGAAAAAAAATCTGGCACATACAGTATGAAGAAAATATTGCATGAGACAAAGCAATCAAGCAGTCTTCTGTAGGACACACAATAGGGAAGAACTTTCTCACATTTGTGGGCAGGTTCATTTGCTTTTTTTTGGGATGTAATCACCCAAAGATCTTCACAAAATTGCACCAAACAAGGTAATATAATTTAAAATGAAGGGACATTAGCTTTCTCTCTCATGGCAGTTATCATATGCATCAATCACATTAAAAAATCTACCAAAATCAATGTAATACATTTATTTCAAACAAACTCACCTCCTTCACGGTCTCTGGGCCCTGTTGCAATGGTCTCTCCACACTGGCACAAGTTCACTCAGCATGGTTTTGCCTCAGGGTGTCCATTGTCATGCGTTAATATCTCATCTCTAGCTTTTTTTTTTTAATGACACACAAACTCAACAGGCCAGTGATTCATTCTATTGCCATCTGCTCCACATCAGCACTGGGGGATTTTCCCATGAGTTGACCCTGAAATTCTCTTCTTTGGTTATTTTGAAAGTATATTTAAGCAGCAGACCGACCTGCAAATACATGATATTCACTTTACACAACACTTCAGACCCTCATCTGTGTCTAATACCATTAATTTATTGAATGCTTCCAGTCTATCCTTAACGCCACCCAGAAATGAGAACCCGTTTTGGCTATTGCTCCACCTGTACTAACTTAGGCACCTTCCATATTTCCATCTCACTTGTACTGTACACTTTCCTATTTGTTCTGCGGGAGGGCGCTTTTGAGCCGAGTGTTATTTGTCTTTACGATGTTATGGGGGTATAAATAAAGTGTCATCTCAAGCAAGAACTACGTTGTAACCCAAGTAACCCAGTCCAAATTTCGCGGGAATCTTAAAAGTACAAGACACCCCTTAATAAAAAAATAATGAAATGTAAGCTGATAATAATACAGCTAATGTGAGCTTATTTAGACCCGGAAAAGTGTGTTTAGCACAAAATGCGCGTTTGCAAACATCTTCCAGACGCTTACACAGCGTACAGACACAACAGACACAAATAAGCAGACAATAAATTCAACCAAACAAACGAACATTGATGTTAAGATAAACGTCAAAACCTTTTACACCAAAGGGTGGGGTGAGATTAGCCTCTACTGGGTTAAAATATAGAAGGAGCCGGGAAACCCAACCCCTAGCGAATCTATCAAACATAAAGTAACAAGTTACTCCTAACCGTAGCAACCTCTAATTCAAAAACGAATACCTTATAACAACTCTGTAAGATAAGCCGAATATAATAAAACAAAACATGGCGGTTAATTCTGGGAAACTCAGCGAAGGACTTTCAGGAACCTGTTAAGGCGAAGGAGACGTCGGCGCGCCTGGCCCACAGCTTCACGTAAAACAAAAACATGGCTCACCGTCAAAAGACTGCAGGAGAACCTGGCGACGACACCTTCTAATCCCTGTCTTCATATGAATTATCTGATTTATTTCCCGGACCCTCTCTTGCGAAACTCAGTGCGCGCTAAACCTCAAACAGCCCCTTCCGAAACTCCCCGGGCTAAACTATGACGCTGGTGTTTTTTTTTTGGCTTGCGCCCCCTAGGGAACGGAGGTCGACAAACCTTGGGCTGAGCGGGCTGCACTTAATCCAAATTAATGTATACCATTTTTATGAGGCGTACTTATCGTCTTGGGGGGGGGGGCAACAACCGCAAGTACTCAAGGAGGCGGCGCGATCATAGCTTTGCAGGCTGAAATCTGAAACCACGGCCGCTTTAAGTATACGATATATACAGGAAAGAGTTCTTATACATCGCCAAAGTCATCCTGAAACAAAACAAGCGTGCTTGTAGTCTGTTATTTCTCAGCGTCTACAGCTTCCATTTCAACAGGAGCAGCGTCTTCTACAAAGGAGACCCACTAATGACGATGACCCGCGTCACGTGACACTGCTTGTGGTCCATATGCGCACGCGCAGCCTCACTTTCGCCGCAGTGTCGTAAAGGCTGGCGGTACTTCCAGTTAATTCTTCCGTTGTTTTTTTTTACCCGCTTATCCCTGATGTTTATATAACGCATAGAAACGATATTAACCACGACCAGAAAATTTTATAGTCGCGTAGGGCACTGAGCTAAAGACAGTGGGGAAAAGGAGAAACACCATAAGAGCGTTATCGTACGTTTAGTGAGGCGTATCGGTACACACGCTGATGGCGGCTACTGTGGAGGAATTATACCGTAACTATGGGATCCTGGCAGACGCGAAGGACAACCTAAGCTCGGTGAGTGTTGCGGTGAGCACTGCAGCATCAGCAGCAACGGTTCAAGGCATGTTTCGGTGGGCGATGCGGCGGGGGGCACGTTGGCCCGGGGTTAGTTAAACTGTAACTGATCGGTGTCGGTTGTCAGTGTATGTGCGTTGTTAGCCTGTTAGCCTGCTAACTGCGTAGCCTATCCTGCCGAGACTTACTCGTGGGCTAACCAACCGGCCGCGGTGGCTGTTTCATTCTTAAGGTATTCTACTATTATTCGAGAAAGTGAATAACTAAAGCGGCTACGTGTTGCTGTTAGTGTTTAGTCACAGCACACCATCCCAGCGCCATACGGGCCACGGCACGCGCTCGAGTAGCGCGTGAGAATTATGTGCTGAGATCCATCAAGTAATCTACGAATTAAATTTGGGAGCATTAACCATGTATGGCATCTGACCACTATGCTCACCATTTATGCTTGACTTTTAGTTTTATATGCAATTATATGAAGTTGTCTTTCAAACTACAGGAGAAATCACCGTAAGCATTACGTGATTTTATAATTGTGTTCTCGTTGCCTGATTTGGTCCCACAGGTTTAAACGTGTTTTCTTGTACTCGAGGTAACGTTATTAAGAACTGCATTTGTTCAGCCCAGGTGATTGTTTATTTTTGCAGCACAAGGATGCATACCAGAAGATCCTGGACGGGGTGAAAGGCGGCCCGAAGGAGAAGCGTCTAGCCGCACAGTTTATTCCCAAATTCTTCAGTAATTTTCCAGAGCTTGCCGATGCTGCCATCAACGCACAGCTTGATCTCTGCGAAGACGAAGATGTTTCGGTAGGACTAACAATAAATATTGTAGCGCTGGTGAGATCTGCGCATCCCGGCATGCCTCGGGAGCGCGTGTATATAGCCCCGTGTCTCTGTGTTGTAAATAGCCCTTGTATTGCTGCTGTTACATTTCTGATTCATTCCTGTGTTTGCCCGTGTCTTATTTGCACCACGTCCGATACTCGCCTGTCTTTAGCTTGTATAAATCACGGTGCTCGTTGAGTGCCTGTTATGGTTTTGTTCATGACTGCAATAGAAGAGCGTGTTTTTCCCGGCAAACAAGTCTGTTGGTCTTTTGTTGTTTTTGCAATGCCTCAGTCCGTTTGGCACTATGATATATTAATACAACCTGGGGAGACGTTAGTGCAAAGTACAGAATATTAAAAACTCTTTTTCCTTGTAGTGTCATGTTATCGTTAATCATTTTCTCTTGCGGCGGTAGAGGATGATTTAAGGAGGCTGAACCTTCTGTTCTCTTGAACCTTTTTAGATCCGAAGACAGGCCATCAAGGAACTCCCACGGTTTGCAGCTGGCGAGAACTTGCCCAGGGTGGCAGACATACTCACACAATTACTCCAGACTGGTAAGGGCACACTGCCTCTTTGTAGGAGTAATTCTTAAGATGTCCCAGCATCATTGTGTATATACACACACACACATTCAAAGCCTATACACTATGCATGTGGTTCGGGTTTGTATAAAAAAAAAATTTGCACAAAAGTTGCATGTGCATGGTGGTGTTCTTGATTTTTACTTTGTCTTTACTGAAAGGTAGAAAAAAAAGATTTACCCCATGCTTGTAATGAATAAGTAGTTGGAGGATGGATTGACTGATATATGCAGGTTTAAAAGAAAGCATTTTTGCCCTTAGATGATTCTGCAGAATTCAACCAAGTCAACACAGCTCTGATCTCAATTTTTAAGATGGATGCAAAGGGTATGTACCCACCCCCGCCCCCTCGAAAGCATCTTCTGAGAGAATGCAAAACCAGGTGGTTATGTTTTCATTCTTTGTTGAATTTCAGGTACATTGGGAGGCCTGTTCACACAGATTTTGCAGGGTGAGGACATCGTCCGGGAGAGGGCCATAAAGTTCTTGTCCACCAAACTGAAGACACTGCCCGAGGAGGTTATGACAAAAGATGTGGAGGATTATGTCTTCATGGAGATCAAGAAGGTGGTGGTCTCAGCTGTGGCATTTGCCCTTGATGTTTTTGTGCAGGCATTATATATTAATTGCATCTAGAAGAATGTATTTTAAGTGGATCTTTTCACAAAGCTGAAGAAACATGTGTCACCAGGGCAGTGCAACGAGGATGTTGTTGGTTAAGTTAGGAATCTCAGGTTATGTTATGTTTACCTGATCAGGCCCCAGTAGCTCGTATCCTAGACGGACATCAGAGGGGCAGGAATATTTAGGCAGATGCAGGTCGACCAGCACTTTCTGGGGGCCCTGAATGCAGAAAACTATTTATACGCTCAGGAAGCATTATTCCTCTTGCTTGGTAAATTTTAGCGTGTTTCTTCCAATAGAAATCCTCATGAAGGATCCAAGGTTGCCCTTTGAGTTTCTATCTATGCCCCTGATGACAGAGCATACCGCTTGCCTTGGTGACAAATTGAGGTATCAAATGTAAGCTGTAGATTTAAAAAAAAAAAAAAAAAAAAAAGTCATTAATGGGTAAAAACGTTTGTTAGCAGTAAATATGTATTGGTCATAGAGCGGTCTGACTCATTTACTCTGTTGTACTTAGAGAGTCAGACGGTGCCATATTGTAGCTGGCATCTGTTGGACCATATGGGGGGGAATTATCAAATTATCTAAGAGTTTTGGGTGTGGAGTGTTGCACTCCTTCAGGGACTACTTTTTCCGGCGGTGCTTTAGTGGGATTGGGCTGAGCTGCCTGTTCTGTCATGTCCTTTGGGTCACAGGTGCTGGAGGACGTGACAGGGGAGGAGTTTGTGCTGCTCATGCGTATCCTGTCCGGCCTGAAGAGCCTGCAGACCGTGAGTGGGCGGCAGCAGCTGGTGGAGCTGGTGGTGGAGCAGGCTTTCCTGGAGCAGGCGCTCGATCCCACGGACGCTGACAGCGTGGACCGGCTGCTGCAGTGCACTCGGCAGGCCCTGCCCCTCTTCTCCGTAAGCCCCCCCCCCACCCCACCTCGCTCATCAGCAGTGGTAATTCCCGCCCTTGTATGTTCCCTCATCTTGTTGGCTCTCTTCTCGCCTGTAGAAAAATGTACATTCCACAAGGTTCGTGACATACTTCTGTGAGCATGTCCTGCCCAACCTGGTTTCCCTGACTAGCCCGGTGGCTGAGCTGGACATCCAGCTAGAGGTCAGTGCTGCGCCCCTCCCCCGCCCTCCATCGACAGCATGCCCGCTAACCGCCGGTCCTGCTGGTTCTGACTCGCTACCGCCCTCGCCACAGGTCCTGAAGCTCTTGGCAGATATGAGCCGCTTCTGTGGTGATATGGAGAAGTTGGAAACCAATCTGACCATCTTGTTTGAGAAGTTACTGGTAAGGTGCTCGAATTTTGACCATCTCCATAGTAACCGGGAAGATCTTTGTCCCGTCGTGTGGTGAGGGTGTGGAACATTAACTTAGGAAACCGTTCATACTGGTTGTGCCAGAGTTCAAAGGAAGTGTTTTGTATTTCATGTTTTTGTTTAAAATTCCCTTAGGATTCCCCTCAAGTAAATTGAAAACATGATGGAATGTGGAAACCACAAACTGAATGGCCTACAAACTTGAAATCTGATTTTAAGAAATACACCATGCAATTAGCGTAACACCAGATAAGCACTATGAAAAACACCTGCTTGTCCCAGGAGACGAGTTGAACATTGCTGGTGTTTCTGGCTGTTTGTATTTTGCATTATGCATGTTCCATTGAATGGCAGTGCTTCAAGTGGCAAAAACAGATTCCTAATAGTTCTGGTTTTAGTTGGCATAGTCTACAATACAGTGACAGTCTGGTGCGTGTCAAGCTTTAATTGGCCAAGGTACCACCACACAGTCAATGTCTTTTTATCTTGTATATCCACAAAGTGCAATATCTCCTTTGTAAAAAGATCACCGGCAATTGAAGTTTCCTCTGAGGGAGTGTTCGTCTCTTCCTCAAGTCACTTTTACTAATGATGTGTGTGTTGATACTGAAATATTAATTCTTTTGATCTAAAATGTTTAATTTGGAAAATCGAATGTCAAGATATTTTTTTTTTTTAACCCTCTGAAGTCGATAGCATCGTTGGCGATGCCGCGTATCTTTCTCGTGTGTTTCAGTTCATCTCACTGAAATCTTATAAAAATATAGGAAAAAATGCTGACTAAATGCGTAATCTGTCGTCTTTTCAAAATGTCTATTGTCGGAAGCATTAAACTTTTTTTAAAATTAGGTTAAATTGACAAAAAAGGAAACCATGTCACCTTACTTTGTTTTACCTGAATCGGGGGTGTGTAGTGTCGCTGTCACCCGAAGATCGCTATTCACATTCTAAATAGCCGCATTAGCACGTATTCAAATCACATTCGCATGGTAATTTCACGAACAGCGTAGCGGTGAAACGCGATCCAGATACATCCCCATCAGCGCCGTAAAAGAGGTGTAGGGACGTGGCCAGGTGACAATGGCTCATTCATACACATGAAAGTTGCTACATATTCAATGAAAGGAGCCAGAAATAGTGACATGAGTGCTTATTCTTATTTATTTATCCAACTGAATGTTGCAGCTACACCATTTAGTCATCTTCATGTAGCCAAGACTTTGGTAATCAGATATCTGGGATCAAAACAAACTGCCAGCATTGCTTACTGTGTACTTTTATAATGTTTCTGCAAGTGTTCAAAACTGCATTTTGCAATGTCTGTACTTTGATGTCAAATTACAAACTTCACATAAATCTGACATTTACAAAGTACACTAACATTAAGATGAGTTTGTTGCCAAACCAAATATATAAGAAATAAATTGTTTGCCATGAATTAAGTTTGATATTGAATGAAATGTGTGACCATGCCCCAGTCGGTGAAAGTGTGTCCCCTACTCCTAGCCTCCAGAGGGTTAACCTGGTAATTCACGTTTGATTAAATCCTCCTCTCCATCCCCCACTCCATTGACTGAATAAGAAGCAGGCCATTTGTTGGGCATAAGTTCAGTTCTTACAACATTATGATAGGCTGATTAGTGCTATGAAGTTCAGTTTGACATCAGGATTATTTCCTGACTAGATGTAAACCTTGTTTGTACAAATTGACCAGCTTGGTTGCTTAATTGTTATCTAATGTTGGCTTATCACTCAGGGTCATTCTTACACTTGCTCTGCTTAAAGCTCCTGATTGGTTTGATGTATTTTTTTTTTTCCCCCTCCTCCTCAGGAGTTTATGCCGCTCCCCCCGGAGGAGGGGGAGAACGGGGAGAATGCGGGAAGTGAGGAGCCCAAGCTTCAGTTCAGCTACGTGGAATGTCTGCTCTTCAGCTTCCACCAGCTTGGGAAGAAGCTGCCAGACTTCCTCATTGACAAGATCAATGCGGAACGCCTCAAGGACTTCAAGATCAGGCACGTGGCATCTCCCCACCGTGCTGCCCTACGCCCTCGGGGGCTCAGTGCCATCAGGGTTTCTTGCACTTATTAATGCAGATATCAGACTCTACTCTCCATCGTGATCTTGATTTCTTGTTCACCCTGGGGTCCCTCATCCCCCCCCTTTTTTTACATTTTTTTTTATTTTAATAGGTTGCAGTATTTTGCCCGAGGACTTCAGGTCTACATCCGCCAGCTTCGGGTGGCACTTCAGGGGAAGACTGGGGATGCGCTGAAGACAGAGGAGGTCTGTCCTGGCCCACGATGCTTTGGGCTCAGACCCCTGTCCGCTCCTTTACTGCGATTAGCAGCGCGTACCAATAAACACCTTCTGATTCTGTTTTCCAGAATAAAATAAAGGTTGTGGCCCTGAAGATTACAAATAACATCAATGTCCTCATAAAGGTGAGTTTAGATTAGGAATGACACATATGGCCCTACAAATGTTAAATGAACAAATGAAAAGCCAGGTATTTAACCACCTAAATGAACATTTGTGGAGGGAGTAGTAAAAGGCATTTAAAGGTGTATTTTTTTGAAAAATGCATGAAACCCCCTAAGTCCTTGAAAGGTACATTAGTGTTTAGCAGCACTGTGCATCATTATAAGAGGGAGTTAGTCTGGTAGAGAGTAGAAAAAGTGGAATCTCAAAGTTAGCAATTGACTATGTAGAATATATTCTGGTACCATACCTATGTGTAAATTCCTGTTTTGCATTTTATCCTGTAGGATCTGTTCCACAACCCACCCTCCTACAAGAGTACAATAACACTGTCCTGGAAGCCGGTGCAAAAGACGGAAGTCACAGGGTAGGTTCCCGTGTTTTTTTTTGTTTTTTTTTTTCCTCTCTTCCCCCCCTCGTCCTGCACTCGACTGACGCATGGTAGCACCAGGCCATTTGGGTCACGGCTAGATGAGAGCAAAATTGGTTTTTAATGATCCTCCCACAACCCTTCTGTATCTTCCCACAGTCAGAAGCGGCCATCTGGGGAGGAGACGGGGTCTGGGCCGGTGATGAAGAAGCTTTCTCCACTTCCAAGGAGAGATGCAAGGCAGATCTACAACCCCCCTAGCGGGAAATACAGTGCCACCATTGGCAACTTTTCTTACGGTGAGAGTCTGTACTGGTCAAACAGTATCTCTGTGGTAATATTGAACAACGAACCCTTTTCCCTTTTAGGGCACTTTTTCACTGCAACAAATATTATATAACATACATAAATATTATAACAAATATTTTCCATTGACCTCCAGTCGAGTACCAGTACCAGAAAGTGCCAAACCAGCTGGGGTACTTGTATAGTACTTTGGGGTGAGACTTTGTCGATTGGTTATGCAAATAGCCTGCCACTGAAGCACAATACAAGCGTAAATACAAGTAAAACAAAAATGCGATTTGGTCATAAGAACATACACAACAAAAAGATCAGGATGGCATGGCAAGCCAGGACAAGAGAACTGACAGGAAGCACCAAAAGTTTGGTAACTGGTGCGGTGGAAAAATACCTTGGTTAATAGCAGTATGTAGTTTTTGCGATTTCAGTCAATTCTTTAGATGTGAATAAAGTGCTGCTGGTGTTTTTGATGAATTAAGCACTTAATGTTTAACAAGAATTGAAAAATCACCATTTTACTCAAAGATCAAATGGCCCATACTAAATGCTTTCCAGTGCTGGGATTCTCTTCCTGTTTGCTATCATTTTGTTGTAGTATTCGCAGGACTGGCAAAACTAGAATTCTCTTCACCGAGTAGAATTTCACTTGGAATCGTATGATTAAATGTTGGTGCCATGTTTGTGTTGGATTTCAGAGCAACGTGGTGGATTTCGAGGAGGGCGAGGCCGAGGCTGGGGGGGCAGAGGCAACAGGAGCCGAGGCAGGATCTACTGAGCGGCCCTGCCCTTCTCCTGGCTGAATGCTGCCGCCACACGGGCCCCCACCACTGACTGGGCCTTTTTTTCCTGACCTCTGCCACACTTCAGCAGCTTGATACTTTCTACATTTCCTTTTTCTCCAGTCACCCAGAAATATTAATCTTGAGTTTTATTTTTTAAAGCAAATTTGTTTAAAAGAGACATTAGACTGGGAACGTTTCCACCACCCATCCAGCAACAATTCTGTTTGAGTAAAAGTTTCCAGATTTGGTTTTGTACGGACACATCTGTGGCATAGAAGATGACCAGGTCGTGATATACTGACTGTTCAAAACCTGATGGAACAAGCGCTTTTTGTTTAACAAACTGGTGACAATTGTCTTTGTACGTTCCAGGCTCGTTAGACTTGGTATCAAAATTGTCATCTGAAAATTTGAAGTGCCCTGTTGCTTTTTTTATTTCTTTTTTAATTTTAAATACCATACCCCCATTGGGTGATTTTGCAACGGATTCAATAGACTAGTCAGCAGGTTGTTATGAAAAGGTCTAAATTGTTATATGAAAACAAATTTGCCACCTTAGACAATTTTATGGGCCTGCTTCCAATACTATTAATAGTAGAAGCAAGGAGCGTTTATAGTTTGGGGTTTTTTCCAGTTGACATTGCCAATAATACACTTGGAGTCTAGGAGTAAGATTCAGTGAGAATTTTGGGCAACTTGGCTTTGTATGTGACTTACAGTAGTTCTAAATGAATGTGAAGTTTTTCTGCTGTAAAGATTTGCATGCATTTTTGTATTGCCATTTTACTCCTGTTAAGTGTTATTTAAAATGTTTTGGATTAAAAAGAGGATCTGGACCAAAGTCGTTTGATTATAAATCACGTTAATGTATAGTACTAAATGGTGTATAAGAGAGTTGATTTATCGCCTATTCATTCACGCAACAATTTTCAATTCTACTTACCTAGTATAGGGTCGCGATGAGTCTGAAACGTGTTCTACAGAACGCAGGACACAAGCCAGGGTGTGTCCATGATGCATATTAACGTTAGTAATATTTACATGCTTAAACAATGTGTTTAGGTGTCTTAATTAGCCGCTTTATGTTGGACGGTATTCCTTCTCACGCGACGCATATACGTATTTCCGTTTCCGGTATTAATATGCGTCTGCAAAGCAGAGAGAAAAAATGGCGGATCACAGGAGGAGCTGTTTAGGGTCCCGGCGACTTTTCGGTTTGCGACAGACAGTGACGGTTATGTTTGCCATTGTTGGCTTGCTTTCTGTCGAGCCCGGAAGCGCCACCACTCATTGGGTTGTGACGGAGGATGGGAAAATTCAACAGCAAGTACGATGCCAGCCTTATTTTCTCGGCAGTTTAGCGCAGGATAGCCGATTAGCCAGCTAGCCGATCGATGACCGTCAAAATAGCATTGGTTGGCTGGCTGGATAACTGGGTAACTATAACAGTGGCACAAAACATAAAACTGGTCAGTGTCGACTGTTGTACGTGGAACCTCTACTAAATTATTGCATGCAGAAGGGTTCAAAGATGCAGTATATCTTGACGTGATTTAATCAGAGGTGTTTATATAACGTTCTACACACAACAGTATATTTTTGAAAGAAATTTAATGGCAGCCATGTCGTTCATTTTGAAAGTTTCCAAAACGGTTATGCATCTGCATTACTTAATGAAAATGTAGCCATCGTTCAAAATGACGCCGGCTACATGCAGTCTAACATGATTTCGATTAGATACGCGAACCTACGTTATCCTTCTAACTAGATCTAGTAGTATGGCTTGTCCATAATGAAGTACAAATGAACTTTAACGTTTACTGTTTAACTTTTGATCAAAACTGCGCAACTTCGGTCCAAGGTTAGCTGATTTAACTCGGCGTCTGGTTTTGTAGGTGGATTCGCCCATGAACCTGAAACACCCTCACGATCTTGTTATTTTCATGAGACAAGAGACCCGTGTGAACTACCTCAAGGACCTGGAGGTAAGATGCACCGAGTCCTGCAGTTTATCCATCCAGTTTGTGTACCTGCTTGTCTTAAGATACATAAACATTTTTCTCTTATTTTCTGTCCTAATACTTTTAGTATGGCACCTGACCAGAGGTGGAAAGTTCAGGTCCAGAAAATACAAAACCTTGGTCTTGATTTGTATTTTCTAGATGTGAGTTTTCCACCTCTGCTCCTGACCCAAATTGTGCGAATAGGGGAGAGTTTTATGGAACAGCAATTTTGGAGAACTTTGCCTGCTAATCTAATTATCTATTAATGATATACAACTCTGAACAGTCTTTGGTGGTGACTTTGAATGTTCTTCTGTTGCTGGGATTTACGTAGATGGATTTAGGTCTTTCGTTTTGTAACAATCTCTTGTCTGCAGAAGCTGCTCCACAGCTGTAGTACTAGTCCTGCCTAATTCACCCCCCCATCCCCCATGTTTGGTGCAGAAGCAGCTTGTCGCTCAGAAGATCCACATTGAGGAGAATGAGGACCGGGATACTGGGCTGGAGCAGCGGCATTACAAAGAGGACCCCGACTGCGTGACAGCCAAGGTGCCGCTGGGGGACCTGGACTTGTACGATGGCACCTACATCTCTCTGGAGAGCAAAGACATCAGGTAAGATGTACTTGAAGCTGTTCTACCTGCAGGTTCAATTGGACACAACCAGGGGCTGTTCCATGAAACAGCATTTCTATGTTAGGGTGAATCATCCAGTTGGAATGTTCCTTTCCTAAACTCTAATTGGATGATTATGACTGAAACACAGACACAGACGATTATGGTGATAACACTAAGGCTGAGCATGACGTTGTGCCCCAAAGACTGTTGGTTTAACTCCCATTTAATGTAATATTATTTGATGAAGGTAACAGTGTTTAAAAACAAGGATCAAACGGTCGATTTTTGGGAGGGACATTGCTGTTTCTGGATATTCTGCGTCTTCAGCATCATTCCCAGCTGAATAAATGGGTGACAGTGAGCTGCTTGTGATAAAATGGGATTATCCAGGATTTCATACTCTGGCTGTTTAGCTGAGGGTACATTTACCTTAGCTATTTTGACTGCAGTGCAGTTTCATTTAGTTTGTCCTGCTTTGGTTACTGAAGGCCTGGCACTCCAGGTCAGAACTCGGAAGCAGCTGCATAGAGGTATAGAGTTGGCGAGGCTTGTCGTGGAAATCCCATCCCGTCAGCCATATGTGTGTTTTTCTCCCCCTGTGTTTGAATCTTGGGTCACTGTGTGAGAGGAATATGTCCTGATTCCCGGCAGCCCGGAGGATTATGTGGATTTCCGAGCACCATTACCTCCAGGGCTGGAGAAGCCGGACTGCGGCAGGATTCTCGAGCTGCCGTACAGCATCCATGCTTTCCAGCACCTCCGGGTGAGCCGCCCGGCGACGGGTTCGAGAGCCGCTGGTTAGGGGACAGACGCTAAATGGCTAGCAAGGGCTTATTTCCTCAGTGTCCTGTGTTCTTTGGGACCCACGCAGATTGAAATGAAGCGACGGCTAAAAGAATTTGTCTAAAATTGTCCAACTATAAAAAGAGTATTTAACATTTTAATGTAGGCAGATGCATTTTAGCACTGACTTCTTACAGTTTCTCATTTAATGTTTTGGTTTTCTGATTAATTACGTCTATTTAAATCTGGGTGCCTTTGTTTAGTGGTTATTAACAGTGCAGTTTGCACAGGCTTACCAGGATGACGCACGAGTGCTGTGTCAACAGGGCATACAGGAGCGTGGGAACCTGACGTCCCCACTGTTATCCAAGGAGGACCCCATCTTCAGCGCCCTGTCCAATAAGCTGGGTCACAGCGTGGACGAGGCAGGCCACCGGATACACCAAGGTCTGCTCAGGGTAAGGTCATGCCGGCGTGTGCTTTAGCTCAGTCATGCTTGGCTTTATACACATTCATCAAACCAGATCGTACCTGAATCACGAAGAGCAAGGGGTGGGTTCCGGAGGCTTTTGTTTGGCACCCGAGACCCGTTCTCTGTTCTCTGGTCGTCCAGTCCAGATTTAACTGGGTGGGAGTGCAGAGGCTGTGCTGTCAGGACATTTAAAGCGCCCACAAGCCGTTTATTGCGGCCCAGTGAAGGTCTAAGCTCCAGATCCTTGCTAAACATAGAATATGGAGGGTCCGTGTGTGTGTGTGTGTGTATATGTGTATATATATA
>JAABNX020000021.1:17760370-17771523 GCA_015163995.2 Mormyrus lacerda
ATACATACATATACACACAGGTTCTTGATTTATGACCTATGTAACTTGCTTCCGAGACCCACATATGTGGCCACTTCTGTGCCTGTCTGGCAGCGCGAGTGTATGACAGTTTCCGGCCGAACTCCTGGCAGCAGTGAATTCACAAAATGGTGATAAAAAGTTTAACAAAAAGGCAAACCATATGACTTAATGATTATATTATTTTATTACACAGTATACTATACATATGATTTTTGCACATAAAGGGCCAACTTATGACCGGATGACTGATCGCGGTCAAAAGTCGATGATGACTTTTATTTTGTAAGCTTTGTTAAGCGCACAGTAGTTTTATGGCTATTTATGGGCGTTGTTATAACTTCCAAGCACATCACGAATGTGTGTGGCTGTTTTTTTTAACTGACTGGCAAACTGTCCAATGGGAAGATATGCAAGTCCATCGGTGTCCCTCTTACCTCACAGAACTCCTCGTCCTGGGTGCTTTACAACCTGGCGTCTTTCTATTGGCGCATAAAGAACGAACCCAGACACGCAGTGGACTGCGCGGTCCGGGCCCTGCACTTCTCGCCCAGGTACCCGCGCTGCGCCTTTTGTTCTGTGTGATTTTATCCTGATCCTTATTGATCATTGTTGATGCGCAGTGCTGTAAACGCTGAGCGTGCCTGTGACCACCAAACCGTTCTGCAGGATGAAGTGAAAACACTGAAGTCTTTATCTCGTGCCATAGCCTCTGACTGAAAATGGGCCTGTGCATATTTTAATCACCTTATTTAGCTTCTGTGCAGGATTTATTAACCAGAATAATATTCTTCGCAGATTAACACGTTAATGTAGGTGGATGCTTTTAGAAGTAGCTTTAGCTCACGTGTCTTTCTGCAAGAATGCGCTTGACCCCCCCCCTCTGCCTTAGCGACGCTTTTGTTTCCATTTCCCGTCCACCCGCCTCTGGCTCCATTTTCTGTTTTGCCGGTATGATGTAATAATCACATCATTTCTTCAAAGAGCTTAACTTGGAGCAGACAATGAAAAATACACTTCTTGAAGGTCTTGAAGTCTCACTATCCCATATAGCCATATATAAACACACCATCTACCCTTTTCTGATATTTAGTGTGCAGTTTGTGGTGTCTATGATTTGAGATCAGTTTTTGTATGATTTTTTTCACCCAGGAAAGCCCATACTATAATCTATGTAGCACCTTTATGAATAATGGCGGAAGATGTTTCCTTGTTTGGGTAATAATATGAATTTGGTTAGAGCTAAAAAGTCTCTAAAACCGGAGGTGGGTCTCTTGGGTCAGGTTTTGGAAACCCCACTGTAAACTCCCTAGGGATTCCGTGGCCGGGTTCCCCTCCACGTGCCCGTTCTGTACATTCATGCCGCTTAATGTCTTTTGGCGCCATCTGCTGACCAGAACTGTGTGGCTCAGCCCGTGAAGCACTTGAGGGTAGGGATATGGCGTCGCTAAACGTGTGGCATTTGTGTCCGCAGGCAGCACAAAGACGTGGCGCTGCTGAATATGGCCAACGTCCTGCACCGGGCTCATTTCTCTGCGGACGCCGCCATTCTGGCTCATGCCGCCTTGGAGCTGACGGCTGACCTCTTTACCAGCCACTACACGCTGGGGAACATCTATGCCGTGAGTGGGCGGCTCGCACCATGGCGCGGGTCCGGCGGGCGCTCGTGTGCCCTGGTCGCCATTGTGGCCGGGTGCGCCGTGTCCTGTCTGGTCACCACCCCGTGTTCCTTTGTCCCTGTACAGATGCTGGGGGAATATAACCATTCCGTGCTCTGCTACGACCAGGCCTTGCAGGCGCGCTCCGGGATCGAGCAGGCGCTGCGTCGCAAGCACGCCGTCCTCTGCCAGCAGAAGCTGGAGCAGCGACTGGAGGCCCAGCATCGGTAAGCCGGGGGCACCGCCATGACTTCCACCTCTCCTTCATCCTCATCCTCTTCCTTATCGTCACCCAGTCCACACCGGTTAGTGCATATGCAGGGGAAGAGGCTTACGTACAGCGTTACCCACACAGGTCCTTGCAGCGCACGCTGAACGAGCTGAAGGAGTATCAGAAGCAGCACGACCATTATCTTCGCCAGCAGGAGGCGCTGGAGAAACACAAGCTCATTCAGGAGGAGCAGATCCTGCGTAACATCATCCATGAGACGCAGATGGCCAAGGAAGCTCAGCTGGGTTAGGGAGGCGTCCCTCAGTCAACATCACAGCCGTTACCATTCTGCTGATACAGGCTTAGGGAAGCTCATCAGACCTGTCCTGTCCTGTGTGTGTGTCACAGGGAACCACCAGGAATGTCGCTTAGGCCAGCAGGGCTGGCTCATGTGCCCCTTTGACCTGCCCGTGCGCTACCATCGCGGGGACGTCTTTGAGAGCGTTCACTCTATTCAGGTGACTTTCTGCTGCCCTCCTTCATTTACTCTCTTTTTGGAACAAGTTGTTCAGGCTGTCAGTTCTGTCAGGGGTAACACAAAATAAATCGGTGTTAAGTTTCCCAGTGATGTTTGCCCTAAAGTGGTAGGCTATCTTATCCAGAAAGAACTGTTAGGTATGCGGGTTTTCGCTGCAACTCCCTAAATAGATTACTAATTAGAGGACTGATTGGCTGAACAATCCTCACACCTGGGTTTGAGCAGCTGACATAAAGGTTATCCCAAAAACCTGAATACACACCGGCCCTTTGCGGATAAGATTGCCTGCCCCTGCTCTACAGAGTGGTCAGATGTTTCACGCACATCTATGGTAAGTTATTTCTCATAAGCCACTAATCGGTTCTTTCCGACCGGAGTTCAGAAACCTAGTTTCTGGTTCTGACTTCCTGGGCCATCTCGACCCGGGAACTTCTCCTGGCCACCTGCATGTGTTGCTGTCTCACCGCACAACAGGAACTGTGAGCTTTATGCTAAATAAGCCGAAGAGACACCGGAAGTTCCTAGGTTAAGCTTCATGCATAATTTCACGATTTCACTCCAAGACGAAGGAGCATGAAGACGTCATTGTGTTAGTTATTTATTAGTTACTGAGGATTGATTGCATGGTCCAAAAATACAGGACAAATTGCATCCCATGTTGTTTCAAAACGGGACATGGCATTTTATGTAGATGACCCGTGACATGTTTATAATTCATTATTAAATCTGGCTGCATTTCCACAGAATAAAAACAAAGTAACGTTACTCTGCTAATAAGTGCTGGCAAGTTTCATCATCTGTGATATTAGACAAAATTATATCGGCTATTCATTGAATTTTCTGATGCAGAAATATGGAGATGCAAGAAAAAAAATGTAACAGATAAGAGAATAATTTAATCTTGAATAATTTCATCTACTTTGACCAAAAGCACGGCCTCTAAAAAGATCTATCAGTCAGCAAAGTTTATCGCTATATGCCGCATCGAGCAGTTTCTGGTACAGCAGTACGTGCCTATGCCTGAGTAGGGATGCAAAAAAGGTTCTGGAACTACCTAGGACCTACAGTTCCTGTGATGGGAATGTGACAAATTCCTGAAAAGGTTCTCCTTTGTGAAAAATGTTCCAGTGGTGGGAAAGCAGCTAACGTGTTGCTCAACCTCGCATTGTTTTTATTGGCTGTCTCTGTAGATGACTTTGTTTCTGTAGCACGCTGCATTAAACAGGCTTCCTCAGGCATTTCCTGAATATCTGACAGCCTCCCCACCCCCCTTTCTGTGCAGTTCGGCGATGGGGTGTCTGTGGCTGGTAGCACGGCCATGAGTTCAGAGCTCACCCTGAACGAGACGCGACGACCCCAGCCCTACGCCTCCGTTTCAGGGGGAGAGGAGCTCTCCTCCCTCTGGGACAGGGAGATCTCCTCTTCGGCGGTAAGCACAGTGCGTGTGAGAGGAAGAGTGGGAGCGTGAGACTGTGTGACATTGTCGGTGCGCGAGAGAGTGAAATAATTGCGTGTGTGTGTGTGTGTGTGTGTGTGTGTAACATGGAAGGCAGCTGGATTCTCTGACCTCGCACTACAACGTTTTCAGTTGTGACTTTGATGATTTTGATGGCTGTTCCTCAGTGACTGTAGTGAGCTCTTCACACATAGCGTGTTAAGTAACGAGTGTGAACCTGCACGTCTTGTCAGGTGGCTAATTACCGCGGGAGACGGTACTTGCTGGCTTGCAGGCAGGTGCGGTGCCGGGCTGGACGTCAGCTGTCAGCGCTGACGCACCGTGGACGTGGGATGGCATCTTCGCACATCCCCAGCGCGTTCCAGCTGGGCTGGCGGACGCTCAAATTTGCCGAAAAATCAGCTCGCATAATCGGCACCGGTTTTAGCAGATTCGTTTTGACTGCTTAACTTTGCTCCATGAGCTGTCCTAAGTTGGCCAAGTTGCGACAACCGTGACGGTAACCAGTGAGCTTTGAAGATCTTAATCATTTCTTTCTCTAGTCTGATATGGGAGGCATTTTGACTTTCCCATTTTGTGATACATGCTATATTCGACAGCCTTAAAGGGGTAGTTTAACCCAAAACTGAACAAGATATGTTTTAGAACGACTATTTAGTGCTATTTATCCATCTAGGTTGTTCAGCTGGGAGTTGGTTAGTCTTGGAGATATCGACCACAGAAATGCCGGCCTTCTCTCGAATATAATGGGAGTGAATGGCATTCTTTCTATGGTGATTAAAGCAGCAGAAAAATGCATTTGGAAAATTCAACAGCAGTGTCCCTTAGCAGAAATCATGACCCGGTTATTGATGATAATCCACAGACTTTGTAGTGAGCAGTTTAATGTAGGAGCTATTTTCTCCCTCTAAACTCCACACCAATTGTATCACTTGAAACCCCCCCCCCCCCAACACATCTTTTTTAGTTTTGGGTTGAATCCCTCTTTAAAGGTCCGAGTACTGTCCAGTTGTGCTGCGTCCGGCGTGTTGTGTGGACGCTCACACTCAGTGGTGTCTCCAAGCAGGAGAGCCAGGCTGAGTTGTGGCCGAAGAGAGCGGACTGTGCCGACCGATTCCCCGCCGTGCCCCCAGCTCACCTGCTACCCACCTTTTACCTGGAACCTGAGACCCGCGGCTTCAGGTGAGGAGTTTGGAGGTCGTTCACTGGACCCCCCAGGATGATGTTGAATTCAGCTGATCTATGAACAGTGTGCTCTCTGCACAAACTGCATACACCTCAGAGGCAGCCTTGCTTTTTCAAAGTCTTTAACCTCCTCACTCCCTTAGGAGATATGTATGGATTTCATTGAAAGTTTGTTGCGGCCAAAATTAATTTCCCCCTAATTCTTGTCTCTACGACTCTATCTTCCAGTTTACAGAAATGCTTTCTGAAAATATCTGTGATCTAAACTTAGAACCTAAAACTTGCTTGTTACTTTGGGAAATAAGTATTTAGTATGATATAAGTCAGTAAATAATTTTTGATCCGTGCATTTGAAATTTCCAGGCCGCTGTGAAGTTCCCCGGAGCCTCTGTGGACCCTTACACTGCGTGTGACCTTTGACCCTTTCCCCCAGGCTTCGCAGCATACTGTACAAGGATATGTCCCCAGCCACTGAGCCGGTCGCCCCAAGCTGTGGGCCTGGCCCCCAGCCTCTTCCCCAGGACCTGCCACTGTCAGTGGGGCGGCAGCTTCCAGACACCCAAGCCTCCCAAGTGAGTCCCAGCAGCTCAGATGCCTGCATGGCTCTCAGCGGCCTCCGTCTGGCCAGGGTTTACATTTCGAGTCGTCTTATTTACCTTTCTCCAAAGTGATTGAGCCCCTCCTTAAAGAGTACAACAGCAGACTCCTCTTGCAGGATCAGGATGTTCTTCAGCTAGGTGTAGCTGTTAGGAAAAGAAGGAAGCAGTGTTTGAAGTGGGAGCTCAGCTGTGAAACATTGATCCAAAATTGGCACTCCTCTTATAATCTAGGCTTGTAAATATAATTACGTCAGTAAATGTTCATCCCCGGTTGCTCAGTGATAGCACTTTTCCCCGTGATTTAAAACCCTGCCTTTTGGTTATCTGTGTGGCCCAGAAACGTGTATGGGAATGAATGTCCAGGATGCCGAAGGCTGTGTCCTGTGCTTGAATAGGCACTAGACTCACCATGGCTTTATACACCTATTTCTGCTATAACGCAATTGATGCATATCTTTGATGAAGTATTGCTTAAAGTAATATGTAGGATAATAGAAAAATTAGGGTTACTAGAATAGTCACCCAAATGCCTCATCAAAACTTTACTATATTCACTATATTACTATATTTACTTTAAGTGTTTTATGTTGAACACCTGAATTTTTGTTACAAGATCCTTCTAAAATACTTTGTTTCGGACATTCACATAGCTGCAGAACTCTGGGGTTTGAAATGGCTGATGTGTTGGTTGGACCCTTCTCTGCTGACCTGTGACATAATGACATGTTGGGGTGTCTTGGGAGGGGCCTTCCGTGTTGACCTGTGACGTCATGATGTGCTGGGCCGTATTGGGCAGAGTGTATTGTGTTTTGACCAATAACATTATAATATTTTGGGCGGGGCCTTCTCTGCTAACATGTGACTTTGCGTCGTGCCTCCAGGTGCTTCTGTCTCGCTGTGGAGGTCTCAGCATGGACCAGGCCGGATCGGTCATAGCCCAGGCTCTGGAGACGGTGAGAGACACTCGGGGGACTTTAGAATGCCGCTGGAGGCTATTGTTAATCCATCAGAGTTTAATCTTTCACTGCCTCCGGCCAAAAATATCAAAATGGATCGGAATATTTGCAAAGTGATTGAAATGAAAAATTGGTCAGCAGAATTGTGACAAGAAGTATGGACTTGTATTCCCCCAGTTTGTCCAACCTCTTATCCCGCAGTAGCGTAATAAACTATACTGCAGGTATTGAAAGCTCTGGTTCTGTACAGTAAAACAAGGTAATTTGCTTAGTAGTTCAGGAATATCTGTGATGTATGGTGTCTCAGATGACTTTGAAAATCGGACAGCAGTTTTATCGAAGTAGGACGGTCACACCTCGAACTGTACATTAACTCCCAAACTCTGGGAACGGGCGATTTTTGAACAGGTAACACAGTGGGAAAACTGAACTAAAATAATTGCAAGATGTCTCCCCTCATGACAGTCTAGCGCCCCCCGGTGGCTCGTGCAGAATGAGGCGGCACTGTTCTGGCGCGCCAAAGGGAACGCCACCCGTGCGCTGTCCTGCCTGCGCCACGCCCTGCGCACCGCCCCACCGCAGCATCGTGACCTCTGCCTGGTCAATGCCGCCAATCTGCTGCTGCACCATGGACTGCCGGAGGAAGCCGAGCCTCTTCTGCGCGAGGCTTTGGCTCTCAATGCTTCTGAGGTATCGCTACTAGGGGGCGCCATCTTGCACCTGCGACACGTGTATCGAGGCAAATGCTATACCGGGTATTTTCTGATATGCCTGGTCAAAGGAGACCAAACCTGACTCCTGGCCACCTCTCCACCCCCCCAGCCTCTGTCCCTGCTGAGCCAGGTCACCATGTACCTGTCCCAGGGGAACCTCACAGCTGCACTGGGGGTGTTTCGCCGTGCTCTGTCCCTGCAGGCCAGCTGTGGGCAGTGTCACGCCAGCCTGCCCCTTCTGCGCTGCCTGCAGTTCTACCCGTTCCTGTACAACCTGACGCGCCTCCCTTGTCCCGGTAAGCCCCTCTTCCCCCCAGCTGGGCCAAGTCTGAACTGTGATATGAATTGGTTTTAATGGGGCTCTTTAAAGTCATGTGCTGTCCGCACAACGCAGAGTGTGGTAAAGATGCAGCGAAGCACGGCGACTCCCGGGGTTCGACTTGGTGCCAGGCCTCGTCCACCCCAGTCAGCTCAGATTGATTGTCATTATTGACACACCACAGCACACGGTGCACAACAACGAAATGCGACCTCTGCATTTAACCCATATGTGACAATGTGACATAGCAGGGGGCAGCTAATTCAGCCCCCGGGGAGCAGTGCTTGGGGGCAGTACCTTGCTCAGGGTAACTCAGTGGTGCTTTGTTGATCGGGGATTTGAACCTGCAGTCTGTCAATTACGAGTGCGCTACCCTAACCATTAAACCACCACTGCCCAGCTTGTGGGTGTGGTTAGTGTGGGCGTGGCTCACAAAGGCTCCGCCCCAAAGAGACAACTATGCAGAACACCAGGAACCCGCACACATGCCTTTCCCTTCCTGCCCTTGCCCTCCCTATCACCTCCCTGTGATCTCCATCAAACTCCTCGAGCTCCTTCATGCTTCTTGGTGGAGCAGTTCAAGCCCTGGGACCTCGATTCCTTTCAGCTCCCCCCCCCCCCAGGGCTGCTCAGTCCTCGCCTTTGTGCAGACACTCCCCCCACTCTTCCACGGCAACCTGACCTGCCAAACCCCTGGTGATGGGCGGGGGGGGGGCGGATGGGGTTAGATCAAGGCTTTGAAACCAGAGGAGAAATCAGGCGCTCAGTAATTGAAGTGGCTAAAAATAGCACCTTCCTTATTTAGCCTGCAGACTGCTTTATTTTTTGTGGAAGGGCTGATCGCGGCCGACGCATGCAGGCGTCTCACGCCACTCTGCCGCATGTGCCCCGAAACATGCTCTTCTCACCTCCTCCCTGCAGTTCTCGCCCACGTGACCTGCCATGACATCACGTGGCACCCGTCTTTCTATGCCGGTCAGCGGACTTCCCGGTAGCCATTGAATGTATGGGGATTTATACGCTGCCCGTCCAAAAAAAAAAGTTGCCATTTGAGTTTTTCGTTGGACCGCCTTTAGCTTTGATTATGGCGCACATTTGTCATGACGTTGTTTCCACGGGCTTAGCCAACATCTCGCCCTTTATTTCCATCCAGATTTGCATTAATTTCTCACCAAGATCCTGTATTGACATGTGAGTTGAACCATTCCATAAAGCCTCCTTCAGCACATCCCATAGACCTTCAGTGAGGTTAAGGTCATAACTCTGTGGGGACCAAGTCATGCATGAAAATGATTCCTCATGCTCCCTGAACACTCTTTGACAGTTCAAACCCAATGAATCTTGGCATTCTTGTCCTGGAATATGCCCATGCCAACAGGGAAGAAAAAAATCCACTGATGATGGATGGAGGTGTAACCTGGACATTCAGTAGATTCAGGTTCTCAGCTGACTTCATTTTATTGCTGCATAACGTTGCTGAGCTGTAATAATGTTCCAGTCATTGGCTCTTAAGTATTTGCTGATATAAATCCAAATGGCAACTTTTTTTTTGGGCGGGCAGTATACCATTGCATATATAAAACATTAGCTGAATTCTGATTGGATGTGGTGTGCAGATTGTGAATGGTGGGTTTTCCCTGTAATGGGCCCCATTTATATGTTTCCACATGCTGTGTCCATGCAGTCCAGCATGCGTGTGCCAGGTCCAGTAGTGGAAGTAGGAGACCTAGCAGAATTACCAGGTTGGGTCCTATAGTAACTAAGCAGTTCAGGATGCTCTCGATCAGAGCTGTCTCTGAAAACATCCGTGCGTGTGTTTGTGTGTATGCGCATGTGTGCGCACTTGTGCACGCATGCCCGTGTGCAGATGGCTCTCGGTGCGTCGAAGAAGACCCTGAGCTGCTGCGGGAAGGGGAGGTCGGACACTCTGGGGAGAACACAGACGATGGAACGGCGGCCCAGCCTGTGTCCATCCAGACCGATGAGGACCCCCTCCTCTTTGAGAGTAAGACCCTCTTCACATCTGCCTGAATCCTGGTGGCACTGCGGTCTGCTTCAGCGTCTTAAACGGGTGGTCAGTGTGTAGTCTATGCTGATTTGCACACCTTATACCAGTATGTCTGGAGATGCATAACCAGAACCATTATGGT
Organism: Mormyrus lacerda; assembly: GCA_015163995.2. NCBI lineage: Eukaryota > Metazoa > Chordata > Actinopteri > Osteoglossiformes > Mormyridae > Mormyrus > Mormyrus lacerda. The sequence goes on from JAABNX020000021.1 coordinate 17,770,174, forward strand.
ATACTTTGTGTGTATTCAGTAGGGCTGGGTATTGCCAACTACTGCACGATACAATACTCACAATACTATTGTGACGATCTCATGCATCACGATATTACCTCATACTGATGGTTAATACTGGTGTGCGCAGTAATTAGTCTTTCTTCACGATATGGCTAGGTTTCGGCCCAGTTAACCATATGCCAGTGGAAAACTCTCTCTTGTTCTGTCCTAACCCTCAGCTCCCCAGGCAGTGGTACTTGATAGTAACGGGTCTGGGGAGGTCGGGCAACAGGACAGAAACCACCGGCCAGAGGTGAAGGGTGAGGAGGAAGCACGGCAACTGAAGGAGGAGCTGATGGGGGCCTTTGAGGGGGCACTGGATGGAGGGGGCCCACGTGGCGACCTCAGGGGCATTCGCGTTCTGCAAAGCGATGGTGGCGTGGCCGGGCAAAGTGGCGGGCCCTGCTTTGGAAACTGCGAGGACGACGAGGGTGCGGAATGGGTACGTGGTCCATCAGCAGTGGGCTGGGAACATGCATGGCCGTCACTTGGGTGTTTAACATATATGGGGTGACGGGATCTCTTTCCAGATCACCTTCCAGGTGAAGCGAGTGCGGAAGCCCAAGGCAGAGTCGTCAGAGAATGCGATCGGGGAGGAGGAGCCCCACCAGGGGGAGCCGCCCATCAGACATTCCATCCTGGAGATTAGCGGGCCGACTATCCCCTCCCCAGGACCATCAGGTATGTCCCTGCTCTGTCTGACAGGTGAAACTGGACAACCTCCACTAGGTGGAACTCTACTGTGGGGCGGGTAATCACATGACCTCCACACCTGGCCTGGACATGATGCTAATGAATTAGCAAATTTAATATAGACTATTAACTTTTGCTCCCATACATTTAAATGAGATTATTAACGTTCGTTCCTGGTGTTGCACTAATATTACCAAAATAGCAAATGTATATTTTAAAAGACATGATTAAAGTCAGTTCCCAGTGTTGCACTAATGTCATGTCCAGCACTATTGTGGACGTCATGTGATTTCAAGCCAACTAGTGGAGATAACACCGTCACGCCATCATATCCAGGCCAGGTGTGGTGGTCATGTGATTTCTGGCCCCCTCAGTGGAGTTCCTCCAGGTGGAGGTTGCGCAGTGTTCTGCAGCGAGATCCTCTTACTACATGAGCACCTGTATGCCAGTGCTAATATGAGAACCTGTATGCTAACACTAGAATGAGCCCCCGTATGCTACCATTAGCGTGTGTCCCAATATGCTACCATTAGCGTGTGTCCCAATATGCTACCATTAGCACGAGTCCCAATATGCTACCATTAGCACGAGTCCCAATATGCTACCATTAGCACG
>JAABNX020000021.1:17777431-17793219 GCA_015163995.2 Mormyrus lacerda
ACGCAGGCTGGGTTAGAAATGGATACAAATCAAATTGAAGAGATCTTTCTCTAACAATACCCTTAATCTGGAACCTAAGGGCAGTCATCTCTCAGCCGAGGGTCACCTCTGTTCACTATGATTGGATTCCCACTTGTCCATAAGTGCAAAGAAGCCAACTTCTGGCCTAGAGGATCACAGGGCGAGGATTTTACTCTACGCCACATCACAATTCATTCTTTTGAAATAATGATGTGGAAGTATGTTACATCACCTGGTGTTTCAGGTGTAAAGGAAGTAATTAAAACATGCCTTTATTAAAACCTTTTGGCCCTTGAGAAACTTTAATACTGTCTATTAACATATTTCATTCATTCCATGATGTTCCATAGGTCATTGATCTTGCACACACAATTTCATTTTAAGCAAATAATGTCTGATAATGGGGAACATATTAAACCATTTTGCCTTGCGTTCCTCACTTATTTTGTTCAGGGTCATGTGGAGGGGTTTTACCAGGCAGCATAGGGCACTAGGCAGGAATACACCTTGGATGCGATTTCTGTCTCAGGGCGCACAGACATAATCATACACAATAGGCAATTGAGAGACGCCACTTAACCTAATTGCATGTCTTCGGTCTGCGGGAGGAAACCCGCGCGATACGGAGAGACCATGCAAATGCCATGGAAGCGAGAAACAAGTGCGCTATGAACTAAGCTACCGTTACGCCTGTGATATTCATTATGCAGTAAATGATAAGCTAAACTTCAACGTAACAAAGTGACCGGTTTTTCTGCACAAGCAGCCTCTAACACTGAAACGGGGCCCGTTTTATGTTCTCATTTGTAGTGATTCCGCCTCCAAAGGCGGCGCGTAAACTAACAGACAAAAAGGAGTCATATGTTTGTGATTGCACTGAATCAAGAAATAAACGGTGAGTGATTAGAACCTTCGTGCACCACAAATTTGCAAGAAAGCAACATACCACAATGTATACTTGGCAGTAATGCGTTGTGAAAGGGAACTTTTTCTTCCCTTTCATAAAAAGTACAGTCCGCCCCCTCATGTACAATGCTGAGAATAGTAACAGCACTGCAAGGCCTACCAAATATAGCAGCCAGTGAGTGCTAACATGTCAACTTGTGAAAGGACACAGAGAGGTGGTTGTCACACGTGTAGCCTTGGTGGCTATACCGATCGCTATAAATACCAGCTATCCTATAAATTATATATAAATTGCAACGTTCTTTTCTCGCTATGCAGCTCCGAAAATCCTGCAAAACGTAAAATACCTGATTCTCAAGTGGGACATCGGCTGCGTGGTATAGTTTAAAATAAAGCCACACAACAAAGCTTAATAGACCGCAATATTGAAAGCATTTTGCAAGCAATACTAAGCGTATTAATTCCGACAAGCTTATGAACATTATAGAGGTTATTGGCATCACTATTGCTATTACTTTCACATTTAGAAACGACTCGCTACGTTTAATATAGATCGCGTGGACTGTTATATTTCTTTCCGATATAGAGGACAATATATAAATAGCTCCCTGACTTCTACATCCAAGGCACTTGTGCAGCAAACCGTGCATTTATTTATGGAGGTTATGTAATACAGCATGTGAATTAAGAGACAGACAAGGGGTTTACAAGAATCATGCAGTGTGGTCCATGCACTGTGCTGAGCACTCACTCGTTATGGCAAAGACATAGGCAGGCTTCTCTCGATGAAGAGATGCAGGATATAAAATTATGTCACGTAATGGCAAATAAAGCAGTTTGGGAAAGGTCGCCCTTCCGTGTCCAAACGGAATCATTCAATTCAACGGAAGGTAATGATTTAAAGCACGCACGAATAATGTTTATTCAAGAAATGAGTGTCATATCAATTCTATATCGATATTACAGGCGATCCCCATTTAAAGAAACCCATAAACACATTTCATAACGGGTATTCCGCAGAAGCTCCGTGGGATAACAGCAACGAACACGTCCGTTCATAAATATTCACCGTTTCTATTCATGCAGACACTTCTTGGGGTGGTTATTGTGCGGCGGCACCGCATCACGTGGTTCTGCGGGAGGAGGGAGATGGGGGCGATGCTATAAATAGCTCTATAGCTCGGCTTCCATTGACATCATTTAGGCAGGAGAGAAGGAAAAATAAACAGACAGATATAAGGGAGGGGGAGCGGGATTCTTAATATGAGCTTGAAATTCAAACATCGCCCATCCAGTCTTACTCCGATACTGCCCTCGACAGTAAACAACAAAAACAAAAGTGGCCGTTTCCTAGAACGTCTAAGTGTCACCTGATACGAGATGGAATGGAAACACCACGAGGCAGAAGGACATCAAACAAATTAAAACACACGTGTGTGCGCCCGTGTCCGTCTATAACGGAAACCAAGGCAAATATTTTGATGCTTTTTATTAATAGCGAGGGGGTATAGCGTATTTAAACACCAGCAATATTGACATATTTAAAATCCTGGGTGGGAGGTATATTTTGAATCATTTATCGTGTCTCATGCTTCCTTTACAACTGGGTTTATTGGGTGGTCCCCAAGGGAGGGGTGACACCTGGGTGTTTTTGTCCTCATGGCTTATGGCGGAAGAGGACACTTTGTTTCCACAGCACATTTCAATCAACTCCCAAGTAACAGCAGAGCAACAAACACTGAGTACCTAGTGACTTTTTTATGATGCTTCCCAATCCTATCGTCTGCCTGTGTTGCAAGACTTTTACCTTTTATTACTAAGAATAAGCATAAATATCATTGTACTCATGGCCTACTCCTTGTTACCGTGCATTTCAACAAGCACAATTAACGACAGCTGTTAATGTAGAATGCTTCACATTGCAAGCAGAATTAGCTACAGCGAATTCCTGTGATAAGGTTAGGAAAATGTTCGAGTACTTAAATGTCCTGCTTACTATGGAGGCCAGGAAACCGGAGCCCAGAACAGGGGATGCTGTACATAAAGGTCCCTGATCCTCAGGCAACAGAGTTTCAGGATAGCTGCATATGCTTAAAACAGCGAAGTAATCAGCTTCTGAAAAGGAATTTTCCGGATCATTTAGGAAGCTTGCATTTATTTACTTACCGGATGCTTTCATCCCGGGCAACTTACATTATTTTAACCAGTTTAATTAGACAGTTTGCTATCTTACTGAAGTGATTCAGGTTCAGTACCTTGCTGTACAGGTGCAAGAACAGGGCTTGTTCAACGACATTCAGCACAGCGCCACGTACAAGTTTATTCATTTTAACATTTGCTTTTATTTATGTTTCTGTGTTGATGAAGAATACAAATTTCTTACATTATGCAAGTAAATGCCTAAAATGCACACAAATTCTCTTTCAATTTGATGTCAAAAGGTCATTTGTCATTTATTGGTGGCAAATAGTACTGTTGCGTCACACTTCCTGCAAAATGTTTGGCATCCCATCCATGGTTTACCCCTGTTTGGGCTGCCTGGGATGGGCACGAGCCCCAGCCCCCCCCTCCCCAGATGCCTGGCCCGAATTAGTGGTTAGAAGATGGATTTGTCATCTATTTTGTTTAGCCCTATAGAAGACATGTACCATATCAAAGCACCTAAATATAATTTGACAACTATTTGGTACCCAATTATCTTCTGGTATATTACACTATCGTTCCCACTTGTCATCTGTTTTTTTCCAAAGCTGCTTTTGAAAATAACTCACAATGATCATTACACATTGTATTTTAAACAAACTCCGAATGCTCAGACTGGGGATTGAAGAGTCTAATTAGTTATGATTCTGTTTATGGCAGTTAAAGAAAAAATGATGTAATGTTTGGTGTCAGCGCTCCTGACAGCAGATCCGGGATTACCTTTCGGTCACTATCTTCATGTCATTCTGCATGTTCTCTATAGATTTCAATTCAGGACTTAGACTGAGCCATATCAGTGAATCCCATCCCTGACACTCAGTCATTGTGAGGAAACCTCAGATGTTCCCAGTCCAGCTGGGAGATTTAATCCCTGCAGCAGGTCCTGGGCCTTCCCTGGGGTCTGTGTCCAGTGGGATGCCATCCAGGTGGCGTCTTTGTCGGATGCCTGAACCACCTCAGCTGACTCCTCTTGATCTGAAGGAGAGGTGGCTCTATTTTGAGGTCCTCCGAACTCCTCACCGTGTCACAGATAGTGAATCCAGCAACCCTGCGGTGAAGTCTCATTTGGGCCACTTTTTCTCACGACCTTGTTCTTTTGGTCATTACCCTCAGCCTTAAGTACCTTTGAATTTATGAGGCTGTTATGTAATAAGAATATCTGTGAAATGAGTATTGAGCATGGGTACGATTCAGACGGGCTGACCTCTTTGGAAGAAGACCGTTTATGCTTTGTCATGTCTCATGTGGTTTTGCCAGAGAAAGAAGGAAACATATTTTAGCAGTGGAAGTCATATGCCAGTGCACTCCTGGTTAAAACAGCTCCCCTGATAGATATCTCAGGTCATTTGCTTGATGGATACCATTAATAAAATGCTGACCAGAGTTCGATTGTGTTTCAGTCACTCTGGATAAAGAATTTTACAAACAAGTTACGTCTGGGAGATATTTCCTTGTCATTCCATCATGATTATTCAGGTTCGGTTCCATGTTCATCGTTCATGTTTTTAACTGTTTTACAGTGGCTCTGTATTTGTCCCGAAATGCTCTTTCGTTTTTTCGATGTTTTTTTACGTGGCAAGGTTCTGTTTATTTACAGGTCTACATCAGTATGAGAGTAACTGTAATTTGTTTGGGACAGGTTTTCTTGGCAGGGAGCGCATGCAGGAAACTCTCCAGTCGCTTCAGGATCACGACGTCGCTGGCGCACTCTTGTCCTCAAGTCACCGCCAGCCTCGCATAAGCGCGATCGTGCCTGTAGCTGTTTGTGTGTCAACGCCCAAATATAGATGAAAGCGTGTTCACGTTAGATGTGCAAACATTTGATTAGATAAAGGTTTAATATCACAATGCGAGAACGTATCACGACAAAAAATACGATCGTGAACAATAGACGACGTGGGAAATGGGAAGAGGGAGTCGGTTGTTGGATATATACTAGTATTGGGCGTGAATCAGTTTAATGAACATACAGTTTACGTACATTCGACATTCTTACTTTTTATCGGGACGGTTGAACTATGTTTAGCCAAAGATTGTCCATTCACCATTCAGGTTAGTGTCTAGGGGACGGTAACACGAGGCACTCCCTCTGAGTGTTTAACAGATGATCGACCAAAATCCGTAAACAAATGCGACACACACTATCCATTCTGTTCGAATTGAACTTAATACTTGTACTTTAAATACAATGTACTTCACTGAACATTCTCACGGCTGTGTAAAGTGAAAGTGAAATGCAAATCGTCTTGTTTCTTGCATAATAACGATGTTCTGCTCACTCAGTAAGTATGTGTGGTCTTGCCTTAAGCACAAAACTTAACGAGTGTTTGATTATCAGGCTTTATGAACCTTCTGCATTTACAATCTATTAAGAAAACTGAGGGAAGGTATATGCCTCTTTAAATTAGGTGGATTTATTTAATGACTACTGTTTTATGCTTTATGGGACTTCTCTCTGTCTACCTTCGCGCCTGTCTGCCTTTTGTGGAACATCTCCTACATGCTCGGTTGCTTAAAAGCAGAGTTAAATGTGGACTGGTCATGGGCATCCACTGCAGTCCGCTGGAACCGTGCGTTATTTTTAGCTCGGGTGTAGGGAAAATGCAACCCTTGTCTCGCAACCGAATAAAAAAAATGTACAAATGTATTTTTCAGTCTCCTCGCTTTCTACGTACAGTCTCCCCGGTGTTCTTCGGTCGGTCAATGTTTTAAGTTTATATAACGACCCCGATCTCGGAATGAAATTCCGAATTTATGGCAGATCCTCAATACTTACCCCCTTCCCTCCGATTCACCCCCTCCCTCCCTTTCCCCGCGGCCCCGCCCTCTCTCCTTGCCAGCTGAATTAATTTGATACTATTTTTGAGAGTCAGTGTTTCTAAGGGATACCTAATGACGCAATGACGTCAATGCAGGTCAATAGCACACTGGCAGAGCGGGCTTGGCGACTGAGACAGGAGGCTGGAGCGGCGAAAACCTCAGCTTTCAAAACCAAGCGCATGATCGAATTTCCACAACAATTCGTGAACCCCTGACCCCCCCCACACACACGCCCTAACATGCGTTTAAATAAACGTCCGAATGTACATAAAAAGGAAAATCTGCACCATCTTTTAAGCAAAATAACACCCCTTTTTGATTACACCCATTTCCTTCTTAATAAACGCCTCCGAAGTTTCGAAACATGGTTTAGTGAAGAACAACTGTTTTACATGATTTTTTAAAGGTTTAATTGCATTTCTATGTATACGGCAAGATATAATTTAGATAACTCAGCTGTGCATTTCGGTATTGAATGTAAGAGGGGGGGTCGTTCTCTTAGCTGGCTGGTGTTCCCTACCCGTGGATATATTCTCTCCCTTGCCGTGTCTATACTGGCAACACAAAATATTTGGCCTCAGACAGAAAACTGCAACGACACATACTGCGTGACACCCTTTCTTCGTCCTGACGCAAGAGGATTAGTCTGTCCCGGTTTTTGCTCTTGTCTTCTGGTCCTTGAAAAGCGTATTGGTTTAAAACGTAAATAATCTATCTCGCAAGAAAACTGACAGGTGAAACATATCACAAGGTAGGTGCATTCTTTCCCGTGAGCATTAATCGTGACTTGATGCCGGGAAACTTTTATTTGCGCCAGTGACCGTACAGGTAGCTCTTAAAGAGTTTTGTTCTCTTAATATGTTTAAAGCATGCTCAGTGCATATTCCCGGAAACCTGGATTATCGTTTAACAAATTATTACGCGTTGATGCATACATCGCGTAAATCTATGACCATCGAAGAACGAATCTTTGTGCATGAATAATACAAAAATTAATGATTTTGAAGCGTAGTTCCACAAATTCAAATGGCGATTGTTTAAAGACGTAATTCCGTAGTGGCATGTTTTTAGACTGAAAACTAACTAGGCATGTGCAAGTATATCAATTCTTTATATTTAACAAAATTATGTACAGTTCTGAATAGAGTCCGCAGAGAAGCCGGCTGCGGTAATGCGTGGGTGTATTCACGTGCCGGGGTTCCTCTCTTTTTCTTGCCAATCTGTTGGGATGCATAGTAACAGCCGCTGTACCTAGACCAGGGTAGCACACTGCTGTGGTTAAAGCGGATTTCCCTAAGCAAAGTTCCTTAGCACCACGGCTAACCCGCGAAATCACTCAATGGAAGATTTACAGATCCAAAACCAGAAGGAAACTTCTTGCAAAAACAGTTACTGACTATACAAATGATTGTTCAGTACATTATATCTAATATCGGTTGTTCTTTCGACCATAAATCAAACATATGAAGAGTTCACAGTAATCACGACAATACAACATTGTTTGAGCTGTGTTTTTAAAGGGAGAAAAGAGCACACATGACGTCCATGAACGGATCACGGTAGTTTAACACTTGTATCTTTCTTTGACAATTTTCTCATCAGTTAAGAAAATTTTTAATCTTACGTAAGATTATACCTATTATGATACTGGATGCTGCTCATAATAACCACACATTTTCGTAATAAAAATGAATTCATGTTCCCTGAAATTGGTGGGGTTGGGTCCCATCAGTGCTTGAAAGTACGGGGATCAGAACCACGGAGAGCGCACATTTGTGCTCCTTCTAGCAAACGTTGCGTGGTGGCTAATGAGCCTTAATTGTGAGCTCTCACCCAGACAGTCCTCACTTTTTGTGCCCATTCAATTTCAGGTTTTCCAAGATGTGAAGCTGGGTGCGAAAAGAGAGTTAGAACCTGTTGATGCCACACCACGTGTCCTCCGTCTGCCTGAACTTTAATGCATTTTCTCAATACACTCTTTATTTTTCAATTGATCTTAGGATATATAAGATTAATTCCACCTTTGCAGTCAAAGCTGACTTGTGTCATATAATCTGAGCAGTATGTGAACGTGTCAGCCATATTATTTGATGTTCTTCAAATAGAATCAGCGTGCAACCACATTGGACACAGAACCACAGATGTTCAGATTCAAATTCAACAATTCTTTACATACATTAATGACTATATGTATGATTTCACAGGAAAGAAGAGGAAATGATCGATCGAGATGGATCATATCCGGAATAAACCGAAACACGCAATATTCCCATCACCACAGAAAGGCTGAGGCTCTAACATTACCCTTTTCATATGATCCTTAAGATTTGATTTACTCCATCACAGATTGGCACTCTTTGCTGGTATAAGCCATAGGTTCTGAGGAAACATCACAATATTCATAATAATATCATTATATATTCAGATCAATAGGCAACTGGGCCTCCAGATCATCGTGTGTTAAATGACACAACTGAGGTTTAGAATTATCATAAATATATCTGCAGCACCATCAAAACAGCTGAATTGTTACAGCTGTTCCCATTCGTTTATACTGATATCCCACTAATCTACAAACAGATTGAAAAAAATTATAGAAAAAAGAAAGTGAAGTTGATATTGTAATTCAATGCTCAAAGTTTTTTTCAAAAGAAAACAAAAAATGTATTTTATATATTTATATATAATCTATATGCAAATAAATACTATGTATATCATTTTATTTATATAGTTTAATTGTTTTGGAACTGGGTTTTACAAAAAGACACTGCTTCTGAGCAACAATTTATCCATCCATCCATCCATCCATCCGTGCATTTATGTACTTATCGATTTCTCTCTACAAGGCCACACCCAAGAAGATACTGATGTCGCTTAATTTTAGTTCGTGACCAATGGAATTGTAAGGGAGAAATTTGGTCTTTTGTGGTGTTTTCTCCAGCTGTTTGTGAAGAGAATCATGGCGAGTTTGCGTGACTGCAATATTTAGCAACAATTTGTGCTGTGCATAAATACTAGTAAATATGTCACGCTCGTTCGTGCGTGCGCGTGTGCTTGGAAATGCGTACGTGTGTTTATTTGTACAAAATCTGTCCTTCTGTTGTGCCAAGGACATTTTGTATTTTCGGTGTTTAGTAAAGAGTATGCACCGAGTTCAACGCAAGTAAAGATGACAACATATGACAGACATTTTCAGAAATATCATCACTCTTCATTTATTTTACCTACACGGGGCTTCACTCTGAATGAGAGACACTGGTTCTTTAAAAATAATGCTCCAGCTGACATTTTCATTAATCTAAGAGAAAGCTCCATTGAAACTCGCAGAAACAAATACGGTTCGCAAGTGGTCTAAAATTGCTTGTGGCGACACCTCGTGGTAAGCCCTGTGTGTTGCCGGTGCAAGCGGCACCATTCTCATTGATATTTGGTACCGTTCCTCTGATTGAAAGATTCGCCACTGCAGCAAAGACGACTGAGAGAGAGCGAGAGAGGCTGAGCGAAAGAGACTCTACTTTCCAATACCTCCCCGTTGTAAGAGGTGGCAGTCTTTAGTATTTGGATCAGATTTAGTTTGTATATGTGTTTGTATTTTGGTGAGGAGGGGCGACATAAGGGAGTAGTGAACAAAAATATTAGGAACCGCTGTTGAACTTCAGCATTTTCTTTTTGTGTTTGTGTACCAGTCATCTTCGATCCAATAATAAATGTTATAATAAAACTATTAAGTCATCTTGAGATAAATGATGAAACACACTAAACCGAAAACAAAAGAAAAAAATACGAACGCTTACATATGTACTGCTAATTCGAAAATAAAGTATAACAGAGATATTATCGTCAGTATGTTTTTAAATGCAATGTGAGCCTTCCAGTCTCATAGGAGTTTTATATAGCCTCTTTAACGAGCAGTACCCCACCCGATCTTGGAGTGTTATGAGATTTTCTGCGTGTATTCGCCAGTAAGGTGTAACCCACGGTTCCGGGCGTATAGAACAACTGTGTGTATACGTCCAAAATAGCATCGACGGTTGCGACGGGCACTGCCCTTTTTCTCGAGATTTTCTATTCGAAGAAACGGGTTCTCTCCCGAGTGGAGAGAAATCGTGCTTATTAAATAAAGTACTGTAATCACACTCCTCGTGACTGACCGGAGAGGCATGGAGAATGCAGATATCGCGGGGAGTATGTGACTGAATTTGAAACAGGCGAAGGAAGCGTTGTTTCCCTACCAGCCTTTTATTATTTTATGTCTTTTTAATTTTATTCTTGTGTATACAGACTCTGCATACCACACATGCACTAAATATAAACCAAATAAATGAATGCAGAACATATATGCGTGTAAGAATATGTCTGTGTAGTATAGACTGCTGATAAACAGAGAGCGAGTGTAGCATGGCTGTGTCCGCTGCCGCTGCAGTGTATGTGCAACTCACGCTGAGTCGATTCCGTGGGTGAGCGAGTCTGGTGCGTGGGCACGGGTAGCAGAGGGGCCGGTGCACGCTGAGCGCTTGCACTGTTATTGTCACTTGGGGAGGCAAGAATGTTTGCCTGACAAACACACGGAATGAGAAACCAAGCTTTATCGCAGGCTGCCTTGTCGAGGCAAAAATGGAAGCCAGGGGGATCCGAGAGAGAGAGAGAGAGAGGGAGAGAGAGGGAACAAGAAAAAGAGGAATGTGTTTCTCACGTTCTTGAAATGGCGCTGTGGGCAGTGCAGGGCTGAATTTATAAATTACTAAATGAACACAATGATGGGTATTATAAAATTCATTTTTGGGCCGTGTACCCGCATTGTGTCCACTCGTGTCTTTGCGTTCATCTGCAATGTTTTTTATTTCTGGCAAATTTCATAACGGCGGGACAGACAGTGAATCCAGCGGCGACGGCTTTAATCAGCAGCTATAGGCTGTAAAGTGGGAGAATCTAAACGTGACGTCAATGCCTAGTAACTGACACAGCCCACAACAGAAAAATACCTTTTTCTCTCTCGGCAGAGAGCTTTAATTATTTTACACAGTGTTTTGCACGTAATAGCAATACCGTATGCAATGGTAAAATCGTAAAAGTATAGCTGTCGATTTCTGTAAAACCATAGCTAACCATTGTTAGACTGCATGAAATCCACGTCGATAAATAGGCTATATATATCCACACACACACACATTCTATAAGCACTAACCTATTAATTCTTCCCATGTTTTCCCCATCGAGAGTATAAGAACATTTGGTACAATTTGTGGCTCAAAGGAGAAAGCGGAAAGGGAGAGAGCGCAGGAGTGAGTGAAAGCGATCAGTGAAGTCAAGTAGTGTGTTTTGAGAAACAAAACTGAGGGGAAAATAGAAGGCGTTCGGTTAGAAAAAAAATCACCGCAATGATGCAACGAAGGCAGCTCATGGCTCTTGTGCAGAGTTGGAAAGGCAAAATTAATGTACATTTCATGCTCTTCACGTAACGTTCCTGCGAGATGCCTTTGTGAGTGTTTTTTTCCCTTACTGCGTACTAAAAATAGCAGCAGGGTTTGATCGTGGTCCATAAATAGACAGAGGGTATCACTTGTATAAAACGGAGCGCGATTCTAAGAAAACTTGGACATTCCACTGAGCCGAGGAATGAATCAAGGACAACACGTTTTTGTACATTTAATTTTGTCTACTATTTTCTGTCTGTAATATAAATGCAATTAAATTAAATTAAAATTTACGTTTGTATTTCCCCGTTGCAGCGAGGGTTCCCCGAACCGGTAAGTCATCCGTGCACCTGCAGTGTTCATACCGGTCTAGTTTTTCTGTTCAACATTGTGCATGTTCTCATGCATGTTTGGGTTCGTCTCGTGCTTTCGTGTGCTGTATGATACTACATTGCTTTGTCATGATTAAACTCTCACGTATGCCATTTACTGCCATTAGCATGCTTCTTTAATTTACCACTGTTTATCCAAAGCATAGCTTAAAAGATCAAATTCAGCTTTTTTTGCAGATGTGGAATAACCCCAATGCCTAATATGTGAATCAATAGCGACAACAAACTCCTTTGTCCGTCGGCGCTGTTGAGTCTTTTTTCCCCCTCATATATTTTCCTCTCTGCACGATTTTTAAGCTCGAGCGAATGGAAATCCCCTCAGATGAGTAGGAATCGAGGATTCTGCCAGTTCATTCCTAAACTATACAGGCAGAGAACAACTCTTGTGCAAGGGGGAAAATAATGAAGGGAAATGAATCCTGAGGAGAGCACACGAGCAATAAGCGCTACAGTGCAGCGGACGGACGGGGAAACCCAGGAGCTGTCCAACAGAGATGGTGCTGAAAATAAATGGAATGGCGACGCGGGGGGGGGGGGGGGGTGTTCCGTTTTCGACGTCTCCGCCGCAAAATTTTCATGTGCTCGGAAACCAGCAGACACATCGCGAAATGGCATGCACTTCATGTGGAGGTCAACAGAGGAACCGCCGAACCGACGAAATGCTAGAAACTGCAGATTATCAAAAGATTAAGCGACACTGGCAAATATGAATTAGAGAACTTGAACACCTCCCGCTTTGTGAATCTTCCCGCCTGCGTCGTTTGAACAGTTTACCTGATGATGTGAACGCGCAGACAAGGAGGCTATAGGCGGCTTGACTTGGATTACTCTTCCGCCCACGTCATCCAATTCCTTTCTTTGCAGTTTTATCAACTGTTTGATTTGTCGTCTTTAAGTTATAGAATCTCCAGTTATGTCTAGAATGTCCTGTTACTTCCAGAACATCTTGTTAACTCGTGCTTCGGGAAACACGTCTTTAGGCTTATCACGCAGACCGATTGCTTGCAAAGTTCAGTCGCAAGCTATCTATGTTTCATTCAATGATAAAGTGACTGTAGCCTTCGGGATATGAGGCTTTATGCCAAGTCTGCTTTACGGTAATTGACCCCTTCCGTCAAGTTTTATTAAACTCAAGGAACACATATCGTAGGAATGACAACATCGGCTGCAGTTTGATTTCCAATAGCATCTTTTTTGAAAGACAAATATAACTGGATTAGCCGTGCCATTGTAACGCTTGACTTAATAAATCAAAAGTGCGATATTCTAGGACATTTTAGGATGTAACTTTGCTTAAATGGATATGGGTCTAGCTAAGAGACCTCAGATGAAACCACCCGTTTACGTTGGATGAAATACTGTTATATCAAATGACGAAACGATCGTTAATGTCAAACGAAACCAGGGGACACCATTATCGAGGATGTTTATCTTTGTGATGCCAACTCGTTCTCGATAACCGTGTAAAATTTGCTTCACCGAAGAAACATCTCCGTACCATCAAAATAGCAGATTTCTATCGTTCACTCCAAGCAAAAAGCATTTCTCTGCAGTCATTTCTAGGTAATTGCTGGTCTTCAGGTGCTACGGCTTCTCTGTTCGCTTTGCAACTCATCGGCTTGGTTGTGTAGTCAAGGGGAATAGCCTGCTGCATGTTTGCATTTGTGCTTGAAAAGAACTGTCATTTCTGTGCTGTGCGAGTGTCTATGTAAATTCATATGTGTTTTGAGCGACGAAAATAGAAACATCTGACTTAACCTCTTATAAACTGTTTTCCATTCTTTGCCAAACGCATAATCCAGACAGGGGCAGTATGCTCTTAAATAATTCAGTGCTGGCGGTGTAATTTTAGTGAAAACAACACGGATTCTCGAGTCGTGACTGCTAAAGTGAGTAATGCGCGTTGGCTGCGTCAGGAGAGGCAGTCACTGTGCTCTGGAGATAGAGGGGTAGAATCGTGACTGACTGGAGACGTCCGCAAATGAAAAGACCACCCAATCCAATCCGCACCAGGGTGGCATCCGGCATGGATTTTACATTTGTATTTCACTTCTAGAATTCTTTGCTTTTCCCCCCGTATCAGCTGCTCCTCTACGAAGTTGTACAATAAGAAAGAGTTGAAGTGGTGAAGAGGGGTTGGTTTGGATTCAAATGAGGGAGAAAGTGGGGGGTGGTGGCGGGGGGTGTCCAGATATAGATCGTGACCCCCTCACTCAGTGCAATAACTTGCAGTTTCAAGAAAGGGGGACGCTTTGATGTTTTGACAAACAATCTTGGCCACTAAAAGGGAGATATGGAAACAGATCATAATGGTAAGTGGAGTTAAAGTTTTTATATATATATTATTTTCCGGGACATCCTCTTAATACTTATGAGGTTTTTTTTAGATCGTGTTGTACCACCTCCAGGAACTACCCCTGGTGGGGGTGTGGAATTGCATGATGGGAAGGTTTAAATAGCAAGAAGTAGTGCATGATGATAATGATGATGATAATAATAATAATAATTTTGAATTGTTGCCAGCATGTAACTGAAATATATGAAATATTCTAGTATATACTATACTATTAAAGTATACTTATCTTTAATCATGACAATATATTATTGTTGTTGTTATTATTATTATTATCTCGTTTATATCGACCTTTTATATTACTATAATGACTTTATGATGTTCAGGTTCTATCTGGCTGTGATTAAAGAACATTTCCTCGTGTGATTGTGCCCCCCTGTGAACTCTCCGCACTTGGCCAGTTGCATCGTGTCAGAAGGCCTTCGCTGTGTTGCTTTAGCGTGCAGGACATTGCCAGACTCCCCGCAGCTGGCGCAGGCGTTGTCGTGAATTAGTCACGTGCACATTTAAAGACAGGATTTATTTACATTGTTTTTAACTCACGTTACATTAATAACATTTCCTTACTGCAAATAGAGAATGTTTTGAATGGCTACCATGGCTGCCATTGTTGATGTTATTGTTACCTAAACAGCAATACTACTAGCTGTTGACATATGTCAAGTATATATTTGTACGATGTTTAACATTGCCATTATAAAGGCGGAAAATTAATAATGATAACCCACAAAAATTAGATAGACACAATCACACCCACATACACAAAGGGATGCATAAACGCATTATCTATACTCACTTTGGCTAACGAGGATACAATTTAGTTTTCCCTTTTCTTTTTTCCCTTTTTTTCAAAAAGGGGGGTCCCTATGTGAGAAGCACACCGATTGGTGGATGACGAGTTTTTGCTTGCACCAATAAGATCCGTCGCTGCTTCCTATTTATTACGTGCGGAACACAGCTTGTTCTTCCCCTAACGCAGAACTGCCGACCGGCAGAAGCAGCTCAGCTCTCCAGTAGGCTACATCACGATCGGGAGGATTTCTGAACATAATAACAACAATGACAATGTTGCTCAAACCAAGATATAAAAAACTGAAATATGGTTGCTACTTTACTGTATGTTGTTTTGTGTTGATGCGCAATAGAACAAAAAAGAGAGGAGACAGGGACGAGAGATATTATAAATAAAACTAACAAGATGGAGCAAACATTTCTAAAAACGATCCTCGGACAGCGGTAGCGCATAGTTTACTGGGATTTGGATATGGCATTTTTGGAAAACCTTCGTTCTCTCGATGAACGCGCTGAGTTGGAGACAGACTTGAGCACAAGGAAAGGGTTCCGTTACCTCGGCTTTTCTGATTAATGGACACACTGACTGTGGCTGGGAAACAAGCGGGAGAGCAAAGCCTCTGGATATCGCTTTTTTATGGACTCAACTGGATGTAGTGTGTCATTTGTCCTTCGCGAATCTTTTTGCGGTCTGGGCTTGCTGTTAATAACTATCAAGCTGGGAAGCCCTTACCCCAAAAAGCATTTGCGGAGGTCGCATTCGTCGAATCTAAACCTTCATATCGAAGACGTGTTACTAGCGTCCTGGAGCATTATTATTATTATTATTATTATTATTATTATTATTATTGCATATTGTATGTGCTGTTTTATATCTCGAATTATGTC
>JAABNX020000021.1:17793319-17815486 GCA_015163995.2 Mormyrus lacerda
ATTATTATTATTATTATTATTATTATTATTATTATTATTGCATATTGTATGTGCTGTTTTATATCTCGAATTATGTCATTTGTTTTGTTCTTATTCGTAGGATTATATCCACGATTTTTTAATTTATTATTGCGAATGTAATTGTTACAAAATTGTGTACACGGAGATACTCTGTCCTGCCCAATTCCCAGACTCCAGCGTGCATCCCAACCCAAGGGAAGGTATTTAGCATCATCAACTTTGTCAGGACTCTGCTTCCAAAATTGTGATTCAAACAGCCAGGCAACCAGCAACTAACTCACCCAGTTTACCGAGTCAATGCACACGAAACCCCAAAGTCTGTGATTTAAAGAGCTGCATGTAAACACACAGAGCCCCCGAGATGAAGAGGGTTGCACGTGGGAAGACATAGTGACTTCACGCGTGTATGCGTGCGTGTGTGTGCGCGCGCGCCTGTGTGAGAGAGTGATATAAGCTGGGTGGAAAGGATAGGGGTCAAATCCCAGACCTTTCTTACAAGTACATTGCATACATTGTCAAATATTGCTGCTGACCAAGATCTGAAGGAGCCGAGAACTTCCCTCCCTCTTGTACTCGCTCACTGTATTCCTCTCTCATATACATACACACGCGCGCCTGCACATACACACACACATACACACACACACTCATGCAAGCTCATATGATGACAAATGAAACCGTATTGACATGAATAAGGGAAGATATTAGTCACAGAGTTAGAAGCAACATCACTTTCATTCCCCGATCCCTGGCGTGCTGAGATGGTTCTGCGGCTCGCTCCCGCATGGGTGTGTGGGGCGTACGGCGCTGCCGCACACGCCGAGGAGGAGCGAAGCGGCGACACCTCACACAGCATTCGCTCGCGCATTTTCCTCACACACTCTTTTCTCTTTTTGGTGTATTTTTTTTTTAAATCCAGCAACTACTTACCTTTTCCTTGAATCCATAAATGTACTCCAAGCACTTACACCTGACTGACTGCATAGCCCAAACAAGCTGCTGTCTCATGCTGTATTGAAATAAGAAAATAAAATATAAAGCACATACGCTTATTACAAATAGCAAGCCATACAAAAAGGTGTTCCTATTTATGCTTTCCCCATTTGAGGTCTCCAAGTGTGTCCCTAAGAATTTCCTAAGTTTAACTCGTTATTGATACCACGCAGGAGGTGCCTCGCACCTGTACTTTCACTGTCGCCAAAAACAAAACAACGTGGCCGTCCTAACAAGCATCGTTCAACAGGGTAAAACAACTACAAAGTAACGAAGGCCATTTCACATAAGAAAAAAAAGGTAACGATCCCGCAGGTATCATTAATGATACGTGTCTCCGAGTCACTTTACCTTTGGTACTCATGACTCCATCAAACATTTTTGTAGCACAGAATATTTGTTATACTAAAACACAAACTTTTTTTTTGGTCAGAAATTATACGTGGATACAAATATATTAATGCCTTCATTTCTATGTATTAATATGTATGACGCAAGACAGTTGTAAGATTGGACGTAACTGGTCAAAGACGAGAGCATATAGCGGAAAAATCACTTCAGCTCAAAAAATTCTTAAGACAGCATTTTATACACGAAATATGAATATAGCCTATTTTTCCCTGTAGCGAAGTAAACAACATGAAAGTGACAAGATCCATTCCCTGACCGACAACTAGGATTGGTTGTAATTGGAAATTAAGACACCTAAATTATCATTTAGTTAATTACACAAAATAAAAAAGCATATCAAGTCGTGAGGTCAGAAATGTGTCAGGAGAGGTCAACAGGGGTATGACTGCTCAATATACAGGATCCAGGCAATTTCGAGATGCGTGCAAGAAAGATGTAAGATGACGGCATATCATTTGCTAACATGAACTTGAGATGGTCCTTGTCATAACGTGTAACTGTCTATAAATTTATACTATGAGATGCAGCTCAATAAATTTGTGTCGGTGGGAGAACACAGTTTGCTGCGACGCAACACCACTCAGGGGATTTGTAAAAATATCTATTTAAAACAAAAAAAAATACAAGACAATCGTACCGTTCTTATTTCTTGAGTTATTTTTAAATAATTATCCAATATGTACACATTTGCACTGTGGCCCGCTTCCCCGTAATGGCACGCGCAGCAGTACCACCCTTACCACGTGGCATTAAATAAGGTTCTCATCTTTAGGCCCCATGACGTGGACGTACCTTCGCATCCGCCCGTCAGCTCTGCCTGATGCCGAAACATCACTTTCCTGCATTAATTATGACGGTAATGATAACAATTATGGGCATAAATACTTGAAACAATATTATGCTAAAATACTAGATTAATATAATTAATAATAGCCTACACTTACCATTTGAGGCGTAGCTCGAGGCCTGTGGTACAGAGGACCACGTGGAACTGGTGCACTTACGGCACAAATAAATTCAATTAAAAGGTGTTTTCTATCTTTCTTGTCACGATATACTTAAAGCATAGTCTAAAGTCATGTAACATATAACAAAAAATTGCGTCCTTTTTGTTTTGTGGTGTGTTGTGGGAATTATAAAATGGTAAAGATAAACTGGAACATCATAATGTATATAGAGGAGGCTGCTGACATATTTTTTTATATGAAACATTTTTATAGGCCCCTTGTACATAAAAGGTACGAACCCCAAAGACGTCATTAGCGAATTTCATCGATAAGATCCAACACGCGGTGAATGGGGAGTGATGTGTACGTCATAAGGTTACCTGATGTTTAAACTTAGGACATTTCAAACATTTTACATTGGCTGGCCATAGAGATGGCCAATCAAATTCCTGCAGACATTGTTAAAATGTCATTCATCAATAATAATTATTAATATTCTTATTCCAAAACACTAGAGGTAAAAACTATGACTAACTATATACACGAAACTACAGACAAAATGAAGAATGGTTAAATGTGCTGTCCGTGTAAAGTTTGTCATTCTACTAGTTTGTCATTCTACTTTATCCGTGGGTGTTTCTCATCAAACACACCCTTGAACTTGTTTTACCATAGCGGGTGTTACTTTTTCCGTTGGCATTTCGCCGTATCTGTGAAGACCTCTTCTCGGTTTAAGCAACCGTTGTTCGGGCGTGGCAGTGGTCATATTAATTTAAAACAGTTTCATATAATTAATCTTCGCAGCATGTGGAAAATTCTTCTTTACGGATTTCAGAAAGTTTGCGTGTATGCGTGCGGGTCTTTGTTTTCACGCATTAGGGCATCCTCCATGTTTTAGTATACCTGCACTAATTCTGCGGGTCTCCTTTCAGGTGATACAACGGAGTTTAATTCCGGGAGTTCTCCTCGTTTTGTCTTCCTCTTGGCTTTGGTGAGTCCTGCTTTTCTGTTCCCTTTATTGAATTTTTGTGTGGTAAGTGGTCTTGAACAATTTTAACATGGTAAATGATGTGATAACGTGGTAAAAAACAGATGCAACATTTTCTGAATTTAAAATCCATACACTAATATCTGTAGTGTTACATGTGTTCCTTCCAGAGTGCTTAGATTGTCTCACAGTAACCTGTTGCCCCCCCCCCTTCCCAGCACGATCTGCTGAAAAACTGGGGAGTCAGCTGCAGTTATGGCCCTAAGTAGTGGAATTCCCTCCCAGTCAATCTTATAAACTTTCACACAGTAGATGCATCCACAGAGCACCTAAAGACGTAACTGTTTACTCTTGCTTTTAATTACCCATTTTTTTACTGCACTCTGAAAAAAAAACAGGTTGTGGCCTTATTTTTGCTTTTGTTATTTTGCTTCTCGATTTGCTTTTTCCTTTCTAAGTTTCTGCCTTCATTTCTATTTTTAAAAATCTTATTTTAATCACTCAAGATAAAGCACTATGCACTCTATATAGTTAACAAATGCTATATAATAAGCTACTATTGTTGACGCTGTTATTCTTTTCAAAAATGGGACAGGGGACTTAAATGCAAACAAATGGATCTGGGGAAGCAACATGCAATTAAAGGACACATGGCGATTGGTTTGCCCGTGTTTCGTCACTTTTGCATGCGGTAAGAGAGAAGCGTGCATTAAACATGATGTCATTTTTGTCGAGTCGGGCCATCACGTGGCATAACTCTGCCTTGCTGATGTTGACTCCCCATCCGATTTGCACCTCTGCTCTCCGTAGGTCGGTATGTGGAGGACCAGCAGGTTAGACTCTTCGAGTTTCAAATCATGAATTTTGTATATTTAAGTGTTTTCTCATTTCGTTTTGCAGAATTTCAAGTGTTGGCCAAACTTTCAGCCCCACCAAATCATGGTGTGTGCTGACTGGGTCTTGGAGAAGAGATGAACCTCAGAAAGGTCTTGTAAAGGATTTTTGCCTGACACAAAGAAGAGGAGCCTGAAGGAGGAAAGGTCTCCATGTGAGTTCCAGGATACTCTGACTTTCCTTTGTGTTCATCTAATTAGTTTGTTTGTGATGTGGTGGTCAGGGTTTGTATGAAGAAGATCCATAATGCTTGCATTTCTGCTGACTGGTGGACCCTGGAATGAGATAAAAGCTTTGGAATACACTGTAATATCTGTGGTGCTTCCCTTTTGTCAAGTCAACTGACGTGCAGGTAAACTCAGAGGCGCAGACCATTGCTCTTGCTGCGTTGTTCATAGGGACTGTTTATATACCTGGCATTTTTCAGAGCTGATGGTCGTACCGGTGCCTGGCACTGCTGTCCGATAGGGTGTGGCACTACAACATTAGGGCCTTTGCAGTTTATTTGAAGAGCATGCTTTACCATTTTAAGATTCAGTGTTTCTGTCTGTCCTTCCTACTGATTTTTTGTCCTGGTTGAGAAACCTTTGAGGTTTGGTGTTTGGGATTAACAATTATACGATGATGTGCAATATCTAATATTAAAGGTATGTTCATACAGACGTAGTAGTTTATCTTTTTACATTGGAGGGAAAGTTATGTTGTAAAGTTTTGGTTGTAGCTGAGTAAAGAAATGTCTGTATGACAACTTGCGACATTTAAAATTTTTGAAATCTTGATTTTACTTTGAGAAGAACTTTAGTGCCTTTAACCCAGTGTTTCCTGGTCCAATCCTCGAGGACCCACAGATAGTCCAGGATTTTTGCTTCCTCCGAGCTCCCAGGGAGCAAAAATGTGGACTGTCTGGCAGGGAGTTTGGACCGGTTGTGGGTCCCCAAGGACCAGAAACACTGCTTTAACCAATAAAATATAATTAAACTATATAAATAAAAACTGTGTTGCTACGAGCCATTTTGCTAAACATTTCTACTGAAAAGGTTTCACCAGAATTTGATTTGCAAAACCTAGAAATGAGGAGAAACAGACGTGGCAGAAGGTTTCAGAGAGAGAAATTCATGAAGGAATTCCCTGTTTTTAATTCCTTCCTCTGGATAAAGTGTCTGGTTGATCTGTTGCAGTCTCGTGGTCCCTGCCTCCACTGATACCTTCAACCCTTTGTGCTGAAAGGAAACCCAGCTCACAAGAAGGAGAAAGGAACATTTTGCAGTTAGACTCAGTATATCATTCAGTTATAGCATTCAGTGTTGTGGAATTTGTTTCTTGATCTGCCTGAAAACTTTCTTTGACACTGTATAAATCCCCCCCTCCCCCGAATTGAGATTGAATTATAAATGATGTATTAAACTTTATTTGAGTTTTATTGTACTGAGCTTGTAGGACGAGCTCTACCATAACCCTCCAGTCAGTGCTCTTTGCAAATATTGTACTTGGGGCATGTGAATTTCTGTTTTTCTTCAGTCTTGCCTGTCCTGGGCAAAGGAGCTTGCAGGGATGGTGTGTGTGTGTGTGTGTGTGTGTGTGTGTGTGTGCGCAGAGTGACTCTCATCTTTGTAAGTCAGAGTTCTGATGTTCAGGACGCCTACGTCCATGAGCACCTGCGCAGAGCTGACACAGGCAGTTATAGGCAGTCTGCTGAAACAGGGGGCCCAGCCTCCAGATTGGCAGGACACCAGGGAGTGGAGACGACCGGTCGAGGACCCAAAATGGCAAGCGGGTCTGAGGTCAAGGTTCTCTGCACCCAGTGTTCCCACCATCCCCGCTTCCCTGAATAACTGCAGCCTCCATCTTTACTGACGGGGAGTTCTAGCTAGGAGGAAAACTAAAATGACGATTCTCCTCAGTTACCTGGACGTCGATGACAACGTGTGTGGAACGTCACTGCGAGAATGGCCGCTCCTCAGAGCCAGGCTTCGAACTTGCCCCTCTCTCCCACAGGCGGCAGCGCTGCGGCCTGCAAAAAAAAACAAAAAAAAACAAAAAACACACACACGCACAACAAAAATCGCTGAAGTGTTTGGGAAGCATTCTGCTATGCAGAGACACTGTTGCCCTGCGCATGCAATCTGCAGTCATCCACTTGCAGGAACAGGGCATTGCGAAACGGCCTTCATTTCTGTCTGGGCTCTTAGATTCAGTTGCTTAGCTGCTGCGCCGTGACTTTCCATGACACAGCCTTTGTGCGAACACACCCTGCGCTTGCATTCACGCATGCGAGCGACGGATGAATATTGCGGGCAGGTGTGCCACGAGAGTGTGTGAAGCACAGCGAGAGGCCGGCTTTTTGAGCGTCAGGTGTGTGTCCGGTTCCGCGGTGGTGACGCAGGAGAGCGCTGCCCAGCCGCTTCGACAATGTCTGAAGGGATGCTCAGGATTGTTTGTTTACGCAGCTCGCGGGCTCCTGCTGGGAGGGACGTTTGGTTGGAGGAGATATCTTGGAGTACTGGTGGACCTGGCCAATGGGACCACACACGCACACACACACACACACACACACACACACAGAGTTACCTGAGCTGCTGTAGCCTGTACCCTCGCACTGCGGAGAATTTACCGTCCTCCCTGAATCCCGACCATGTCTTCCAGTTTTGTGTGATGCTTAATGTGGGATCAGCTCACGCATGATCTAATGAAGCTGGTCCTCCTGCCCCCCTCACTCCTGTCACTGTGTTCACGTGTTGGCATGTTGGCATGTTGGCGTGTTTGTGTCGCCATTCCCCCCCCTCGCCACGTGCCCCCACACACACCTAACCCTCCGGGATGGTTTTTCGCTGTTTCTCTGACTCTTTCTCCTTCTCCAGCTCACCCTCTTCTAGAATCACTGATCAAACTGGAACATGGATGCTTCTGTCTTAGATACTTTTCTACAACAAACGGACAATCAAACAATCGATATATCCCATACATAAACTAAGATGGCTGTACTTTATTGATAGCGTATGAAATTCAGTTATATCTATATATGTATATATATATATATTCATTAGTCTCTACTGGCATGGAGGGACTTTGTGTACTTGCAGTCGGAGTTGTATTTACTTTTTATTAGTGCAACATTATTATTATTATGGTTATTACTATTACTAGTTTAATTGATTTTACTTTATAATTAAACTATTTGGTAAACAAATGAAGGGCAGAGTTTACACATGACTTTGATGATGTTATATAGATTATATATTTAATTTTTTACCCTGTTAAGACTCTTATTGTAGATACAGGCTTCACCCTTCCCTCACAGTTTATGGGGGATGTGAGAGCTTGATTTTTGGGCTAAAGAAGCTTGTTTTAGTTTCGTGTCTTCATAGGCGCGGGCTCTGGATAAGTGGCGTCTTACATCTGATATGTTCTGTGTCTTTTTTCTTGTTTCTGAAAGGCTGATTTTGGCGGCCGATGTCCGGCGGAGCTGAGCCCTGTCCTCCTTCCTGCCCAGCAAACCGGGGAGCAGCATGACTCAGAGCCGGGGGCCCCCGCTTACCTGTCCCAGCCTCATGACACTTGCGAAAACGGTGACCTTGGGGTTGTGATGTCACTGCCACGCTCACCGGCCGCCGTGTCTGCAACTCGAGAACCTGGGGTCAGGGGACCTGCCCGCTGTCTGGTCTCCTCATGTCGGTTTCCTGTTTCCACCCTCGTCAATCTCTTCACACACCCGCAAACCCCCCCCCCATCCCAGCTGACTGGCTTACAGACTCCCACCACACCTTGGCTAATATCACCTACCTGACTGTTCCCGTTGGCAGCCACTTACCTGTGCAGCTTCGGAGGAAAGGAACATTTCCCAAAAGGGACTCACCATTTTAAAATTTGGGGGTTCCTCTCCTCTGGGTTTCCTGAGCGTCAGTGCAGGTCTGAGGCAACATCCATTTGCAGTCACACACTGGGGCACTCAGCCCTACACACCTGACATGTCACCTGCCTTCAGATCTGAGTTTTAGCAGAATTTTATCCAAATAAGACTCCATACATCTGTGTCTCGCACCGTTTCTCTCTCACACAGATGCACACACACAAGATCTCTGACGGACACACATGCACACACCTGTGATTGCGCTGCGGCTGCAGGTACGCATGCAGATACACGTGTCTGAATGCACCTCTTTTTGACACACACACACACACACACCATATCACAGACACAACTCTCCAGATGAAGGTGGAGAATGAGAGACATAGATGGTTAATACAGACATCACGCAGAGCTATATATTGCGCATTACTGTCACACAGCTTCATCATACAGGTGCACACACACCACTGATACACAAAGCCTATGTACTGATGTAAGTGTTTAATATTTCCAAACCCGATTACCCCTCGAACATGCAATCACGGTAGTCCATTGTTTAAATTGCTGGATAATACTTACAAACTGCCAGTTTTGTATTGAGCAAACCCATTTTCAGTTTTCTTTTGCAAATTTTATTTTAAATTTTTTTATATATTACATTTTCAATATATATATATATATATATTCATTTTTCTATTTTGTGAATTTTTTATTCTCTATACTTTTTACAGAGTACCATACTACAATATTTGCAATATTTTTGTAATTCCTCATATTTATTCACTATTATGAGCATTTCTCTACATTACTCATTCCATCATGCCATACTTTTTTACCATTGAATATTTTAATGTTCAGACTCTTTTTAAAATCAAAATATGAATGGAACCAGACATTATGGATTTTGTTAATTCAAGTAGTAAATTGCGTATGATATCTTAATCCATAATTTGTACTGAAGTCCCTGCATGCCACTGTTAAACTTTACATTTTTTCATTATGATTTACTAACAGAATAAGTATATCGGTACATATCTCATTGTCAGTAATTTATCAGTTATTGACCCATAGATTTTATCTGATCTTTGTTTCAAAATTAAATTAAAATTGAGTTTATTTATCTCACTCAGAACTGCAAAATTGTGAGATGTGGTTTTGACCCAAAGAGTAAAGTGAAACAGCACATTAAAGGGGCTGATTAATTATAACAGTCCTTAGCATGTCACAGTGAATCACATACAGGTACATTCATGTTTCAAGTACGAATCTTGTTTGATTTTTTTGAGCCATAAAGCATCTGGTAATTTAAGTTTTCAATTGAAGTTTAATGTTTTGCTTTACTTATTCCAGAAACCTTAAGATTCTAATTGTTTGATAGATTGTATTTGCTGTGAAATATAGTGAATGATTCACCAAGTAAACCTATTAAATTATGATTTTGTTTCTCAACAAATATTCGGTGAATCTGTTTTATTTAATAAATCAAATTTAAACAGACGGACATTATATTTGGTGGTATTCTAAAAACCAACCTTTGTTTAATAAATATACTGTGAATTGTGATGAAACACAAAATATTTTTGTATATTTAGTACAATATTATTTGTTTAAGGAAAACTGAAAATGAAGACTGTATAACAGCATGAAGGAATTCAGACTAAGGATTAAATACAAAAAAATATAAAACTTTACCTTTCTGGGGAGGCTCTATAATGCACAGAGCACATTCTGGATTTGACATCTAAAAATATTTAACAAGAACAATGAGATGTCAGAAAAATAAGACATAGGTCAAACAGTGTTTTTGGAGGGGTGTCAGAAATCAAAATCAGCCCCTGCAGAAATAAACAAAGGAAGTTTACTGTGGAGCATGGAAAACGTCTAATTCTCCAGCAAATTCTGCAATTTCTACTTTAAGAACATCCATATAAGTGCCAGTAAAGGTAAATGACGTTTGATTAAATTGTTAAAACTAGTGAGGGACTAGAGAAGGTGTTTCGTTTAACCAGTTTTACTGTAAGACAAACTGCATGAATGGTTATTTATCTGATCTGCTTTGTCTGTTTTTTGTTAGCAGTGGGCTGAGAATAATACTGATGTGGGACCAGTGATACGGAAAGTAAGTGAAAAATCTAACAGGTACTTTTGCACATTTAATGCATGGAAAGTCATAAAATGGGACATTGCAGACATGTAATACAGGGATAAAATATTTTGGCAGGAGATCGTGATATGAATTTATTTAAAAAAAAACATTTGAAATATTTCTTTAATTAAGCAAAAATTGACAGCAGTTAAACCTTTTAATTTTTTGCCATAATGTATCTTTTTCATCAATAATAGAAAACACAACAAGCAATAGTTTGTACAGGAAACCATGAAAAAAACAGAATTACCCCTCAGAATTAAGGTGTGTTTTAAATAGAAGTGTTACATGAAGAGTTGCATGGATGGTACGTTTGTTTTTCATTTCACATTATCTTTTCATACTTTTACAAAATTCAGTCACACATGCAAAAGCGTAGCATAGAGTTTGATATTGGGTGGGACACAGCTCACTTTAAGTCTGGATGCGTGTTTGTATGTTATTCATACAGATGGTATAATTTCGGTAATATTTAAACGTTATTTCAGAGCAGCAAAAATACTGATGTATTCAATATGAAAATGGGGATGAGAAGAAAATATGTTTACTGTCTTAATGAGCTGCGGATCTGCTTGGGTGCCTGTTCCTGATGGGGCAGGTTAGCGTCATAGACAAGGTGCCTTATGTGGACGGTGGATAAGTGCAGGTCACAGAAGCTCGGTGGTATAAGGCCTTCAGTCTGGCTTCTGGGAAACGCTACTCTTCAGTGTTTGCTGGCATGTTTGGAGTGATACTCCAGTTAATTGGGGCATGATTAGATGGAAGGTCTCTCTGACCACGGAGGTCAGGAAGGACTTTGGACAAACAGAGAGGGACGTACTGTAGGTACCGGGGGTCGGGCAATGAGGGTGGGGGTGATTATACGGGGGCTCCCACTTTGGTTTTGCCCTTCCACGTCTAACTGGTGGATTTTCTTGAGGGGGGGTCGGGTGGTGTGTGGTGAGAGTGGCATAAGTGCCAAGGTGGGGTAAGAAGACATCTCTAAATGGGCGGGGCAGGTGCGGGCTGGTCCAGAATCAGGCGGGCCGGACGTGTCCCACAAGGGCTGAGCGGGGGCTTCTTTGGGTGAGTTGAGGCTTCTGTGAAGGCCGCAAAAACACTGGTCTGTAAGCAGCCCTGGCTGCTGTGAATCCAGCTTACGCAACATTGCAAACATTAAATGGACAAACAAGAGAGAAAACAACCCTCTTTCAGCTGATTGTGCTTTCGAGTAGATTATGCTTTTAAAAACTTCAAAATCACAAGAAAAAAAACTTAAGTATGCTTTGCAGTATCTTTTCGTTAAATGTTTGCTTTTCATCATTTAATTTTGTTGCATAATTTAAACAATTCAAATGATGTTTTGTTTCAAAAACATTTTACCTTAAATAATCACTTTATTTGTCTTTATATTTACATTCATTTGTTTAGTAGAAGCTTTTGTACAAAACAACAAAGCAAACAGCACATTACAAACATACAACACAACTCAAAAAGGATGCGAAAATGTAAGAATATTTCAGCTGTGTATTTCATTTATTAGTTAAGTTCTCCCCAAACGAGCCCCGACTGGCCCCCTCTCGTTTGTAAATTTCTTATGTTTTTATGTTCTTATGCTTCTGTCCTACTAAGTTTGAAATAATTCCATCAGTGTTGTCAATGTTGTCAATAGTCTCACCTCGTAGTGCTGATTTTAATTTTGCCATGTAACACATATAGTTGGAGTGACAGAGACAGAGACAAACTGTATAAGCATAGTAAGCGTTATAATTACAGCAATCATTCGTCTGATCATGGCTGATAATTTGTTTTATCAGTGGAATATGTTAAAATGTGCCACAGCCAAATTGTTAGAGCTTGTGAGGTAAAAACTGAACTTGTGAATTTGATGTATCAGGTAAGAACAAGCGTGTTTGAAGCAATAGGTGTGTATGATTCTGTGTGTGTGTGTTTGTGTGTGCATATATGCATGGATTTGGAAAATTTTGGCTCTTATGAATGATAAATGATACTGAGAAAAATCTGGGAGAGTTTAAAAATATATAATTCATAACAATTTAACTAAAATATTTTTATTAAGATCAGGTAGAATGTTTTAAATTGCATTATTGAAATTATTATTTGGGCACAATAGTTTGATTTTTTTCTTCCATTTCTGCCTTCCTGTGTCTCTCTGTCCCCATGTATATTTATATCTCAGGTATATGACTGAGTGTGTCTCTGGAATCTTGTTCCAACCTGTACGCCAAGTGGTCTGGATAGGCGTGGACGAGGGGATGGAGAAGTGGCCAGGCTGGGAAAAGGCAGACCACCCCCGGTTGGTCTTGGTGTCCGGTCTTGCATGTGTGCAGAGGAGCAATAGATGTGGTGTCAGATTGTTATGGTAAATAGCCCAGGACTGCTGCACAGGTCCTGCATGATTAACCTGTCCTCATGAAATTATAATGGCAGAATTCATCACGTGATTATTACCAATACTGTAGGTGTCATTTTGCTGTCATATGTTTGCAAAATGTAATTGTACTTGGAGGAATATGTGCAAGGTATTTTAGGACTGCAGCTTAAACATAGAAAATATATGTTTGTTTTTTCTCTTATGTGAGTGTAATATGCCTATATGTAAAATGTGTAACTATTATGATGTGTACAGGCAGGAATATCAGAAAAAAAATCTGACAGAGGTTGGGTAACATAAGTTTGTGGCTTGGTCTTGCACAGGTACTCCAAGAACTCGAAGGTACTGGGAGTTTCGGACTAGGATGTAGAAGAGCAGGAGAAGGCTGGGATTTAGGAGATGGGAATTACAGAGCTCTGGGAACGATGGCAAATATGAAGGAGCAGCGAAGACGTGCACAGAACTGGACTAACTATACATGTGTCGTCGAGCGCTTATGAGAGCTAAAGGCGGAGGCCAGTCACTGTATATCAGGTAGGTACTGTCCCCCCACTGCTGAGGACCCTGCAGAAAAGGGTTCGAGCTAACTTATTTAACATGCTCTGCTAGAAAATAAAGCAGGATATCGTTTGATCGTTCAGCTTCTTTTAACATACTCTTAGTTAGACTGTTTATATTAAATTGTAACATCCCCAGCTCCAGTGACTAAATAAATACGCTTCCATTTTGTTGATGACACAATAAAATGCTGAATACAGAGTGACAAGAACAAGAACAACGTAGCTATAGAAAAAGCTGGTAGAGGATAATTGCATTAAATAAAAAGTAGAAAAACGCTGGTAAGGTGGTGTGGACCTGAATTATGTGTGTGTTAAATCAGGTGAGAGATGGGTAGCTGAGGTCCGTAGAGGTGATGGGCACAGTGGCTGTGGTTCCTCTGAGTATGGCTACGCACAAGCGATTAAAGGGGTTTTGAAGAGCCTACGGCTCAGACGTCCAGCACACGTGTGACTCCCAGGACGGGAAAGCTGGCGCTTTCTGGACGCTTCTGTGTGTCTGTCGTCGCGTCGTCCCAGATAGCAGGGAACCTCGGATGGCCATGTTCCGTTTCTCCCCTACAGGTCTGACAAACACTTGGGCTATAGGTGAAAGGTCTGAATAAAAAGTCTGGTGATTCCCCAGTTCTCTCTTCCTAGATAAATATCACTGCTTTGAAGAACACAGGTAGATTGCAGTTTTTCACCTGTAAATTTAGACATCAGGCTTTGACGCCGTGATAGTTGTTTGTTACCCAAGGAGTGTGACTGGGCTGATTGCTGGATTCTAATCAGAATATAATGGGAAGACTGGAGATGTGGAAGTTTTTTTTGGGGACCTCTTTGCATTGTACCTGACTGGTTGAAACTGAAGGCACTTAGGGTACTATTTTAGGGTGCCATGTGTGTTAAGCGTCGGAATGTGCGTGCCCACGTGAGCTCTGCCGCCTTGTGGGGCCTCTCGCTGGGAGATGTGTCGTTACTGGAGGCAACTGGCAGAAATTCATCACGAAATGTTTTCAGACATATATGTTGGTGACAGTTCCAGTGTGCTTTTGTTGTTTAGTATATGTGCTTTCACGTAGCTGCCGGTTCTGGGAGGTATGGAACAATCTGTGCCAACAGATGGAGGACGAGGCACATGTGTCACTGTGTGCCCAAAATTCTAAAAAGACCTTTATGCTGTTTCATGCAACTTTTTAAAACATTTAATGTGCTACTAAATGAGCAGGCTTTGATGAAGGGCTGGCTTGCTTGCTGTAAGGATTATGTTCCCCCTCCGTGTTTTGTGCTAATACAATTCAGGCACGTAAACCAGACATCTCAGAAGTTTTAAGGAAAAAAAGTTTCGTGGATCTTCTCTGTGTTTTTCTGGTCCTTAAAAGGACGTGTCCCGTTTTATTCATCAGTAAGATCAAAGCAGAAAAGTCCCTTTTTAAAAGCACTCTCTATTAAAGAAAAGTGTCATGCAAAGAATGCCAAGATATATATATATATATATATATATATAGATTCTTTTTGTAAATAAGTTACACTAATCTATATGTTTTATAGGTCAAAAATAATAAAACCTTGTTCGTTCATAGCTGGTAAAATAACTTAAATATCCCACACAGTTTTGTATTTTATATAAATGTGTTTGGCACAAATGTATATAATTATTTCTTTGATTTGTAAGGTGTAATTAGATCTGTCAGTGCATTTCTTAGGTTTTTTTGACAAAACTAAGAAACGTGTTTAATGTTATAATATGTGTTTAGAAGGAGAGCGAACGTACTACGTTGCATATATTGGGGAAGTATTCATTAACCAGAGATACGTGTTGTCTGATGTAAATCAGTGATCTGTTGACTGTAAATACAGAAACAGTTCTTATGGATTCAGCATGATCTTTTTTTTTTCTTTATCATGGGGAAGGAGAGTTATAGCTCTTTCATGGTACAGGCACATTCTGTAACAGTACAATGAATCGTAGTGCATTCGGTCTGATATATGCATGGCTGAAGACAGGTGTGAGGTCCTGGGGCATTGAAAAAGGTCCTGGCCTTGCTAAAATGATGACGATGATGATGATGATGAGGAGGAAGAGGAATGTAATAATGATGACATTCTGGCGAAAGACTATGCTGACATGCCTCACATGCCCTTCTGCTGATTATTTTTAATCTTCATCCATGTAATAGGTCCTTGTTTGTCTCTGTTTTCCCAGAAATTCGTTTAATTTTAAGTCCTAATGGAGGCAGCCATTTTCAAATTAAGACGTGGCCTTCTGGTGACTTCTTTCACAACAGGTAAAATACGGTATTCTTGTTTTTATAAGATTTCAGCGATGTTTGCTGTATTGTTAATTCCTATATGGGGCTATGTCGAAAATATTTGCTGTCTTTAAATACAATTTGATTTAAATTTGTTTCTGACGAGATCATGCTTGGCAGAGATGGTTTGATAAATTTTATAAAATAAGAAACATATTGCTAAATTCCATATGTATCGCACTGACACGTTGAAAGCTATGAAATAAAAATGCACAGATAGTAAACTAGCTGTCGCAAAACCCCAAAACAGTACCTCAATTGTAATACAATACGTACGTACGTTTGTGCAACTAAACGTCTCAGAATGAAAGGTCAGGTATGTAGATCAAAAACGCAACAACTAGACACTGATTTAGCAACAATATAAATTTACCTGCACTGGGTGCAGTTTTGTCGACCAGAAAAACAATAATCTAAATTCCATTTTAATAACTATCCGTGGATTAAGTTTTAGATTAACGATAAACAGGTAGGTATGTATGCAGTTCTGATAAATCTAAAGAAACGGAAATGTAGCCAGACGCACAGTCCAATGAATTTGTGCAAAATAATACGTGGCATATTTAAGTACAAATCGTTCAGAACAGCCACAAAAAAGCACATGGTGCCAAAATACACACGGTGCAGAAGTGTGACGTCCTGTAACGTATCAACTTCGTGAAATTTAAGAAGCCGTGCAAACTATCTCACAAAAGCAAGAACCTAATTCATTTGGTTTGTGCAAAAATATTGCTGTATTGCCAGGCATTTGCAGTTGTTACGAAGCAGGATTTAACACTATTTATTATTATTTGGAAAAAAAACACATTATTTGGAATCCTTGCTTCTCTCCAGCCACATATACGCAGACGTGCATGGTGTTCAGGAAGGTGTTCTATATTAGAATGCTGGCCTTTGCCAACTTAATCTTGCTGTTTGTTTGTTCTGTATGTAAGACAGCACAGCTATACTTAAGCAGAGGGGAGCGCTCTGACGGTCGCTGTCCCCTGATCACAGGTGCTGATTCATAAGTCGTGCTAGTAACTGCTGAACGGAATTACTTACGTGCCAAAAAACTTTCTTACTTGAGTGTTACATGCCTTATTTTATTTCAGTTATAAGTAATATATTCGGTTCATTTTTTGTTTAATCAAGCAAAATATGTTTAAAAAATCCAATTCTTGAAAGTTAAGTTGAAAAAAGCTGCAATTGTGTTTATAAAAATCAGGGATAGTAATTTGTGGCAATGTATATTGTTATCAAATTTAAACTGTGCATTTGTATAAGTCGAGGAGCTAGTGTGACACTTTATCTTGAAATTTTAGTACGTTTGTCAAAGTATTATACACCTCCAGTGTTAAAATGTATTACTTTGCAGATATGAAAATATTTTCTGTGTATTATAAAATAAATATATACAATTTAAACTTTTTTGTCCGTTTTTTCACAAGAATTCATAAATTGGAATGTTTCATATCAAAATATAGGTAATTCTACGTTATGATATAGGTATGAAACCATTTGTTGTAATACACTTAACAAATATGATTGTGGAAAAACTATGAAGTGTCTTGTGATGTGAAAGAGAAGAAGATACACTTAATTTGAACTGAATCGATTAACTTTGCACTCATGTTCGTCTCATTTCAGATCTGCATTATTAATTACAATGCTGCTTTTAAAAATTGAAACAGTGAAAAAATGTATTTTCTTACTGTCTGGATTTAATTGTTATGCTTTGGAAAAATATGGCGACTTGTAGATCGTTATCTGAGTAGCCAGGATATGAAGGTGATGATTTTAAAGTTTCTGGAAAAAGTGCAGCAGTGTAATTTCACCGTAATTTATACTTATTATAAACAACCACTCTAACAACCACTCTTAGATAACGTAAGAAGCAGATATTATATTACTTTTATTTATGTTGCACTGCCTGTAAGCACACTATTCGTGCCATGACTGAGTGGACAGAATCAATGATTGAGTTTTTAATTTGATGTACATGTGTACTTTGTGTGTAATCGTTTATGTGTATGGTACACTGCGTGTCACACTACTGAAGCATGTATTTCTTATCCCTTAAGGATGCAACAAAAAATGTTTAAAATCCCATAAACAACATGTTACATATTTGTTTTAGAGCTATGACCTTGCTGTGTTCCACTGTTTTGATGTAATGTTAATTAGGGTGATTCATGCATTGCATGTATCTGTTATGTGAATCATATCTACCCACGTTATGTGAGCATTCCTTAATAAAAATAATTTGGCATAACACGGTTGTGAAAACTAATGATTAAGGTAATTTTACCATCACGCTGTTTTGAAAATGCTGAGTTCATTGTATAACCCTCCAACTCAGATGTGTTGATGCAGTTAAGCACCAAATTATATGTACCTGTAACACAGCACATAGAAGCTCTAATAAGGTGTTTCCTTTTAGCGCAAAAAAATAAATCTTTATAAGTACATTTTTCTGAAACAATTACAGTTTCCTACTAAGCTGTCTTTAAAACGGGCGTTACGTGTGTTTTCTTCTGAAAATACATTGCTGGTGTATAATATTTTTATGTAAAATTACAGAGTAAGTCTGAGAAACGCCGGTAGCATGGCGACAACGACTTAAAAACATGCTGAAGCCAAAACACTCAGATGGTCACGATTGCTGGTTTAATAGGAATATTCTAACTCGTTTGAGCATCGAAACAATTCTGCGTAATACAACTGTTTTTGGTCCAACGTTAGTCTACATACATTTTGCATGTGCTATGTGTGAGAGTAGCTCACGACAATCTATGAGCTGTGATCTCACATGGTGGAGAGCTTGGCGACTAGGGCTGCCTAGTTGTTTATATAACCGCTATCCTTCTTCCGTGTTTGTAAAAGTTGCTACGAAATTTTCTCTCGCGAGTCTGTCCAGCATGCAGGGATTCTGGGAGAAGTAGTCCACGGAAGACTGCTTTCTGTAGTGCTTCTTTTCTGTACAAATACATCACACATGAAACAAGTGCAGGGATATACATCATGCCTGCGAGACTAAATAACATTTTAAAGGTAGATGTGTGGATAAAAGAAGGATTCACAAAAGTCCTTCTCTGGTGCCGCAGTATTTTAATGCTGAAAAGAGAATCGTTTGAGCAACAGGAACTCAGAGGATATTGATTGGCACTCATATTAACGTATGAATTGTTCAAAAAGCACCACTGTAGGAGGGACTTGAGGATATAAGGGTACGCACCAATCGGAATTACTGTCCATTCATAAAATGGTATGGGCAGAACAGCGAACGCGTGGGTTTAAGGTGTTTTGTAATACTCCCTTCGACAGTGAAACTTGCGCGAACTAGAGCCAATAAAATCTTAGATTTCAGGTTGCTGTAATGCCTGTCCAATCAGTTCTTATACAAGACTGAAACAAGCCCTCCCCTAGTCTTCCTAAAAAAAGGGGATGAATGAGAGCACCCTTCGGCAGACGACGCCCAAATTCACCAAACACAGAAGAGAATCCTTTGATTGACAACATATTCAACCAATCTTAACTAGAGGTGGGCTTGCCAGGAGCCTAAAGAGTAGGTGGGGGGCGTGCACTCCAATCTGTGCAGACTCTTAAAGAGTTGTATCATGCTGCTGCTTTAGCTTAAAGGGATCTCACGTTATAGGGTAATTTAATTTCAAAATCACGCTTTGGCACTGTTCTGTAAGCCACTGTCATGCAGTCGTTTACCATTAAGGTCTTACTGCACTGGGCCGAGGCGCCTTTGTACTGGGTTGGTGCTTTTACAGCGGCCTGGGTATCGGTGTGGTTTGTCTACCGATTGCTCCTGGGGCTTCGGATATGGGTGTTGGGGAATGGCCAATTGATCTCCACTAAGCTTGGGAAATGGGCAGGTGAGTTGACTAGGATCGGCTGTGTTCGTATTTCTTATAGTGTCTAATTATGGGGGGAAAATAAAATGCCAATTGTCATAGTATGACAGGGGACCAGATCGCTGGATGTTAACATCGTCATCACATATATTTCAAATGTTTACAATCCTTCGAAATACACAAAATTAATTCAGCATGGTTTTAGTGTTAACTCGCTTTATTGACTATTGAAATGTGAGTTAGAACAATATGCTTCGATTGTAAGCTACACTGTTATCGATTTATGTACAAAGCGTTTTTGAAATAGCGTTTTAATTGGAAATCTAGGTAAAATTGTGTGTACCTGTGTATGAGGTCTTTTCGTAGAATTCAGGGTCTGCGCATCGGTTTTTTGTCAGTGACTTTAATATGCAGAATTGCCTCTTTCTCCAGTCATATTAATGTGACTTGGAAACAAATTTGATAAACGTTGCTGGTTAAACAGAATAATCGCATCCCCTTTGAATGTAATCGATCACACTTCAAACGTGCACAGTGTGCATCTACTACTGCGTCACCGAGCGCGCTTGGTGAGAATGGGTCTCGTGCATAATGAGCGCGTCTGGCGGCGTGGATGGTGCGAGATCCTTCAAACCGCAGGAATTTACTTGGCCCAGTTCGACCCGCTTATTACATCCCCCCCTCTCTTCCGCGAGCTGCACTTCTTAAAATTTTGTTTCATTCCTTTTAATTGGGTTGCGTTTAATCACGCTATCGCTATGGAATTATGTACACCATTTACTGAACCAGTTCAAAAACCGAGTAATACTTGCTTTACGTTGTATCTAACAAGTGAAAGGTATTATGGCGATAAAATAATTTGAAGTCATTGTTAATGACGCTAAAATCTAGATCTGCGTACACCACAATTAAAGATACAGCTCTCCCCCACCTCATTCAATGTATCTTTAACAAGCACAAATGTTCTTATTCCGTTGGTTTCAGCGCCCCCGGCTCCACTTGCACCACTTGCGTGAAAGTCGCTTGTTGCCTGGTGATCCGCTTACTTGTACAAAAATGTACACTATGCACGAATGACTCATTTTTGCTCTCCAGTACTGAGTTAGTTCCTTTTCGGTGGGTGGGCAAACCTGTTGGGTTAAGGGGGAAAAATATGGAGGAAACAAACACTCCCAGAAACCGACAGTGGAGATTTCAGGTCTGACCAGTCTAGAAGTTGGAGTAAGTTGAATTCCAGGCTACGACACATGAACTAGAACCAGGGGTGCCAGCGCGCAAATACGCGGCCACAAACGAGTTTTACTTGCGCTCGTTCATGTTATGCTGGTCCCAGGTGTTGCAAGATTGTCATCTTAGACAAGGCTCTTTATTCTCTCTGATATGCGACATACCTTTGCTATTGCTATGTGATGCCAGATTAATGACTGTTACTTTCAGAGCAGGATGCTTGCCACGTGAGTGTCTGTTGCTTAACAATACTTCGATAAACATGCCTTGCATGCATCAGCAGCTCTGCGTTACCTGACTGTAACTTTTGCTTGGCTTTTTGCTGAAACCGATCGTTCCAACACTGCAGCAAATATTTGCTTGCTTCTATAAATCGCATAATACAGTATTAGGTAACGTAGAAGCAAAAATTTATGAAATGCTAATAAGTTATACTAAAGCGTAGTATTCGGCTATACATTTTTAAACTATTGTGTAGCAGGGATTTTTATCTTTACCACGTCAACGCAGCTGCTCTTCTAAAAAGGTAATGTAGAACAATCTGCCTTTAACCCTGTTATTTACATAGTTTATTTGAACTAACTCACGATAAATTTAAAATATAATTAATAGTATCCTGAGAGCGCTGAACGGTACTTATGGGTCCACCCCGAACCCTGACCCTCTACAGCTCTGCTTGGTGAGCGAGGGGGTTCCCTCTATGGTCGCTTTGGCCCGTGTCCTGCGGAGATTCCGATTGTGTTGCATTGGAGACCCCTGCTGGTGAACTCGCGTATAACGTGGTGAACGTGAATCGCAGTGATTTAAAAAAAAAAAAGGGAAAATTTTTTTTTTTGCTCCTGAGAATTCACAATTCATTTGATAATGTGTAGCTTCGTAGGCTATTTGACGCACGTCATATCTTTGCCTTTGTCATGGGCTATAAAGAATAATTGATTGATTGTCATTGTTCCCTTTTTTAAGGTTGGAGATTCTATGCAAAATGCTGAATGACATCTTCTTTGTGTCCACATCCATGGTGATTTATATATTAATGCAGTCAGTTGCTGGAGCAGCGCAACAGTACAAAATTTCCCAGGGACTGGGGGAGACCACAGGGCAGTGGGTGGTGGCCATTGGTCTCTGAAGCGTTGCTTCCGGGTCGTGATCCTGACTTTGGGGGTCGAGTGTCGCAGACACATGGCATTTATAGCCATAGGGTATTTAAGGGTGCTGGTACATTGCTTCATCTATCCCTTCCTATGCACCCTCCCTCCCCATGGAGGAGATGATTGTTTATTAAATACATTTAATAAGAGGTTTGAGGCATACGTAACCCCCCCGCCCCCACCACCACCCTGACATCGAGGTAATTTCTGCAGCATTTGCGTCTGTTATGGGGTCTATACTTCCTCTAGAAGGGTGGCTTTTTATGAATAGGCTTGGCACCATTCACGGCACAGAGACACGCACATGTGTGAATGAACCACTGCATGTTCCCCGGCGCGCGTGAATCGGCGGGATGCCGGTCCCTGCCTGTCGACGGCCTTTCCCCGCTCATGGACATTAATCTCCCCGCCTCTTGTGAATGGTGCCTCTGACTGGCTGTTGAGGTTGAGAGACCGGAGAGGGAGGGAGAGAGAG
>JAABNX020000021.1:17827871-17853453 GCA_015163995.2 Mormyrus lacerda
CCCCCCCCCCCCCCCCCCGAATGCTACTATATGACTATTCTACCTACATGTACTTTGCCAGGTTTTGAGTGACTTGGATTAAGTCTGTTCAATTCAGTGGATGATGATCACTGATACTCCATACTGGAGTCATTTTCAGAATCTATTTCTCAGGTCTCTGAATGTGACTAGTATCCCAGAATCTGCTTTCCAAATAAATTATTTTATGCCAAATCAAAAACACTATGCAGGGGACAGATCTTAGCCTACAATGTAGCTGGTTGTCATGGTAGCCACCTGTATAACAGTTGATGATTGCTTGATATTGTCAATAAAATACGTTACTTGTGGGGAGTTTTGGTCTTTTTTTGTACATTTCCTCACTGGCACGTGCTTTCTTCGATATACCACCAGACAAGTTTGCATAGGAACCATATATCAGCTTGACGGTTTCCCTCTCGGGGGGGACTCATTTATAGGTAACATCAACACGGCACTAAAGTAAACACGCGAGGCTGTTGTTTCAGCCGAGAACAAAATGATCAGCAATTCATGTTAAAAGTATACTGTTTCATATAGGTCAGTTAAAAATAGTTTATCTTTTAATCCCACGTCATGATCGTCTGATGCAGGGTACTGTTATATATTTTTTTCCCATAAATAAATCTGCTCCTGTCACCAGTGAGGTAACGTTCTCGTTGCGCACCTGTCTTCTGATCAAAGCTGTGATTCCAAAACTCGGGGTTGTTATAGTCATCTTGTGGGGAGACGTGACCAAATGTAGGTAGTTTTACCTTGGCTGTAGTAGTAGTATGCTGTTTTCGTTTTGAAATCATATACTGAAAAACAGTTAGTCAATCATACAAATCACCTAGGTTAGCGATACTGTTAAGTACGCATTTAAATATGTATTTGTTAGCCTCACTAAGCTAGATAGAATATGTATTTTCAGCTCCTCCACCGCTGCTGTCGCGGACTGCTGTACGGTCACGTCAACTGATGATGGCAGTAGAAGCAAAAAAGTAAAATTGTAGCGCAGATCGGTGTCCGGGAAAAACACGAACTCAGTTCAGGCTGTGTAGCATGGTATAATATTCATTCTGTTTAGCTACGTGCTTGTACCTTCTCACTACCCGCGACCTATTTTCAGGTCCTTTAATGTACAATTGTGAGGGGAAAAATGGGGGATAAGCGACAACGAGCGAGAGTACAAGGCTCCTGGGCCAAATCTACGCAGCTGCCAAAAGGTACTTATAAAACATAAAGATTAGGCTGGTGTTTTTTTTTTATTTTTTTAAAAAGCCTGCGTATAAGTATATGAAAGTCCCCCAGTGTTTGCCTAAATGCTCTTACACATATTTGCCTGTAGGCGGTGCTCGAGGAAGGGGGGAAGATTCAGTCCCGTGTCAGCCACGCGCTGGATGCTGGGGCACCGGACCGCAAACGTTTGAGTTCCATCAGCCGGCTAAGGTAATAGGGGAAGTAGCCAGGGAATGAGACATGGCATGGTGGGCTGGTTGATGCAATGCTGACAACTCTCATGCTTTCGGTCTCTCATGCTCACGCAAGAAATCTTACAGCAAATGTACATTATTCCATTATAAGCCTAAATTTACCAAACATCCAAAGCACTAGGGTAGTTTGCAAATCCTACAGACTATTTACAGGATTGTAGATCTGTTACATACATGTAACTGTGTGTGCAGACTTGTCTCAAATTGAAAATCTCATTCCAGCCTGCTGACCAAAGTCAGCAGCCCCGTTGATGCACTCTATGACTTGATCCCTTTGAGCCCATCCTCACACACCCTCTATCCTCTTCTTTTTCTTACCTACCTCCTCAGCCTTTGAGAGAAGTCCCAGTGGAGAAGGTGATAGAGTAAGTATGAGGCTATTTCTCATGCATTTCACGGCGCTTTTGCAGCTCGTGGGATCACAATCATCATGATCATTATTAGCCTTCTGTCGGGTGTGAAGGTCTAGCAGGCAGCTGGTCTCTCGTCTTGCTAGTGTCGTTAAGGTTCTCCATCTTCCAGACATGCAGGTGAATATCAAATAAGCCAGGGGCCCACTGGTGTTTCAAGGTGAGTAGCAAGAGAGGAACTGAGTAGAATCAACCGTTAATCTAGCTGCAGGATTAAATTCTGTTATACTTTATTTGATGAAATGTAATGTTTATATACAATAACGTGTGTGTATGTGTCAACAGGCTGAGACTGGTTCCTGGGTTTCTGTCCCAGGAGGAAGCCGACTGGATGTTCAGCAAACTCCTCGCCGAACTGCCTTGGTCACAGAAGACCAACTTCAAGCAGGGTCTGTGGCCGACTTTCTCTTACTGTTTCGTCAGAGGATTTGCTAAATGTTCTGCTGCCTTTGCCCTGATATGGAGTGTGGCGTAGCAAAATGGGAGTTAGTGCACACAGTAGGTCTTACTGCTTCAAACCAGTTCAGAGTGGCTTGAAACCTAGAGGTCATTAGAACTTTCCCAGCATGAGTTTTGATATAATCTGATACAAAAACAGATCAGAAATGGTCCCTGTGTTGTACTATACAGCCAAAACAAACTCTATGAGTAACCAAATGTTACTCACATTTACCTCACAGAAGCGGATATTACTTGTCTTAATATGGCATTAGAGATGGGGGCGGGGGGAGCAGGAGAGAGGAAACAGAGATGGACAGGAAGCCTGTGTACTTTGTACAGTGTTCCAGTCCCAGAGACGACCTGAAGTACTTGCTGATTGCAAATTTGTTTATCTTTATTAATATCATTATATATTTTTGTAGCTTATCAAAGGACAGAAAATATTTGTTCTTGATTGCAGATAGGAAAGTTTGGAACATAGTGGGTGACCCCCCCCCCCAACCCACATCTGAAGATATCAGGAAGAAAGGAGACTTAATGAAGATGCATGTTGCTCGTTATGGATGATGATGTTAATTTGCTTGTGTGTAACCTCTAATAACAGATGATCTGTGCCACCCACTGCATATAAAACTCACGTACACATTCTCTGCTTCTGTCTGGCCTATTCACGGCTGGTTTGTAACATAAATACTGTAAAATCTTCACATTCGTGAGGATTAGGGACAGATAGTCCCCAACAATGTAAACATCCGCAAATAATATGTTAATGTTGACGTGATGTTCTGTGTTGGGTCCTTGGGGGCAAATGTGTATGTCGAGTTTGTTCAAGGTTCCCGAGCGCTGTTCTCCGCCTTTGTTGGCTCAGGTCGGGCCTATGAGGAGCCCCGGCTGACGTGCTGGTTCGGCGAGCTGCCATATACTTACTCGAACTCCACACTGCAGCCCAACTCGCAGGTACGTCAGCCAGTCTTGCTGCACCTCCTCAGGGTGACCAGCTCGGAGTCATCTCATAGCCAGAAGTAAGTTTCAGGGCTGAGGGCAGGAGAGCCACAAGAGATTTCATGCCCCATGAAAGCAAATTTTATTGGGCTCCCAGCCGGACCAATCCAATTATGTTCCAAAAGTTTTAGGGCCCCGTCACGTTAAGGGCCCTTGGAATCATCCTAACTTTTGCTAGTCAGGATGGGGGGAGCAAACTTCAGTGGGAGGGGGGGCGGGGGAGTTAAACCTGTAATTTTATTAACTGGTACCGTGCCTGAGTCAGAGATGGTGAAGCTCTTTTCTCCAAACCCCAATCTTTTCCTTCGCGCTCCAGTGGCACCCGGTGCTGATCCAGCTTCGGGAAGCCGTAGAACAGGCTTCAGAACGCTCCTTCAACTCTCTGCTCTGCAACCTGTACCGAGACGGGAAAGACAGCATCGCCTGGCACAGCGACAGCGAGGCCTCGCTCGGCCCTGAGCCCGTCATCGCCTCCCTCAGCCTGGGGGACACCCGCTGCTTCAGTCTGCGGAAGCAGCCCACCCCGGTGAGGCTCCCCCCCCGAATTTCCCTTTCCCTGCCTGGGTTGGTGGCGTTCATCCCTGTGTATGTGTGTAGAGGGGAGGAGTCTGGCAGCTTTACGCGTTACGTGATTCGTGTCTGCCTGTGGGTCAGGAGGAAGATGGTGATTACACATATGTGGAGAGGCTCCGGATCCCACTGGCACACGGGACCCTGCTTCTCATGGAAGGTACCACGCAGGAGGACTGGCAGGTAAATCTCCGTTCCACTTGGGCTATGAGTTTAAACCACCTGACCCCTGACCTGGCAAGGACCTCAGGCAGGTATCTGTTTGTACAGCCCCTCCTCAGCTTGTGATGGGGCTACATTCCGGTGAACCCATCGTGAAGAGAAAATATCCCAAGTCAAATATAAAATAATAAACTGTCACGTTATGCGAGTGGCGAGCAGGTAAGGGAGGAAAGATCAGCCAGGTTGACGGAGACACGGGGTTTATTAAGCGGACAGGTTGCATAGACTGGACAAGTACTCACGGCAGGCATGGACGGGGATAGACGACAATGACAGATCTGGGGTAGACTGACCGAGACACAGATTAAATACATGAGACAAGCAGCAGTAACAAGAAACAGGTGATTATAATCGGGGAATCACACGAGGTAACGAGGTGGGCGTGGCACACATGAGGATCGGACGGAGCTGGGCGTGGCATAAGCCACACAGAAACACTTTACATATGCCGTTAAACTCTGTAGGAGATGTTTACACTGTACAGACTGGAAGAGTGGCTGGGTGATGCTGCCATCGCCCAGCATCAGTAGAAAGTATTGTAGGATATACCGCTATTCAAAGCTCGTGACTACTAAATGTGTATCGTTGTAGCACCGTTGTGCGCTTATGCACTTCATTTATACTCTTTTTCTACGTGTTATCTGTGAATGTAAGCACCAGCACTGCCCAAACGAGTTCCTAGTTCGTGCTGTTGTACCTGGCCAATGAAGTGAATTCTAATTCTGATTCTGATCCAAGATGAGGTCAGGGGAGAAAAAGTCAAGAAATAAGACTTAGGAAGATGCCACAGGGACACCAGAGTGAGGTAGCACTTTCATAGCATTAACAGGTTTTGTTTATGATAATGGTGTGTTGGGAAACCCCCCCCCCCGAAACGCAGCATCAAACTACGGTAATTGCCCCTCTATTTCATGGGGGGGCTTGCTGGTGTTAAATTACACTTGACAAAGCCTGTGTTTTTCTTTTGTTGATTTTAGTTCAATTATCTAAGTTTCTTTACAGGGAAAAATCTGATAAATGAGAGGGAATTACGGCTGTAGACCTGAAGGTAGTTTATGGGAATGACTGACTGAGATCCTTGAGACGGTGTGACCTCGAGCCACACAGGAAGCATCATGGTGACTGAGGAAATGTGACCGAAGTCCCGCCGTTCCTTACAAGACAGGCGCTTCGCCAGAACTACTTTGTTGACATAAGTCCCTTTGTGTGAACAGTGACACATTGCTGTAAGTAATGGTAAACCAGGGTTGAGCACAAGCGAGATTGTTTTTCTCCAGAAGGTTACCTTTCACCTTCCCCATGGACGCTCAGGACGGGGGTGACTG
The DNA here is from genome assembly GCA_015163995.2 of Mormyrus lacerda. Taxonomy (NCBI): domain Eukaryota; kingdom Metazoa; phylum Chordata; class Actinopteri; order Osteoglossiformes; family Mormyridae; genus Mormyrus; species Mormyrus lacerda. The sequence continues at coordinate 17,833,335 of JAABNX020000021.1, forward strand.
GCACGTGCTCCTGACACCAGCGTTGCAAAAGCAGCCCGTGAGGCTGATCTTTATGCCTCGTTGGAGCGACAAGCTGCTGGGTTCCATGGTGAGCCTGTGAGGGTGGAAAACACAGCGTCTCCGTGTTGGGTTGTTTATCGAGCTGCGGCGTGGAAACGCTCAGGGACGACAGGGCTGCTGGTCTGACGTTCCCTGCTTGTGGCCATGGTTAAATGTCAACAGCTTGTCTGATTCGTCCTGATTCGTCCCCTTGGAAAACAGCCACCGTCTTGCGTCATGAAGTCCTAAGGTGTCCCTCCCTCAGAGCAGGAGTGCCATGGCCTGTCACAGTGGCTCTCCCTGCTGGTGTCACCCCAGAACGCCTTAGACTCCTCCTTGAGTTAACATGGACCTTACATGTGTCTTTGTGATAGATTTGTATGTTAAAACAACAATACAATAATATGTTTGTGCCTTTAAGACTTTAACATGTTCAGTTCTACTTGTATGCAGCGAATTATAAGTTTCTTTGGATAGAAGTTTCTCCTAAATCAATAATTATAAATGAATGACCCCAGTAGCCCTGCAAGCAGATGGCGATTTAGTGCAGATGGTAATATCAAAACAAAATATGTTCGCTCTGCCGGATCCACCCGTAAGTGCTAAATATATATACGTGTTTGGCAGCTACGTGTTTGGCCGCCTTGGGCTCCGGGTGCAAAAGGTGAGCCGGATGGCCGGGTGTGGAGTCGAGTGTGGTGGGATTTTTTTTGCCGTAGCATGCTCATAGTGTCCCACAGTAGTATGTGAGTGGTTTCCTAGGTTACCTGGCACTTGCATTGTAGTCATGGTGAGCATCGTGTCTTAATGTCATTACGGCACAATGGTGCCGCCGTTATGATCTTGCCGTACGGTGTGAGTTGCCCGTCCGCGGAGCCAGAGCCGAGGTCCTGATTGGTGTCCCCAAGGCGTCACCTCCTCTCTCTGCACCTTCCTGTCACAGCATCAGGTGGCCAAAGAGTACCACGACCGGGGTCCCCGGATAAACCTGACCTTTCGCACCATCTACCCAGAACCGGCTCGGGCCAAACAGACCCAGAGCCAGGGGCGCTGGGGAGGGCGCCAGTGACCAGTGGATGGATGGGCAGGAAGATGGGATGGCAGTCTGGAGGAAGAGGATTATTGTCTTTGTGGGGGTGGGGATGGCTGCAGGAATGTTGGACGTGAATCAGGCCTCTGCTCAGCCTGACGCACGCAAGAAGCTTTTGCCTCCTCTCGAAGCTTCTGCTTTTTCAATTTTCTGTGCAATTTTTTTTAAATTTGACCTATTTTTGTGAGGCGGACTGACCTCCTTTGTGCTGGACTTTACCACTCTGCCAGGTGGCACGCAATGTCTGTCCGTCAGACGTTCATTCTGGAGCTCTCTGTTTTTGGCTAGAATTTCCATGGAGTAATGGGTGAAAATGTAAATGATATTTCCAGAGAGTAGCAGAGATACGTGCCTTTAAGACGCTATAGCAAGAGCTTGTGGTTTGTAACAATTTTTTGAAACACATTTAGTTTCTGTACAATTTTAAGTTTATTGCATTAATACAGATTCGAAAATAAATGTACTGTTCAAATTAATATCAAATGTGTATGTGACTGTTACTTGCCATAGAAAGAAGCCAAGGGAAAAGCGGTGAAATCTATCCATGCCTCCCTGAAGGGATGTTTCGTTGTTAATTTGTTTTTCTTGTGCCCAGTGTGATGCAACGTTGTTTTCCTGCCGAACAGATGTTGGCTTGTAAGTAAATCTGAGTGAAACAAGGTTTTGCTTTTGCGTTTGGGGGAGGGGAGTGTTCTTAGGCGGGTGGGCACTGGTTTGAAGTCTTTCTGCGGTTCTTGTACGTAAGCAGGGCGGATGCACAGTCAGAGTGCTGCCTTCGGGAGACGTTTGCTGCACAACACTTGACGTACTTCCAGAGGATTAGGAAGATGTGGCTGACAGCCATTTTCCACCCACGGTTAAGAAGCAAGGTGACCGCTGAGTGTTATTGGTGTCACAAAAGCCTGTGCCAGTTAACGCCGGTAAAGGTGAAGTTCACCAGGAATCTCGTTAACGTTGTTTCGGTGCCTTTTCGACCTGATGACCAAACCAATGTTTGTTTGTATCTTGCTTCACCGCTGCACGCTATGCCACCATGTCTGAAGCTGAATTTATTTAAGGCTTTTAGGATTGAGGTGATTTTTTATTTTTTTTTAAAAACATTTATTTACCAGAGGCTTTTGTCCAAAGCGTCGTAACTGCGAGTATCAGAGAGTAGAGTCAGACAGCGGCCCTGGAGTAGCTATGGTTAAGGACTCACAAGATTCAGATCCATAATCATCTTGATGTGGCCATAGATCCATAACCTACTAAGCTGCACACTACTTGGCTTCATTTACTCCTGTGGGTAGTTTTTGCATTAAACAAACACACCGCCTAGTCTATTCATCCATATTTCTGCACACTATGACAAATATGTGGGCAGTCTATACACCCCCCCCAGGCCCCTGACTTCCCCACAAACACATACCCACCCCCAGGAATGCCCTCCCAGCTTACCAAACATCATCTATTAATAGGTGCTTCTGAGATATTGGTTACTAGTAAGTGAAAGCTCAGCACTGGGGCCTCCCAGCCAGAGACAGCTGAAACAGGGACACCCCACCTGCAACGAGGTCAGAGCTGCAAGGCTCAGCGTCAGGGGAAGCCCTGCGTCGTGATGTCGGGGGCAAGCCTGAGGTCGCACGTCACAAGTACAGACCAACAGTAGGATGTTCGCCCGGTTCCTTTTATCAACACACATACAGTGCCAAAAAAACCATTATTTATCAACAGCATAATGAGCATGAGCAGACCTTGAGGTTATGTGTTAACTTTTACCTTCTGAACAAGGAAAGAGATGGAGTGTTGCAACAGATCACCTGGCCCCCACAATCCCCCCACCTAAACCCTATAGAGCTGTTTTGGGATGAGTTGCTTGGAAGAGTAGGTAGCCAACTTGTGCCCAGAACTTGTGGAAACTCCTTCGGGACTGTTTGAGAAGCATTCAAGGTGGCTACATCTGGAAGCTGGCTAAAAGAATGCCAAGTCTGCAAGGCTGTCATTAACGTGAAAGTGGGTTAATTAGAAGAATCTAAAATTCCAGAATTTTGAGCTCTTGGTTGTTGCAATTTTTGATATATATTACTCATTGCTTTGAGGCCTTTTATAATCAAGTGAATAACACACTACATGCACAAAAGTATTGTGACCCCAGGCCATTATACCTGCAGGAACTTTTATGACGTCCCTTTCTAAATCCATACTGTAGACGTCAATATGGAGCTGGTCTACCCTTTGGAGTTTGTCTGGGAATGTCTGCCCATTCATCCAGGATGAATTGTGAGGTCAGGTACTGATGTTGGTCGTGAAGGCCTGGCTCACAATCTCTGTTATGGTTCATCCTAAAAGTGTTCAGTGAGAGGTCAGCGTTCTTTGCTGGCCAGTCAAGTTATTCCACATCAGACACACCCACCCATGTCTTTATGGACCTTGCTTTGTACACTGGGGCACATTCATGCTGCAACAGAAAGGACCTTCCTCTAACTGTTCCCACAAAGTTGGAAGCATAGGATTGCATAAAATGCCTTGGAATGATGAAGCATTAAGATTTTCCTTCACTGGAACTAAGGGGCCTGGCCAAACCCCTGAGAAACAGCCCCACACCATTATCTCTCCTCCACCCAACTTTACAGTTGGCACATTCAGACAGGCAATGTTCTCCTGACATCTGCCAAACCCAGACTCCACCATCATACTGCAAGACAAAAAAAAGGTGATTCATCACTCCACTGAATGCGTTTCCACAGTTTCAGAGTCCAGTGGTGGGGTGCTTCACACCACTCCATCTGACACTTGGCATTGCGCTTGGTGATGTGAGGCCTGCATGCAGCTACTCATTCCATGAAGCTCCTGGTACGCAGTGTTTGTGCTGCGCTTAATGCCAGAGGAAGTTTGGAACTCTGCAGTTATTGAGTCAACAGAGAGTTGGCGACTCTCACGCACTATACATCTCAGCACACAGCGACCCTGCTCTGTTACTTTAAGTGGTCTTCCACTTCACAACTGAGTTTCCATTGTTCCTAAACACTTCCACTTTTCAGTAATACCACTTATAGTTCACCATGGAATATCTAGCGAGGAAGGAATTTCACAAACTGACTTATTGCAAGGGTTGCATCCTTTGACAGTACCATGCTTGAATTCAGAACAGCCAATTCTTTCACAAATGCTTGTATACCTGACATCCTGGCATGGCTAGGTACTTGATTTAAAACACTTGTGGCAATAGGTCCGAATGAAACACCTGAATTCAACAATTAAGTGATGTGTCCCAATACTTTTTCTGTATGGTGCAGCTAAAATAGGGACACGTACAATAGAAGCGGGGATTGTCCTGACTTTATGCAGTAGATATGCAGTGTGGCTCCATGACACTAGTCACATGGCTCCAGGGTTGGAGGTCCGATGGGGGTTTGATGTCAGCTTTCTGTTCATCATGTTCATGTTCTGTGTTTTTTAATGACACCCCCCCCCAAATCATCAGAAATCCTCACAAGTCTCTGTTGACCAAAGGTTCCTGTTATATTTCCCATGTGGTTTCATAATGTGATCTGAAAGCCTGTAAACATGAACGCAGAGGCCCTCCAGAGCTTTGGTCTTTCATCCCTTCCTGAGTAACCCAAACATATGCCCTCAGCTGTTTGTATTTGAGTAATGGCAGTTTGAGCTGGCCGGCTGGTGCTGTTCTGACCCGAAAACACACCGGCAATGACAAAGGCCCTGTTCTCGTGATCTGGAACGCTGGGGCCTGGGTTGGATTCAGAACGTGCTGACTTAGCACTGCAATTAGAATCCTACTGCACTGAAGGCCAGACAGTGAGTGGGCGTGGTCTGTGGAGATGCTTAATGATGTTATGTAAGCAGATAGGCCTACCCTGATAGGATTACCCTAATGAGGCCTCGCAGGTCATCCTCGGCTCTGTGTGCCTGGCAATGGACTGTTGACATAATGGACACTGCGCACCCCAAAAACTGGACCTCACGCTCCTATGACTTTGGCATAATTGGTTCCTTCTTGTCTTCTACTACTGAATTACTGATGTCTGCTCATTCTGTAACAGTCTTTCCCCCATGTTCTAGCATCTTTGTGTTTTGTGTCCTCATTTCTGCCCAAAAGTATTTGCCGTTTTCCTCTTTTTAATGGTTGGAGAAGGTAATGTTGAAATGGCATGTTTTCCTGGATTATGAATCAACAGCATTCAAATTTCAAGCCTGTGTCCTCAATCACGGTGCCACCACCTCTGCCGTCTTGGAATAATGCATCATCTGGCCTGACTTTTGACACAGTTCACTAATACAGCTCTGATTCAAGATTCCTTATTTGTCACATGCATAGTTATACAGGTACAACATGCAGTGAAATGTATCCTGATGTGTTGGTGTCAACATGTGTTTCAAGTTTTTTCAGTGTTATTAAGCACTGAGAATGAGCAGGAAGTAGCCCAGGGGTCCTTTGGGTTGTGTATGTGTTGGTTTGTATGTATTACATTGTCCAGCGTCCCAACAATGTAATAAAAACTTGATTCTAAAAACCTGTTTTGCATTTTTCCCCACAAGGAGAATTTTATAGAAATCTGTGACTGCAATCAAAAAACGAAAAATGTCAAAAGTCTTAAGGTTAGGGCTGGGTAGGCAGGGGTTAAGGTTCCATTCTTCCATGTCTGGATAGAAGGGTAGTTTCATACTTTCAGTAAGTCAAGGTTTTGAGAATGAGTCATTGACATGCCCAGTAATATTAGCATAACATTAGCATACCCAATTCCTTCACATTGGCTGTTTTTATTTTCAATGGGTACGTAAGCTATGAGTTGTTTACAATTTTTAAATAACACCTTTCTCCCTATGTTCAGTGTGTCACAGAGGTTAAAGCTTGATACAGTAAAGAAAATTGTCAACAGTTTTGCCTTTATATGCAATTAAGATATACAGTCTAAATATAATCTACACCAATCTAAGGTTCCCTAATTATTTGCTACAATAGCTCTATCTTAAGGCCATAACAATTCCTAACTATTAATTTACGGTATATTATAATGGTTTGGAAACTACACTGTGTTCTCATGTTGCCGTGGACTTGCGACTGATGTGTCAGCCGTGTATTATGAAGCAAATAGTAAGACGGTTTGTATACATGCACTCTGGGAGTTTTTAGTGCTGTGGGAATGGCTTCCTAGCCAGAATGACTGGCTGTCGGTTTTTAGCCATGGTCCCTGGAGAAACTTTGTTTTCATTCCCTAATGTGCATGTGATAACGCAGAACATGCCCCCCCCACTTTGTTCTGGAAGGGACCACAGCCCCACGCCTGACACTTCCAGGGTTGCCATGACGATTGGCCGACCCGATACCCCCGGGGGAGAAAGAATATCACAAGGCCCAGATTCCGCCACTGCAAGGCTCAGATGCGAGTCACTGGAGGTCCCTTTGAGCCGATGTGACCCTCGGTTCTGCTGAAAATAGGCCTCCTGCCCGTTTGCAACCTGTGCTGCCTCACTGGGACGTCGGGCCATTTTTTTCCAGCCATAATTTAGGACGACAGCAATCACGATCCTTACAATCTGTTACTGTCGTTATGTGAAAATACGGCTTGCCAAGAAGCTGTACATTCATAAAAATATTATCTTTCTTAGACCATTTACATGTGATATAAACGAGAAAGAATTTTACCTGAAGAAATACAGCAGTGAAAGGGGTCTGGGTTTGTCTTCCAGCTGGGGAATCTTGCAATGTCTCTCGCACTACTGACTGGGGTGGTTCTGTTGTCTTGGGGGGCGTCACAGTGACAAGCCCATCCTCATTTCTCCAGCTTCACCTCGCTATCCGTACCTCCTATTGCCTGCTTGCTTGTCAGTTTTAAAGTATTTAATGGGACAAACACCAATTACGTCATTTTTAGCTCAGAAAAAATTACACTCGGAATGACACTCATCCGAGTTTAAACCACCTATTTTTTAAGATCCACTTTAAGCATCTATGGGACTTTAACGGACGGTTTCAAAGTAGGACAGTCCAGAGAAGTACTAGAGTGAGGTTCATCTGAACAGTTAGGTTTTTCTTTGTGTTATGACGGCTTCACGCTTCTATGTCGGTGAGATACACCCCGAAGTCACGCAACATATTTCCTTTCCTCTGGCTTCCCACCTTGTTCTGGTGCATAATCAAACATAAATCAGTCTGAGAATCGAGAAGAGGGAGGCATTTCCTGTTCTCCTGCCTCCCGTCAAGCTCCAGGTTTGAAGTGCATCTAAATCGAATCTGGGAACTCTGCTCTCCCAGTATTTTTACCTGTGGGCCAAATTCCATCGGGAGCACAAAGCTAAGGTCCATTGCGTGTGGACAAAATGGCAGCTGGGGGGGGGTGGAGGTTGATCCCTGATAATAAGATTTCCTGACCGTTGGGGAGGCCAGAGGCTGCCTATTTGATGATCGTTGCTTTAGAACTTCAAAGGAGTTTCTCCTGCTGAGCTGGGTACCTGTGTATAGTACTATGAACCCTTTGGTGAAGGAGATGATTTTGCATTTCCTGTCCACTGCCTGGGAAAGCACACGCAAGCAGAGAAACATGGCTGATATAAAGCCCTCGGACCTGGGGTGGCTCAAACTCTGGTTTTAGGTATTACTTATATATTACAGCAAGGTCACAGCACTGGGCCTGTGCGTCAGGGTCGAATCCCGGAGCTGCAGGCTTGCTATCTGACCTCAGGCCCTATATTCACACTGTGGCGACTCATGCCCCCCCCACTCACCATAGAGCGGGAAAAGGGGAGTGCGGCCAGGACTTATCATGTGATGTCACCTGACACGGGGGTGTCAATGGGGAGTCAACCTGAGAGGCCCCGAAATAAAGCAGAGAGTTTTCAGAAAGGCACGTCTTCACACCTCTGCTGGGACTGTTTGGCAACAACCCCCCCCCCCCCCCACTGGGACGAGGCTTCCTGGGAGTACATCGACCCTCCCCCACACCCACACCCCCTGATCATGACCGTTTACAGATAGGTTAATTATAGCTGCAGTAATACTGAATACAGAACTGGGCTCTTGCGTGGAGTGGGCGTTTGGGAGGGGGGGAGGGTGATTACACAAACTTTCTAGGACAGGACATTAACTCAACTGTCTGTCATTAATGCTACAGCCCACCCACCCCTGTCACTCTCTCCACTACATCGCCCCCTGCTGTCCAGTCTGTGTGTATGCTCATGGGAGCATTCCATTCTCTGGCAGTGTTTGTGTTGTATCTCAGTGGACACGTGTGCAGGACCCTCTGCCGCAGTCTGTACATGTGCACTCTCTTCTCTCCCTGTCTCCTCGTACTCCACGGCATGTTCGCCTTGCTGTCTTCCTCTCTCCCTGGCAGCCCAAACACCCCCCCCCCCCAACCACCCATTTATTTGAGGGGGCTGATTCCGGCGCTTTGGTATGGCAATCGGAACTGACTACGCCAAGAAGGGAGGGGCTTCAGGGGCGAGCTGGGGAGAGAGAGGAGGGTCCAGCGGGTGGCTGGGAGCTTTATAAACTAGCGTTGAATGCATCTGCTTCAGACCGACTTGTCAGAGAGACGGCGATTCCGAGCCAGGAGCAGCAGAGCGAACAGAGAGGCTGAAAGCAGCAGAGACGACGCAGCGGCGGAGAGACTAACAGGACCGACCGGACAGACGGAGAGTGCGGGATCGCCAGTGACACGCTTTTGTTGATTTACCGGCCGTAGACGTCTCGAGCCACAACCACGGGTACCTCAGAGAGAGCGGTGGTGAGCGGCGAGCAGGCGGTCCAGGTCCCACGCATGGCGACGCGTCCCGCGGAGGGCGCCGGCAGCTTCCACGCTCTGCACGCGCACACCATGGCCTCCACCATGGAGGAGTTCCCCCAGCAGCTCCCTGTGCCAAAGGGCCCCGCCCGGGGCCGCAGTCGTGCCCGTCCACGCCGGCCGCGCGAGGCGCGTTTCAAGACACAGCCAGTCACCTTCGCCGAAATCGCTGAGGTCGAGGAGGAGGGTGTGTCTCCGCTGGAGGAGGAGCGTGCCAAGCGCTCCTTCCTGCAGTCGCTGGAGAACCTGCGCAGGAGCACGCAGGCCCACCACGGCCCCTCCTGCCGCCACACCCTGGCTGCCACGCCTGTGCGGCCCAGCCTGGACTCCAGCGAGCCGGAATTCGCCCAGTGAGACCCCCACGACACTGATGTGCCACCCACTGCTTCACACTGAAGCATGACCAACCGGACTCTCAGTGCGTAGATGCCACTGGCCCAGTTTCTACCCTTGTATAAATGAAGTTATTTGTAATTGTAGCACTTGACGCATTTGGCGATTCCAGTAATGTACGACTGGCTGGTAAAATTGAAAGCTGCTTAGCAAAATAGCATATAGCATATAGCATGTAACATGTGACATGTGACATGTGACGCAATGGCAATGACAGTACCACTTCCATTGTTTATATTTTACTTTCTTTTTTACTGAATAAAGCCTTGGACTTTGGTGGATTTATATAAGTGTATTTTAAAGAAGGGTTGGTTTTTTTTTTATTTCTTTAAAAAGAAAATATTCACATTGTGCCTGAATGTCTTCTGCATGATCGGATCTTTAGAAGTCAAGTTTGAGATATGTTTTGTCAGGTTATTGACTGTACTTCGGAATACATTGATACGTTGAAGGGATGCAGACGTGTTGGTTGCGTGACAGGTTGATTATATGTTCTATGTGCAGGAACTGTTTCTCCTGAAATAAGGCAAACAGCTCAAACTTGTATATTCCAGCACAAAGCAGAGTAAATGATATCAATACCTATTATCAATGCGTAAAAACAAGATATTTATTTGATGAATTTTCATTTTATATTTTGCCAGCTTTGTTGACATTACATACCTTAACATGTAAATTTTTAGTTTTAAAACAAAAGCCTTTCTACTGATGTTTTGCATTTATGATATTTTTAAAAGTTTTTTCTTAATCACTTTAATAAATATTTGTCAATATGACTTTGTCTTTTGTCCATGCTGACTGTCGTGTGCTGAAACGATCTCGTCCAGACTCACATAAACACTTCTAGCAGGTGACAGATTGCCCCTGGCTGGTAGTGACATGTTTTGCACGCCTGAGACATCCCCGTTACAGGAACGCAGTTCAGTACTGTCAGCTGGGGGAGCTCTGGAGCACTGCATAACAGCTGGAGTGGACACAGCTCCCCCCAGTTGCACTGCTTTGGTCCTGTGAAGCTAGCTGGGGTTGCTCTGAGCCGTTTTATTGTAACGGTTTATGGGCTAAGAATAATCTGTGACCCCAGTTATAAAGCAGTGGGCCCTGGAGGTTTGAGCCATACTCAGGTCAGGGTTAAGAGGAAAGGTTGTTATTTGGGGTCTGCAGTCACCTTACTCTTTGAGGACAAAAACCATTTAAAGCCAATAGCGACCTTCTGTGGGCAGATTCAGCACAGCCAATAGGAAGATGGTAGCCATGTCTCATTAGGTACTGAGGTACCCTGAGCAAGGTACCGTCCCCAAGCACTGCTCCCCGGGCGATGAATTAGCTGCCCCCTGCTATGTCACGAAAGTCACATATGGGTTAAATGCAGAGGACACATTTTGTTGTTGCGTACTGTGTGTTGTTCTGTGGTGTGTTAACAATGACCACCGATCACCAAATTCTAATTCAAATAGGGCTGTACCCCCCCACGCACCCCCATTCCGATGTGGGGGGGGTGCAAGATGGTTGGGCGCGCTCCAACCCTCTCTAAACGCGGGACGTGCCTCACACGGCGGACTTGGAACACGCTTCGCTTCAGGCGTCCTGTGTGGAAGAGGGAGCGGCCCAACTGGCACCAGTTACAGAGCGTCCCCCAGGAACGCCGCGCGGCTGCACATGGAGACGCTCTGGTGTTTCACTCGCTGCGTCCCCAGGCATCCTGCGTGCTGCATTAAATGCTTCGCGAGTGCTTCTTATTAAGCTGCCTGTCCTTTGGGCCACAGTTACAAGTTTATGGTAGTAATCAGGAAGTTTCTTTCCCCCTCATTGTACTTTTCGTATTCATAGGGCTTTTCTGTTGCCCTGGCAACTGAAGATCCATTATGATGTGCTGTTAGCCTCTGTAAAAGCTTATGGTCAGCTCTCTTGGTGTAGATACTCTGCCGCATTTGATTTAATTTCTTTTTACTCCAAAAATCTCTCTGTACTGCTGAGCTGTCATTTATCCATTCATGCAATTATCAATAGAGAGAAAAAAACACTCCTTCCTGCAAATACGCTATTTCACAATGTCCCGTTACTTACCCCTTTATAAGACAGTTAGAAAAGTAGGTCGAGAACTGCTATCATGTGCTCGGAGTCTTATTGCATCGCAGCCAGACGTTTTTACTCAAGCTTTTGTAAGAGCAAAATTATCTGTGAAGTAACCGTCTGTTGTTTACACTCCGACACCCTGTTTTAATGACTCATATGATGTGACGCTGTCTCATTATTCGAACCCGATAAGTGACACGTTTTAAATGTTCTGGCTCCGCCTGTCCGCCGCCAGGTCCTGCGGCGCGGTGCGTGTAGGTTGCCGCGGGTGACGGCCCGCCAATCAGGAGGACGTATGACTGACAAGAAGAGTTTTTCCGCCAGGCAGACTAAATAACACGGTCTCAGGTTGGCAGGCACGCCTAGCAGCCTGCCAGTTAATGGGGGACACATATGCTTGTAGTGGTGATATTTTTATGCTGTGTTTTACAAGTAGTCTCACGTCTCCCTGGCTGAAAAAGCCAGAATTCCCTGCCAGAGAGTGGAGGGCTGCAGGGCAGAAAAGTGGGTTAAGGAGACCCTGAGTCACGCTTGCTTGGGAAATGTAGGTTGTTGCTATGGTACCCAAGATACACCCCTATAGGTATGTGGAACAAAAATCCAGTTCAACCATGTGTGATGCATATTTTGGATATAACGGGAGCCCCCACTGGACCGTGACAATGGCTAAGGAGGGTTAGATCCGTCTTTTGTTAGTTTACTGCTGAGTAATTGTAGGATACTTTTAGTGTGTGTATGTGTGTGTGTGTGTGGGGGGGGGTAGCTCAAAAGCTGCAGATTTGGAGTCAAAACACACATTGGTAACCTGTACTGAGAGGCCTAGTGGATGAGTGACTGAATGATGAGATTAGTGGCTAAGAGGAGATAAATGAGCTTCTGGAAAGGGTGAACACTCTTCCTAGCCAATCACCCCAAGTCGATTTCTGGAAAGCGTTTTTCGACTGAATGAAACATAGCGATTGCCTGTTGGTCTGCTTTAGCTGCCCCATCTACCTGTGCAGGAATAGATCAGAGCTAATTGTGCTCTGTCGGTGAAGAGTGGTAGGAGGCACTTAGGGTTAGCTGTCATTCTTCGGCAACTTTCGTATGGATTTCGAAGTGCCAGTGAGATTTAAAAATAACATGTGAACGTGCAGTAAACTAAAACACTAAAATGCTTCTATTTTTGCCCTTAGGCCTAGAAGAGCTGGCATATATGTACGATGGCGATCTTAACCATGACCTTTGACCAGGCTGGGAATGGAAAGCAGATGTCATGAAGCCACGTGAGGAACAGCTTTTGTGAAACAGGAGAGAGTGCCAGTGATCGTGACTGGACAGCTTCCAGCTGACCAAGGCTGTCTGGGACGTAGAGAGATAGCCCTTTGTGGGGAAGAGATCTTTGCTTCCCGGCACTTAAGCACCAGCCCCCAGACATGACGCACAAGCCATCAATGGTAACCCATGGGTAGTTACTGGTGGACGTGGGATGAACGTATGACTGAAACTAAGCTCAAGTTGGACGTTTTCCTTTGATAAGGTATTGACCTTTCATGAGGACCACCTACAAGTACTGAGTCATACAAACCTACAGTGTGTAATTATAGCCAGGTTGTAACATGTGCCTGTGATATCGATTACGGTGCCACAGTTTTTGTAGTTGAGTAGATACTTGTCTGAGCAGAATAGATAGTAGCACAGGAACACTGCAGGTGACAGAACTCTCACATTTCTTCTTCACTTTATACACCTCAGACTTCCAGTACAACTCAGAGTCCTGTCATCTGTAGAAATCTTCAGATGACTCTACAGTTCTGAGGTGTGTCAGTGGTGGACAGGAGACTGAGTATGGGGAAGTGGTGGGCCACTAGAGGAGAAACTAGAGGAGGCGGGCCCAGGACATCTGATTGGTTGGTTCCACCACCTCTAGTTGCTTGGACTCACCTCCTTTACAATTTACAATTGGCTGTCTCCCTGATCCAATCATTTTTCCTTCTGCCCTCAGAACATTTTTGTGGAAGTAAAACTCCCAGTGCTTTGTCCTGCACCCTTATCAGCTGTGCCTCCTTGATGAATGAAACATGACACACGAAATATATGACACTATGACAGGCTGCAGGAGAGGTAGGCACTGCTGATGATGAAGTGCTGGTAACCAGCAGGTTTTGTATCCCACCTGATGATTTTCTATTTGTCTGAGATCAAGTGAGGTTCAGAGACCAGGAAGGACAGAAAACCTGCTGGATACTGGCACACCAGGGTCAGGGGTGCCTACCCCTGGGCTAGAGTTTATAAACTTGTACTAGGTTAGTACTCAAAGCAGTGATGGGAAATTCCAAGATGCTCTACTGACCATAATAGAGTGATAGCAACAATGTAAGCAGAGACAAAGGAAACGAGGAGAATATCGTATTCTTATGAATATGTGTATTGACTGTGTTATACCTTAGTCTGCTTTCTTATGACAGTTTTCACTGAGACTAATGGTCAGTATAAGGCATACAGGTGAAGTCTGTTATAAAAAGCAAGGAAATGGCAGGCGAAAAGATCAATTTTTCCATTGTTTAAACTCAATTCTTTATGGACGGAAATAAAAATACAGCAGCCATTTCCTTTGTACTGACAACTCGGATGAGGTGAATCAGCCCATTAAAAAAATCTGCTTCTTTTTATTTTCGAGTCTGTAAGTAGTTGTAAATCATTCCTGTGCAGAGAGGTGTAGATGGTCGAACGCAGCCAACACCAGTCTGCGAGGGCTTAGGGCACTTGAAAGTTTGCTCGGAGTGCTCCGTGTACTCGGGGTGCTCGGGGTGCTCACTGTGCTCGGGGTTCTTGGAGTGCTCGGTGCGCTTGGAGTGCTTGGGGTGCTCGGGGTGCTTGGGACAGCCAACCCTAGCTGTGATTGCACCCTCATGCTCAGACTCCAAAGAGACTGAAATGCCTCGTGCCCTTTGTCCATCTCCATTTTAAAGCCGGCACCAGCAGGCCCGTGCTCAGCAGAGGAGTGTGCATGTCTTCACGAGGGCTTGGCATGATGGGGGGGGGGGGGGTCCAGGCATCTTCCGCTCCCTTGCTGATTCCTAGGCCCTGATTGGCTGAATCTGTCCAGCCTCAGCTAAAAGCTTTACATGACACTGCATCTGCCACTTACCAAATAGGGTGTGGCTCCTGGCAAGGGCAAGATGGGCTATTGTCCAGGGTGCCATTTCCTGAGGGGGCGTCAACCCCGGTGACACCTTTCACCAACCGAGACAAAGTGCAACTGGGCAGTCAAGTTTGCCCAGGGCTCCACATGGGCCCTGACCAGTACTGCCTACAAATATGCTTTCACACACAAGTAGTCCAGCCCTCTGGAGGCTTTTTGTCCTGCCAGAATATCTTGAGATTGATGCTGGAGATATTTGCTTAGGATTGTGAGCTACTAGAGAAAATTGTGGTAAATAAGCAAAAGTAGAATAGCTCTAAACAAGGCCCAGGAAGTCATCTGACATGCACTTGTACTGTTTGACTATACCCTGCAGCCTTCTTCTGCATTGTTTCTGTGAATCATTCACAGAATTGTTTGTTTGCACATTTGTTTGCAGACATGGGGTCCAGCCATAATTGTTTATTTTTTGTCTCCTGATAGACTGTCTACCTGGAACGGTCACAGTCACAAAGATTAAGTTCTCCAATGATGAATGATAAAATAATGCTATGTGCCCGTGGTTATTACACAAGCTGAAATTCAGTCCTTATTTTAAATACTTTCATCATGAAGTAAAAGCAAATAAATCTTCAGAACAGCCCCTTTTCTAGCACTAACAAAACTCAAGTCACATAGTAGCAAGAAGCACGTTTCCTTTTAAGGGAAAGAGAACAGAACCTTGTGAAGTTTTAGAGCGGACACATGTTCTCAGTATATTTCAAAATATCGGAACTCTGTCACCCAAACGGCTACATTGTTCTCAGGTGATTGATGTCACAACGGAGACTGTGGCTACCTTGAAGCATTGAAGTAAACTTTTAAATCTGTTTTAAATATCATCATTACAGCCATTATACACACGTGCCGAAGCAATTCTTAGTTTATATCAGTTCGAAAAAATGTTTTTCCTGTCCTCTCTGATCTTTGAACCTGATGTGTTTGAATCTTTAGCTCAGATAGTATGATTGAGTAATTGTACCTTGACACTGAAGCCTGGCAATTGATTATGAAGACACTTCAACAGAATAATTTTCAATACTTAAATAGCTCAGCAAACCTAACCACCCAAAGTCGTTGGCAGCAAATTTAATTATGCAACATTAGTTGATGCCCTTTGTTAGCGGATATCCCAGGACTTCAGCCTGAGTTAGACTGTGCATTGAAGCACGTCTGTGAATAACCGTGAACCTGGCAATTCCTGACCCTCGTGTTAAATTTGGTTCTGCCGTTGTCAGTGATCATTACTAGCTTACAATGCTGAGAACTTTTCCCTACCACGGGAATACTGTTTGTGGTCCAACAAGGGCCAGGTGGCGCCACTGTCAAAGACATTTTCCTTGCACTTTGTAATACCCATACGCAAGAACTGGTGGAGATATTAAATCTGGCGTAGTATTTGATCACTGGTAATCTATCCCGTCAACAAATGGAGCCAAAACGCAAAAGGAATATGTGTATGATGGGAGGGAAGGCAAAAAATACAATATTATATATTTCGGAAGACGAAATTAACAATGTGATATGTAATTTTTATTTAGTTATTGCAGGCAGTTAAGAGATGCTTAATTCATACTATGATTTTCATTCATGCCGGTTTGTGAAACTTTTTGCAATCATAACCAGCCAACTGTATCTAGCAAAGGAAAACATTACAATTAAAGATTAAATTCCAGCTACAGTTATTCGGCTTTGATTCTCATTTGAAACACACGAGAATCGCTAACGCCATGGAGCTGTCTTCACGCTAGGGGGCGCTGCTGAGCCGCCTCCGTCTCGGCAGTTCGCTCGCTTCTCTAACTTGCTCGCGATGAGCCGCTTCAGCTCGCTTGGCCGGCGCCTGACACGGGCCAAAGTTATCCCGGAATAAGGACAGCACGCATGTGCCGTAAACCCGGATGTAGTATTTTACCAGTTCTTCGCCCATTTTATGCCCCAACACTAAATAATAAAGTGCTTTATTTAACGCGTGCGGGCGTAGAGCTTCCCTGAAAGAACAGCCGATTTGAACCGTTCTAGTCCTGGTTTGGACGTGTCGCATGTCGGATGGGGAGCGGAGCTGCAGTAAGAACTACGCCGCTGTTCAGCGTCACTTTTGTGCGTACATCTGGCTCGGTTTCTGAGCCACAAACTATCATTTCGTTTTGTAGCAAACTAGGCAGATTGAGTTTTTTCCCCAGATTTCTGTGGTGGAAGTCGTGAATACAAAGCATGATATGTGGAAAATAACTTGAATATAAAAATGCACAACCTTTTGTATTTAAGATGCGTGACGCGCTTTAATACAAGTGATTAAACTAACTGCAGGATTGCAGGTACTTGACATTTCATTTAAGTCAGAAGTGCACGTAAACCCACTTGGCAGGTATGGATTTTCGTGGTAAAAAGTACGAAAGGGGCAGCAATTGGTCCGATCCTGAGGTGGTAGAGCTACTGCAACTGTGGGCGGACGAGTCGGTCCAAATCGAGCTGGAGAGCTGCCTCCGGAACCAGCACGTGTTTAACCGGATCGCTGAAGTGTTGCGGGAAAAGGGCATCCTTCGCACGGGAGACCAGTGTCGGGAAAAGATCAAGAAGATGAAGCTGGAGTACCGGCGCATCAAGGAGCACCAGAAAACCATGCGCGGTGGTCGGCCCTGGAAGTTCTACGAGGTCATGGACCGGGTGCTCACCAACCGACCCTCCATATCTTACTCCTCCTTAGGGGGTACGGTCATAGCCCACCAGGTTCTCCAAGGAGCCGCTGCCTCAGACAGCTTCCACCTGCACGGTCTCCCAGCATCGGCTTTCGGATCGCAGCCCTCGGGCTCCTTCTTATTCGGGCAGCCGCAGAAGCAAGGTGATCCTCTGGAGATTAAATGCGAGGACGCGGACTCCGATGACTGTTTGCTGAACTCTGATCCGCCTCCTCCAGAGCTGCTGTATCAGATCGGCTCAGCGGAGGAAGCCGACGCTGAGCGCAAATCCCTAGGACTGGAGCGGGAAGACTCCGCGGACATGGGGCGGGGAGACGGTCTCTCCCCCTCAGGTAAAATGTTCATCGGCGTGATTTTTAGTTTCATTATTGCAGTCCTTCTAACTGGAATCTAAAGTGCGGTAATATCAGAATTAATAATGAATGGATGAATATAACACATAGATTTGGTACCATATTACACTGTTGTAGAGAATAATCTACCGATTTAGACGGCCGAAGTTATTGACGGGGCCCGCAGTCCATTCAGACTGAATATTTTATGGATTGATTCAATTTCGATTATAATACACTAAACATGGACTCTGTCCATATTTAAGGATAGGTTGGTATGCATCTCCTGTAATGGGTTATTACAATAGCCGCATGCACTGAGAGTGTAATAAATGACCATCCAAATAGGGGTTGTTAGATAACCATAGACTTTGGACTGGGAGAGTCGGCTAGTCTGCAAAGCTGCGCACAAACATGGAAGCTTTTGTTGAAAGTAAGTATGCCACAAACTGGTTAAATATATGTATATTTTGTGGTGATAACTACAATTTCCTAAGTGAAAATAATGTGCATAAAATGTCAAGAAGATTGAAAAGTTGCAAAGTAAACATTTCCAGTAAGGCAAACTGATATCGTCCACGTTGTCATTATACTCAAGTATTGGATCAATTTGATTTATTGTGATTCTCCTGCAGCAATATCTATTGGAGATATTAAAACTATATGTTTGAGAAGTAAAGTGTACTATGTGTCAGGTCGGCAGTGAGAATATAGAAAGGCTGGTTTCAAATATTTAAAAGCAAATGTCAGTATTCGGTCTACAGTCAGTGCAGGCCGGTATTATGGTTTCATTGTGGGAACTGGGTGGGTCGTGTGTAATGAACGGCAGACAGTGGTCTCCTATTTGGACTTCCTGTCTCCAGGTTTCAGTGACCAGAACATGGGTGGCTCCTCAGGCACGGGATGGTCGATGGCCTCCTATCCTCCAACGGGGGTGGACGAAGAGCCCGACGGGGAAGCTTTTGACAGGGAGCGGCCACAGGGCCGAGGAGCACCCCGCCACCGCAAACGAAGGAGGCTGGGCCGCGGGGGAGCCAGCGGCTGTGGCCAGCGGAGGGACGCCCTGGACCTGTCATTGGTGCGGTTCTTGAGATGGCAGCGGGAGGCGGAGGAGCGGCTTCTGGCCCTGGAGGAGGCGCGGCTGGAGCGCGAGACGAAGGCGGAGGAGCGGCGTGAGCGCCTGGAACAGCGGCGGGAGCGCCTGGACCGCCAGCACGAGCTCCGCCTCTTCGCAATTTTTGCCAGCGCCCTCACCGCCACTCGGTCGGGCTCTGCTGGCCCCGCTGATCCATTCCACCCCACTAACCAACCTACGTGGGATGCAGAACTGCCTACCTTGGACCCAGAAAGAGCACAACATAGCGTCTACCTCTCGCGGCGTGGCAGTAGCATCCGGCAGCAAAAGAGCGTCATACAGAAAGGCTACGCCCTGTACCATGCTGATAAGCATGACCCCAACAGCAACCCTGACGTAGGTTATAGATGCGTTCTTGGCTTCCTGCTTCCTGTCCCCGTTTGCATGCTTGGTATTTTCAGACAGCATCATTGGTGAGGTCTTGTGTTATTCTTCTTTCAGGGCATCATCAATATGGGCACCAGTGAGAACAAGCTGTGTTTTGATCTGCTCTCCAAACGGGTATGGAGAAGGTGGCTTTCCTGAGTGCAAAAGAGTTTTTTTTTTTTTTTTATTGCTTTTCAGGAAAGACAAGGCGATTGACAGCCATACAAAGCAACATTTGTTTTCAACATCCAACATATCAGCATAATAGTCTCATAAGTAAAGAGTGGCACATATAAAAACAAGCAGTATATTTAGATTTAAGTAACTCAAAAGACAATCAATGAAACTGGATTAAATTTAACCAGCTGATTCATCAGATTTATGTCCAAAACCCATCCCACAGAGATGTTCCATCCATAAAGAACCATTAATCTTACATACGTAAGATGTTATGCAAATGGGCTACTGTAAGAATTGCACTGTCCTTCACATCTGGAGCTTTGATATCTGAAATTAACCCTGCAGCCTGTAATCACTCTGCCCATTATAACTGAGAATTTTAGTTTTGATAATTTTGGTATTTGTGATCTGTCTAAATATGGCGACAAAGGTCGTCACACCTGACCGTTCACTCAGAATTTGTAAAATATTCTCCAGAATGGTTTAGAGCAGGGCTATTCAAATCACGGTTCTCTGAGCACTGCTGTTTTTCCAGCTTTCCTTTACCTGAGAGCCAGTTGTGAAGCTTCTGGCCAATTAGAGCCAGAGTTTATTGAGCTAACTACCTGGGAGACTAGAAAACAAGGCCTGGGTTTGGAATCTGGGGCCAGGTTTGAATTGGGCGGCGGGTGGGGGGGGTGAGTGCAGAGTGATTTTTTTTTATTTTTTTTTATTTTTTTTTAAGCAGCTATAGTTTTTCAATCGTGCCAACATCCACGCCTTCAGTCTTTTTGGATTTCATACCTGGGGTTTACATTAGAGAGTTTTTATTAATCTGGTTCCTGCCGCCCCCCCCCCCGTTCCACCAGAATTTTTTAATTACAACCCAAAC
>JAABNX020000021.1:17853553-17876738 GCA_015163995.2 Mormyrus lacerda
ACGTATGTCAGATGGTCGCTCCCGATTGCAATCGCTTAGAGAATAAACTTGGACCTTGCAACTTCTCCACGTCTCAGTGGTGAGTCTCTGCTGATCAACGGACCCGGGGGAGACGGCGTACTCCAACAGGGCCCCCTTAAAACTTTAAAGTCACGTGACGACTGAAGAGGGAGGTGGCTCCCGTGGATGAGTGTGGGGCCTTCCCCTGTAGGGCGACGCCGGCCCGGTGAGCGAGGGCGAACGAGAGCGAGCGGGAGAGTTAGAGAGCGAGAAAGCCAGAGGCGGAGTGGCAGGGGAGAGGGATTGCGTTTCACCCCCCTAAGCCGTCTTTGGCCGGCAGTAATGGTCCAGGCAATCAGGGGCAGTTACAATCCCCACAGAAGGTCTGGCTCGTGGAGGGAGAGGTGAAAACTTCAAAGGTGCATTTGCTCTGTCCATCTTACGTTGAGGTTTTCTAGCTTTTATATGACGGGCCAAGCCTATCAGCGGGGCTGGACACGTGTGGTTCTGTGCAGGGCGCTGTAGTCCGCCTGCCGCTGCCTTCCCCCGGGGGAGACGTTGCCACGGTGCTTGAGCTGGTAAACCTATTGGACCATAGCATCAGAGGCAGTGTCCTTTTCGGGATCCGCATGGCGTGTGCTGGGAACCCTGCTCATCTGCCCTGGCCGCATGAATCAAAGAACGGGCTGCGCCGCCGCCCTGCCGCCCGCACCCTGGCACCGGCCGCTAGTGTTGGATGCCGACGGCCGTGGCTTCAGACAAGCCGGTTGGCCATCTGCGCCGACGCCTCGGGACGTGTCACGCGGCTGCCGGCCCGCACGCACGCACCGGCACGGCTCATGCCATTATCCCTGCACCCAGGGATGTGATCTGGACCAGATGTCGGGGCGGTACTCCCTTCTGTTTACCTGTACATGAGCGTCAGGCCTCCTGCACCCCCCCTCCCCCCACACGCACGCATTAGCCATCCAACCTGACGCAGGAGGCTCCATATTGTAGACATTGTTGTTATTAGGCTGCTTTGCACATATTTCACGGTCTAATTCACGTGATTAACATTGTTCCTGACATCATTTCAGGTACTTGAGCTTCTTTAGGGATGTGGTTCACATTATCAGCCTCTCAGGGGAACAAGAGCAGAGCACCCCCAGGGACTGAGTCTGCGTAAGCTACCGCTGGGTTTTTTTTTTACAGCAATTAACATGAATCTTCGCAATACTTGATGCAGCTGCGGGACATGTGACATTCCCCACGCTGCCAGCTCCCCCATGCAATCATCCCCTTGCAGACATCCCTGTGCAGTCACCCTAATGCAGTCACCCCTGTGCAGCCATCACTGTGCAGTCGTCCTGATGCAGACTTCCCTGTGCAGCCGTCACCATCCAGTCGTCCCTGTGCAGCCGTCACCATGCAGTCATCCCAGTGCAGTCATCCCTGTGTGGCCATCATCATGCAGTTGTCCCGATGCAGTCGTCCCTGTGCAGCCGTCACCATGCAGTCATCCCGATGCACTCGACACTGTGCAACCGTCCCAGTGCAGCCCTCCCTGTGCAGTCATCCCTGTGCAGCCGTCACTGTGGAGTTGTTCCCTTGCAGTTGTCCCCATGCACAGCCCTGCCAATCGAGAGCCCCACCCTCACCATGTTCCAGAGGACCCAACAGGATCTTTTTCACCGACGGAGCGGGTCCATCAGTGGGGATAGAACGAAAAGCCACCTTCCATCAGTGTGATTCACTCCCCCCGGAACTGAATAAGCAGAAGGTATGAGAGAGAAAAAGGGGGGAAGAAGGGAGCAGGGCCATTTCCATCATTATTATGGGATGTATGGTGTTATCGCAGTTGATCTGTTACCGCTGACTCACAGCCTGTATGTGTCTCTAACTGCTCATTGCTTTCTCTGAATTGTACCTTATGTCAGTGGTAGCTCTGGAGAATGGTACTGTCCATGGGAAAAAGCAAATAATGATAGTTTTTAGGTGATGGGGGTGCAGGGGGGGCACATTGGCAGCCCATTAAGCCCCCATGCTCTTAAGTTGGATCCTCACACGCACGTGTGCGATTTCTGGCACAGACATGCAGTTCCCCTGCTGACGTGCGGGTGCATGTTCGCCCGATCTGCTGCACCGTGCTGCTGGCCATTTCCTCTGATCCCCTCGAGGACTAATTCATATCCATCCACTCCACTACCACGGCAACAAGTGCATCTGTGGTCTGTTTGCCCGTTTTCCCGTGTCTCACAACATTACCACAGTGGGGACATGGGCCGACTGTTAAACAAAAAGTTAAATACATATAAGTTAACGTACATTTTTGGCGAAGTATGGCACTTTTCTATGGGCTTGTCTGAGGTCAGCCCTAGTTTGATGCTCACTGTCTGGCAGCAGACGGTATGTCCTGGGTCCTTTGAGGCCGGCCACGGCTGGACGCGACATGAAAGCTTCCTCACTCCTGGCACGTAATTGAGCTGCAGATTTGAAGATCAGTCACTCTGAACCGGATCAGAGTCAGCTTGGCAACAGACGCGCCGCTGCCCTCTGTCTGAGCTATAATATTACTGCGCCTGGAAGGCCCCGTCCTGCTATTTCCAGTGATTAGACGTGTGTGGGAGGACCGGCTCACTCTTCAGAAGTCAAGATGGGGGAACGTTACCGACTGCTGGGAGGAGAGGATGGTTTTGATGGAGAAGTGAAATATCACATCTCCCTTCCCTCAGAAATTGGAACGGTCATTTCCTCCTCAACCTTAGTTACCTGAAAGATATGGCCTTACTTTCTAAACGAAAAAAACACTAAAAGATATGACCAGCCTTTTATTTTTGTGACTCGTTTTGCCTGCTATCTTAATTGGCCTGCCCTAACACTCACGAGGCTGGTTAATATGAAGATTTCTCACGTAAGGTACAGGACAGAGACAGCCCATTTGTGTGCATTTAGTCGTGCTTTGATGACAGTTGTTGTGTGATTCCTGCTCTGATACTGCTTACCCTTGTACCTGGGCATCCACTGGAAGATCAGCTTAGCTGCACTTACGCCTACTCGACTCCTTGACGGTAGTATGGTTGTAATGTGGTATTTGCTTTACTTGTATGTCGCGTTAGACAAAAGTGTCTGCTAGATGAAATAGATGCAGCGTAAATGTTACATCCAGCACGGGGCCTGGGTGAGCCTGCAGTGTTTCCCAGGCAGCACAGGACACGAGGCAGCTTGTGTCCTGGTTGGGATGCCAGCCATCACAGGGTCTTGGTTAAATGTCAGAAAATAGAAAGAAAAAAGTCCAGCAGAAATGAGAGATGCCTGCACACATGCTGTAAACTGAAATCTCCGGGCGCCGTCGGCCTCGCGCCACATTCCGGAAAACGCGATTTAATTAACGGAGAATTAAAGCGCACAGTTATTTTGATTAAAGGCACACGCCTTTTATTCCCCACACCTCCTGTGGTCCTGAGACTGGCTTATGATTTAATTTCGTTCGGTTTACTCTGAAAAAGCGGCATCCATCTGGAGGAGCCGCTCAGCGCACAGACTGGCCCCCGCTTGCAGCTTCCCGCCAAGCAAAACGCCCCTTTTAAGCCCCACCTTGGTGACACGGGGACAGCAAAGGGGAAGATTACACTTCTGTGGAACTACAGATTTCAATTTCCAGGGGAATGTTCTATTTCTTGTTACATCATCTTTCCTGTCTCCTATAATATGCAGTCCATATTATGAAGGGATCATCATGTCTTGCAGGGGAGTAGTGAGGCCAGGATACGATAGTCTGTATAGTTCATATTGTGCGGGGATTATTGTGAGTTATAAAAAATAATAATTTCTGGGCCTGCAAAACTCCATTCGAGGTATAAGTATATACCAGTGTTAATACTGAGCTTGCGACCCTGACTAGGGTAATTGGTTAAAAGGTGGACTGAAAATACCCGGTTCAGTAAAGTAAACTGAAGCACATGGTTCAGGTGGTACTTAAGGAGGATTGTGACGGTGAGGCTGAGGTGGATCTGAAAAACCGGTTGCTTTGGTTGCTTGTCGCGGTTTGGAGCTCATTTTCAGGTGATGCTGGCCGGCGGCCCAGCCCCAAATGGGAAACCCCTGAGCTCGTTGACGCATCACACTCTGTCAGCAGTGGCGCAGTCATACTTGCTTCCTCATCACCCCCCCCTCCACCAGGGAAAAGGATGGAGGGGTCGGGGGAGCAAACTGAAGACCCATTGTCAGTTTAATGGTTATTTAAAATTTAGCATGTGGGGTGGAGGGAGAGAAGGCAGGACATCCAGGAAGACGAGGGCTTGGTCAGGGAATGAAAGGGGCAGTTTAGCCATGTGCCTTGCCTCAGGGGTAGCTGTGCCCCGGGTCGGCGGTGTACCCACTCGAGGCTCAATAACAGCGTCACGTAGGGCCCCGGCGTATCAGAGGCTGTTGAGGAGCAGGTGCATAGTGGGCTGAGTTGCAGCGTTGACAGGAGGCTGCAGGATCTCCTTTGTTTTGATTTGCCCGCATGCTGTGCGTAGCTACCTGTGGGACAATTTATGCCGCTTTGACAGTTTTTTTATTTTTACACTTCATTTGTTGAAGGAATTCACACAAAGGGGTGGTGTGGTGGCTCAGTAGGTAGAGCTACTGCCTCACACCTTGTGGGTCGAGAGTTTAAATTCCGCCCTCAGCCCTGTGTGCGGCGTCTGCTTCCCGATGGCTATACCCCAAAACTGTTTTTTCGACTGTTCCCGTCCCTCGAATACTTGCTGTCTAAAGTTGAAAGTTCATGCAAATGACGAGGGAAGGAATGAGTGAGTTAGTGAGCAAGGTAACGCGCACAAAAAGCGGTATTGGGACACACTTGCATCCACTTGCACACTTACCATGCTCTGCCTGTATGTATGTATGAAGTCATCACTGAAGTGGTGAATTTCTCTTCCCCAAAGCGTACTCTCGACTGGACTTCCACATGCCCGCGGCAAAGGGATGATTTGAGTGAAAATTGGCCCTCAATGACTCGCTCACTAAGGTATTGGGACACTTCAACATCTGGAATTAGGGAAACTTCCTGGGTGAAGGGAGGGTAGTGGGGGAGGGGGGTGCAAATCGGAGTTTTGGGATGTAGCCCCTGTTGTGTGGGTGTCCTTGGGGGTTCTGGTAATCTCAATATGTGCTGTTGGTATTTCTAAAATTTCATCTGGTGTGTATCCTGTGATGAACTAGAGGCCTGAGCTGTCTGGCATCAGCTCTAGGTCCTTCCGTGACCCTGTCCAGGATGGGTGCATGGAGGTAATATGGATGGATTCACATGGAGGGCGTGGTGCTGGGGCTAGCCCTAGGACATGGTACCGTAGGCTGAGGCATCACAGGAGCTGCATGATGGGAACTGCTGCTCGTGTAGCTCAGCCGTGAACAACGAGCAAAGCCAACAGCAGCTTGTGGCTTGAGTGGTCATGTGGGCGTCCTCGAGATCCCACTACAGCAATCTCCACTCCCCTGAAAGATTTTTCACATTTCATTAGTCATTCAGAGGATGCTGTCGTTAGGGCCCGCCCCACTGTCTCAGTGGCCCTAGGCAAGCGAATCAGGGAGGGGGTCCCCCTCGATAGGTCTCATCCAACTCTGGCAGGAGGGGGACTTGATAGATTTCCTCTCCTCTGTTGTCATCTGGCTTTTTAAATGTAATTTCCTTGTCTTTCCTTTTCCCTGTTTTGTGTTACTCTCTCTTAATGATGTTGTCATGTATCACAACACACCCATGTAAAACACATTGGGGTGACTCTCTTGTGAAAGGCGCTATATAAAAATAAATTGAATTGAGTTGAATTGAATTTCACCCATCAGGTTGGACCCTCTTCTTCTACCCCCTTGTGCCAGTTGGACCCCCGTCTGCCAGATGTGCCCCCTTCTACTAGATGGGCCCACTCCAATCTGGTTGGACCCCCTTCTGCTGGTTAGACCCCCTTCTGCTGGTTATACCCCCTTCCTACTGGTTGGACCCCCTTCTGCTGGTTGGGTCCTCGGTAGTGGACTAATTTGATTATGTTTAGATTCGGCCCTGGATGTCCTACAAATATACACTTCCAGAATTCAGGTTAAGCACCTTGACCGAACAGCAGATCCATGTACTACAAGATTCCACCTCTCACTGGCCTCTGTTTCAGCACCAACCCTGAGGCCCCCTTCCCCAGTCAAGGATATTTCTCTAGGTTTTATTCCTCCCTGCCGTTTTCCCTTCAGCCACAACGTTTGTTTGTGGAGGCCCCGTATCGCAGGGGCGCAGCAGACACAGGAGCCGCTCCCTAGCCAGGCGGCAGGTGCCGGCGCCCGTCTGACCAGCTCTGGCCTCCAGCCCCCGTCGCAGACGCGCGCGCATGCTCCAGATGGCACCGCTCTCGCCGTAAACCAAACCGCCGTCAACTTCACCAATAACAAGGCCACCGGCGGGGGCCGAGGAAAGGGGCCCCTTGGGTCGGCATTTGTTTTTCAGGCAGATGGACATCTGCGTTTCCCAATCCGCCCCCCAGCCCACCCCAACCCTCAAGGCCACTGTGTTCCCTGCTGCTTGAATGTTTAATGGACCGGTAGTGCCTGCTGTTCCCTGTGTGCACAAGCATCCAAACAATTATAAAATCTCTGGGATCACAGGCCAGAAATGCGCAGTTACTCTCTGAGGAACCACTAACCCGCACCCCCACCACGTGTACAATAAAGCCGTTGACGTACGAAAAATGTGCTACGTCCCACAAGTGCTACAGGAACATAAGTACACCCCTCCCTTCCCTGTGTCCCTCAGGCAGAATCCCCCATGGGTCTGACTGTCTCCTATGCAAGTGCAAAACTGTTACGGGCTGAAGATGACACATGTGGGAATACATGCTCCCCATCAAGGTGTAACTCATCGTCATTGATTTATAGAAAAATAAAATATAACGATTCCGAACAGCGAATGGTGTAACGGCTGCAAGGCCGGGCGCTGAGCAATGCGATCTGATGCTAAAGAGCGTATTAATTTGCTGCCCCGCTTCAAAACGACTTTAAGGCTCTAATTGTAATTAATTAGTTGCCTGCTCGTTACTGAAACTTGGGGAAATGGCATAATGAGGGTCCGCTGCCTCTGAGTGTATTCCGGGGTCGCAGAAGCGAAGCGGCAGCAGCGATCCCTATTTGGGGGGATCACATCAATTCCGTAGACATTGGGGCCATAAACAACTGCCTCCCTCTATGGAATAAAACGTAATATCAGAGAATACTCCTTAATTATAACCCATGTGTGTTGTGTACAGGAAGAAAACGTAACTGATGGTGGAATAAAGTAGAACATTTTCCCCGGATCAAATATTTCAAGTCATCTTTTTTGATGTCATTTAGTAAGTGAGACATCTGACTCTTTTGCAATGTTCACACTCTTAGTCTGCGGTGAAGGTGGCCTCTTTTAACCGTAGCCCCCTCTCTGCTCTTGGTCGCCTCATGGTAAATGGTGTCACCTCTAAAACAGTCGTTTATCTGTCTCGTCTATATGGGTGAAGCCACCTGTTTGAGGTGAGCCTGCATGGGAAAGTAGGGCAGAGCTTGTGTGTTGGGGGAGACTGGGGGGGGGGCTTATCTGCCCTCCCCATCTCCAGCCGGGAGATCAGGTGGCAGGGCCTGACTGTTAGGGCACTCTGTCTGGAGGTATAAATGCTGGGCGGGAAATGGTCCCCCCCCAGAGAGACGCCATCCTGCACAGCAACAGAGCCATTAGAGAACAAGCTGGGAAAACAGACAGGCAAAAAGGACGGCCGGCTGCCTGTCTGCAAAGGACCCCAAGGGACCGAACGCCAGCTGAGAAACATAAACAGGGTAAGGGGCCAATCGACACGCCGGGCTGAGCCGGCTCAGCTGTTTTTTGTTATTGAGATGACAGAGGGGTGAGGCGTTTGGGAGACGGGCACAGGCACTAAGGGAGAGGATAGCATTTCCGAGGACAAGCATGCCATCATGTGTCTCTTACAGGAGGATCACGGTAAGTCAGATAATCAGTTGATTAGCAGGTTTAGGAATTGACTGAATGAATGATTAACCTGGTTTGCTAAAGGATACTGCTAAGGGCTCCAAATGATCTAACGTAGGCGTTCCCAGTTCAGTGGCAAGTCGTTCACTGGCCCACAGAGCGCCGAGGGTTTGAGGGAGAGCTTGGTAAATTCCTAATAATAACCAATATATTTTCACGGCATGTCTTATTTATAACATCAGACATTGCATTGACATGTGCATTTTAGGATCTGAAAAATTTTAAACTTAATAAATCTGTCCGATCAATCCACCACTCCATTTGTTGCTGGTCCGCTGTCATCGGAAGGTTGGGAACTCCTACTGTAACGTGATTGCTGATTGGCCAGTGTTAAAGTGTCAAAGATTGCATATAACATTCTTCAGGTAGAACACTGACCTTTTTACCACTTAAATTCAGAGGGATTATGTAAACGGTCCTCATTTGAGCCCAGTTAACATGCTAGGTTTTGCAGCAATACTTCTGCTGCACAGGCACACCTGAGGCCAGCTCAGCAAATGTGCCCATTTAGCCAAAAAGCTTTGTCTGTAGAAAAAGAAGGTGTTTCTTCCCCGGGGCTTTACCAGCCAGCAGAGGGGAATCCTGAAGCCAAGGACAGGGATCAATCCCAGAATCTTAACTCATGAATTTTACAGCAGGTTTAAATGCCACCGGCTGAACCTGGCAGTTTTATGGGGTCACGGCTGACCAGCTTCTGTTGAGCTGGGAATCAGGTGAATTTGGCAGGACCTGCTTCATGACTTCTGAAATAAATCTGTGTTGCACCTTTTTTTGGGGTCAAGCGATAGAGTTGTCCATGTCTCTGCATGTGATGGAGCTCACTACAAGGCCTAAGTGGCTTTTAACTCATGCGCCTAAATGCCTGTCTTGTATCTCCAAAAGGATGCAAGGTGACCCTGACATCATGGAGGATGGGTCCGGGCACTCGGAAACCCCCTGGCGCTCCGTCCCACTGGAGTTGCACCATCCCTACTCCAAATTCTCCGACTGGAAGTTTAAGCTCTTCCGCGTCAAGTCCATGGAGAAAGCACCCCTGCCGGGAGACTCTCAGCCAGCCAGAGAGCAGCCGCAAAGGGGGCCACCGGAAGCCTGCACCCCAACACCCCCAGAAGTGGCCGTGGGGGAGGGAGAGGGGATGAGCCTGGGGCCCCCCGGGAGTGTGATGCGCCTCTGCCTGGGGGGGAAAACCAAGGAGAGCCTGGAGAGCGCGGGGCTCCGCGTGGATCGTAAGCTGCAGGAGATTGACACCCACATGAACCACCTGAGGTACGACAAGTAATAATAACAACAACGGCAGTCATTATGGCATTATTAAGATAATGATAATAAATGAACAAATAACTGTTTTTTTCTTACCTGCTTCAATATTGCTAATGAAAAATTTTCTCTATGGGCATTTAAAATGGCAATATCGCAGAAATTCTAATTTATCATGGATGCACTTGCTTTAGTCATTAATAAGGAATCAACAAATAATTTTATGTTAAGCTACAAGTTTGATTATTTGAAATCTTGTTCTGGCCGAGTAGCTCTTGATATAATTGAGTATGTGTTTGGCTGGCAGGGCCCTGTGCCGCCTGTGTGGCACAGCGCTGCGCAGAGTGAAAGGCGGACCAGAGCGGGAGGTCCAGGGTGAGCTGGACGAGAGCAGCAGGATCTCACTCCGCAGGATGGGCTGCAAGGCCAAGGGCTGGCCTGAAGTCATCCTGAAGGTCTTCAAGGTGGACGTGGCGGGGGACATGGAGACGGTGCATCCACCCTTCTTCTGTCACCGCTGCTGGAAGGCCGCCATGAGGGGGGGGGGCTTCTGCTGCTTCTCGGGGACCCAGCTGGCCCAGTGGACGCCGCACTCGGCTCTCTGCCATCTCTGCTTTCCCAGGAAGCCGTCACTGCAGCGGAAGCGGAGGAAGCGCTGTCAGCCGTCCCGGGGAGCCCTAGCCAGGGCCAAGCGGCTCAAAAGCGACCTCCACACCCACAGCCTGGTGGACAATGGCCGGCCGTGGAGAGCGGCGGACCAGGGGCTCGGCAGCAATGCCTGGCTCAGGCCCAACCTTCAGAAGGCTCTGTGGGTCCGTAACATCACTCGCTGCAAGAACGTCCACCTTGGGGCAGACCGGCTCCATGAAGACTTCCCTATTGACTTTGTCCGTGCTGTGACCTGCCAGGTGTGTGACCACCTCCTGGCCGAGCCGGTGCAGTCACCATGCAAACACCTCTTCTGTCGAACCTGCATCCTGCAGTACAGCCGTGCCGTGGGTCAGCACTGCCCGGCTTGCGGCCTCCCCTGCTCCCCCTTTGACCTGGTGAGCCCCACTAAGGCCTTTCTGGGCATCCTGAACTCCATCCCACTATGCTGCCCCAAGGACGGCTGTGGGGACCCCGTTCCACTGGGGTCCTTTGGGACCCACTGCTCAAGTCACCAGGAGGAGAAGGAGGAAGAAGACCAGGCCAGCAAACGACAGTGGCAGACCTACAGCAATGGCTACATGCCCATCAACAAAGGCGGCAGGCCCAGGCAGCACCTGCTCTCGCTGACCCGCCGGGCTCAGAAGCACCGGCTGAGGGACCTGAAGAACCAGGTGAAGATGTTTGCTGAGAAGGAGGAAGGTGGAGACATCAAGTCCGTGTGCCTGACGCTCTTCCTGCTTGCGCTCCGGGCTGGAAATGAGCACAGGCAGGCCGACGAGCTGGAGGCCATGATGCAGGGTGCGGTTTACCGGCATCTCCGCTTTCATGTCTATCTCCCCCAGGCTGAGCCCCTGGTGCTTATGCATTCTTACTTTGGAAAGCATTATGTGTCCAAAAACATACGTTTTCATTGTAACAATGCACAGTGGTAGTCTCAGGTAAAGAACACATAATTTGCTTGCATTTGTAGTCATTTTCCTGTCTGTCAGGACAGAGCAGCAAGCCAGGGGGTATACAGAGCCTCGCTCATAAAATAAACACTCTCATTAAGAGCCTGTTTAGATCTAGACAGGACCTCTGCAGCATCAAGAGGGGCAGGCGTTGTATGACATTAAATGACACCAGCAGCATGCTTTTGTCCCCTGGGAAACCAGTGCCATCTGGCATCTGTTTTCATCATCAGCCAAGAGACCCCTACTCTGCCAGTTCCACCACTCCAACCTCCTGTCCTATTGTGACAGTAATAATCACTAGAAATGTGCTACCTCATTACGGAATATTTGCCATTGTCATTCTTTTGTGTAACGAGTGCTTGTTTGATAAAACAGCTGGACGACACATCATCATCAGCCTCTAATGATCACCACTATTAAAAATAATGCTGTATGTTTTTGAAACTAATTTCCCTTTTGCCCTGTGTCTTTAGGTAGGGGATTTGGCCTGCATCCTGCAGTGTGTCTAGCGATAAGGGTCAACACCTTCTTGAGCTGCAGCCAGTACCACAAAATGTACCGCACAGTGAAGGCCACCAGTGGGCGCCAGATCTTCCAGCCCCTGCACACTCTGCGTAGCGTGGAGAAGGAGCTCCTTCCAGGATTCCATCAGTTCGAGTGGCAGCCGGCACTCAAGAACGTGTCTAGTGCCTGCAATGTGGGAATCATTGATGGGGTGGCCGGATGGGCTGCCTCCGTGGATGATGCACCGGTGGACACCATTGCACGCCGATTCCGCTATGATGCCGCTCTGGTGGCGGCCCTGAAGGACCTGGAAGAGGATATTATGGAAGGGCTGAAGGAACATGGCCTTGAGGACTCAGAATGCACGGGAGGGTTCAAGGTGTTGGTGAAGGAGTCATGTGACGGCATGGGGGATGTCAGTGAGAAGCATGGAGGTGGACCGTCCGTACCTGAAAAGGCTGTACGATTCTCCTTCACAGTGATGTCAGTCTCTGTCCAGGTAGAGGGACGTCAGGAAGCGATCAGCATCTTTCAGGAGTTAAAACCAAACTCAGAGCTGTCCTGCAAGCCGCTCTGTCTTATGTTTGTAGACGAGTCAGACCATGAGACCCTCACTGCTGTGCTGGGGCCTGTGGTGGCTGAGCGAAATGCCATGAGGGAGAGTCGGCTCATCCTGTCCATTGGAGGGCTTCCTCGCTTCTTCCGGTTCCAGTTCCGGGGCACGGGCTACGACGAGAAGATGGTGAGAGAGATGGAGGGCCTTGAGGCTTCTGGGTCCACGTACGTCTGCACCATGTGTGATTCCACTAGAATGGAGGCATCCAAGAACATGGTTCTGCACTCTATTACAAGGAGCCACGAAGAGAACCTAGAGCGCTATGAAATCTGGCGGACCAACCCCTTCTCTGAGTCTGTGGAGGAGCTTCGGGATCGGGTCAAGGGCGTCTCAGCTAAACCTTTCATGGAGACCCAACCAACCCTGGATGCCCTGCACTGCGACATAGGCAATGCCACCGAATTCTATAAAATCTTCCAAGATGAAATCGGTGAGGTCCATCTGAAGGGCAATCCTAGTCGGGAGGAGAGGAGAAGCTGGAGGTCAGCTCTGGACAAACAATTGAGAAAGAAGCTGAAGGTGAAACCTGTCATGCGGATGAATGGCAACTACGCCCGTCGGCTCATGACCCGGGAGGCGGTGGAAGCTGTGTGTGAGCTGGTACCTTCGGAAGCCAGGAGGGAGGCTCTGAAGGAGCTCATGGAGCTTTACCTACAGATGAAGCCAGTATGGCGGGCCACCTGCCCGGCCAAAGAGTGCCCTGACCAGCTCTGCCGGTACAGCTTCAACTCCCAGCGTTTCGCCGACCTCCTGTCCACCACCTTCAAATATCGCTACGACGGCAAGATCACCAATTACCTTCACAAGACCCTTGCTCACGTGCCCGAAATCATAGAGCGAGATGGCTCCATCGGGGCCTGGGCCAGCGAGGGAAACGAGTCGGGCAACAAGCTTTTCCGGCGTTTCCGCAAGATGAACGCGCGGCAGTCGAAGAGCTTCGAGCTGGAGGATGTGCTGAAGCACCATTGGCTCTACACATCCAAATACCTGCAGAAATTCATGGAGGCCCACCGGAACTCTGCTAAGGCCTTGGAGGCCACCATCGACCCAGTGGAGTGCCAGGATGATAATGACGTGGTGCTGGATGTCACAAACTCACTGGACCTTTAAGGATGTGGAAAGGGTTTAGAAATCAAGGTGAAAAGAATCAGAGTTGGCGTTTTTTGTGTGTTAAATGTGTCATTTTTCTCTTTATGCTGACAGGGAATTTGCTCCCAGGGATAACGGGGAAGCTCACTTTGACCTACTGTCATTTTTGTTTATTACTTAAATGGATTTTGAGATGTCAGAGCAAAGTGTTCTGGGTTTTTAATTACATTTTTGGGTTTTCTTTAATTCTCCGTGAGCTTTTGGGGAATTGAAAGAATATGTATTGATAATGATTTAATATCCATTCTCTTTGTCATTATATGACTTGCATTTGTCCTGATTATTTTATGAAAATCCCTTTCATTTAGCTGGATGGATATTTCCTGTCACCTTTATCCTTCCTCAAGTTCATATGTACAAAAAATGTTGGCGGCTTTTTCATATTCTTTGTTCAGATTGTCTGAGATAATTTTTGCCTCACATAAAATATTGGAAGGCTTATTGTTTTTTCAGGATGTGACACATCCATGAATTTATACAGGGATATTATTTATGAAAACAGATTAAAGTGTTGTAAGTCATGGCAAGGTAATTGTGGTGAGGGGGCATACATTACGTAGATGGTGTATTTATCACCATGGCAAGAAGAAAATGGAGTTAAAGAATCTGAGGTTGTCTTTGTGCCAGTAAAAATGATTGCTTTAGGGCTTTTTATTGGGATTCCAGGGTGCAAAACGACTTTGAAATCACTTTTCAGCACCTGCAGGGACAAAATCAGCTATTTTGCCTTCACTCCTACTACTGATGTAGAATTTGTGAACCTCGTGTTTATTACAAGAATTTCTACGCCATTGTCTGCCTGGAGATGAATTCTGTTGTTGTTTTGCTTTTGAAATCTGCTCATGGGGCCCCCGTGTTTTTGTGTCTGGAGCCAGCTGCTCATCTTCAACGTGAACGTTCACTTCTGCATTTCTGCCCAGGAACAGTCTGTTGGCCCTTAAGCACAGCGTTTCACGGCTGCCAGCATAGCCCAGCATAGTTAAATATGTGTTTTACCTATGGTGTGGCATTTTCACATTTTTTTTAAGAGCATGGAAGTGGAAGAATCACAGCTACAAAAAATATAATTAGAGGGAACAGTATAGTTACAGTTGAAAACATTTTGGTGTACTTTAGTGTGCTTTTAAGTTTTATGTTTATACTTAAACTTATGGTTATATTTTTGGGAAGGATTTTGAACATTTATGTCCCATGTTTAATAAGGGATTTGTACTTTTGGTAACATATTCTTATTGCATAATATGATTTCTTGTGAAATGTCATCTTACCTCCTTTCTTTCCTGCTGTTATTGTTTGATGTAATGTATGTACACTAAGGCTTCTGACACTGTTATATTTTGGTGGATATTAGCCTTGCAGTTAACCACTGTTTATTAACCTTTCTTAAATGGGGAAATATTTGCGTATGATATCAATGTACAATTTGTTGTACATTGTATTCATCTTACTTAGATTTTTGCACTTTTCCTTAAGGCACAGACTTTCCAAATGTTTACATAATTTCACATCTGCAATAATTCTCATGTTTGACAACTGTATAAAAATTACACTATTTAGATTTTCAGTGAAACTTCTATAATTTACATTTATTTGGATAAAAAAATCCTTTTGCTGTATTTTGAGTTGATTATATATAGTATGGTGTTTTTAGTTTTGTAATGTACTTTATAACACATTGTTTTTATAATTTGCTGAGATCCTGCACTGGGTATGCAGCTCTGGAATCTGAATGGGTGGATTGTTTTATGTTTTATTGAATGCTGATTAATTTTAACATGGAAGCACATTTGATTTGCAATAAATAAATTCAAATGATTATCCTTCAAATGGTGTATATTTTACTCTGTTCTGTGTCATGAAATTCAAAGCACAATACAGACCTTATAATGTAACTAAGTGTTTCATGACATTAAGATCTATAATATTTTATGTATATAGATGAAACTCCAAGTCTGAAAATGACATAACCAACTTTATTATTTATGTATTTCATTTAGACACTCATTACAATATTATGCATATAGGATTGCAAATGCCAATGAATTCACATAAAAAAAGACACTGGCTATAAAATTAAGTAAAACAGAATATTAAAACAAAAGGCATTTCTTTCTGTCAATCGGCATGTTACAGTACCATCCATTTTCTGTGATTGATTGTCCTATTCAGGGTCATGGTAGGAGGTGGGGGGGCACAAGGCAGGGTGGAGCATTAACTCATCACACTCACACACCAGTCACATATACGGGCAATTTGCTAACTCCAATTGGCCTCAGCATGTTTCTGTACTGTGGGGGGAAACTGGAGTGACTGGAAGGAACCCCACAATGATAGAACATGCAAACTGCACACACGTGGGACCCCGGCAGAGACTTGAACCCTGGTCCCAAGGCTGACCACTGCACTACATTATGCCTCTTTGCCGCTATGTTACAGTCTGCAGTATAAAAAGCCAGTATAAAACATTCTCTATGTATGGAAATTATAATCAAGCACCGGGTCAATCAAACAGCCTTCTGAGAAAGCTCTTCTTGGTGGGGGTCATCCTGAGGCGGATGGGGGCTTTACGGTGCTGTGATTTCATGGTGACACGTTTCAAAGGTGTGGCAGTGCGCGGTGGCGTCATCTCCTTCCGCGGCATGCCCCCATGGTCCAGGCAGAAGTATTTGCTGTTGTTCTGGGAGAGCTTAATGAGTAGAGTCTCAGTCAGGTCCATGCACTGGGCATGGACCCAATGACCACCCTCCCCCCCGGAGCAGAAGATCATGGCAGGCCGGTGCAGCTCGGTGGAGTAGTAGGGCACCCATGTGTTGGGATCTGCCTGGCAGCCCAGGCAGCAGCTCATCCAGTAACCCGTTTGGGACTCATCCTCTTCATCCTCTTCATTGTAGGTGTCGCCATCGCCATCATCACTGCTATCTTCTAACTCGTGTGGCTCACGGCCAAAGTACAGCTCCTCAGAGTCCTCCAGAGGGGCGGAGTCCTCAAAGTCAGTGGATTCTTGACTACAGCCTTGCATTGCTTCCTCACCACTTCCATCTCCCTCCATCTGGAAGCTCACCTGGTAGAAGTTGTGGGCATCTGGCTGGGCTGATCTACCCTCGGTGGGCACCCCGATCAAGGCACTCCCCTTTCCCAAGCTCCCCCCGAACCAGGTACGGCTGTGTGTGATCTCCCCAGTCCATGGAGGTGGATCTCGAGGTTCGATGTGGATCCCAGCATCGTCCAGCACCACGTTGTTGCACTCAAGCCGTTTCTGGGTCTCAGAGTGGTAGCCGCCCAGGACCACGTACTCGTGGCCGGGACCTGATTTGACAGTGATGGTACTGGTCAGTGAGAGGCCATTGTCCATGATGTTGCATGAGAGCACCGGGCCACCTAAGAGTAACTGGACCTGGATACGGAGCAGACGTACCGGCCGGGTGTCTGAGGACAGATTGTGGCCCCCTAAAACGTAGATGCAGTCATCCCGTGCCAGGGCCATGTGAAATGACTGCCCGTCAGTGAGCTCTGGGATAGTGTGGGAGGAGCAGCAGCCAAAATCTAGGTCTATGAGGAACACCTGTGGTGGACAGTCTATCACGCTGTTCCACGTCTCTGTGGTTCTCTCACCCGGCGGCCTGTAGCAGCGACCCCCAAAGAGGACACAGGCTCGCTTGCCCCGGCTGTACACCACACTTGCCGTGTGCCCAAATCGTGGTCCTGGCATCTCACCCACCAGCTCCTTCTCCTGGCAGCGCAGTGTCACCTTGCGATTGCTGCCGCGGCCGTCCTGGTTCAGAAGGTAAAGGCTTCCAGAGATCTCATTGTTGGGAGTGCGGCCTCCGTGAATGAGGTAGCACTCTGCGTCAGAGCCCCAAGGCTCTAGGTGGGCC
Organism: Mormyrus lacerda; assembly: GCA_015163995.2. Lineage (NCBI taxonomy): Eukaryota > Metazoa > Chordata > Actinopteri > Osteoglossiformes > Mormyridae > Mormyrus > Mormyrus lacerda. The sequence continues at coordinate 17,870,579 of JAABNX020000021.1, forward strand.
ACAGCAGGGCAGCGCAATGGAGGAAGGTAGCAGGAATCGTTAGAGAAGGAGACAGGACGCAACTTGAGATCTCCCCTCTTCAAACGCACCATAAAAAGCCCTGTTGGACAGGAGCGCCTTGGCCAGCCTTTCTGCCCAAATAGGAAAATGTCCCCATCCAGTGATAGTAAGGAACATCCAGGCTGCAGAAGGCTTGCACAGTTCACTGCACTCACTGGCTGTAAGGTCATACTGCAGTAGGGGAAGAGTGGGAGACATGAGTTCATGTATTTTAATCACAAGGCCACAAAGGACATAAAAATGTTGTATTTTCACTCGTTAAAACATGACATCCATTAAACTTTTATATACGCTTACTTAATTTGAACTTTTTAATGTTTCAGAGTCCTTCGTCATTACTGAAACAGAACACCCCGGAACCCTATATTGCTTATGACAATTTGACAGGCGGACAGTACGGCTACGGCTATAGGACTTATGGGATGTAGTTTTTACACCCATATTTACGCTTTTGTTTAAGGGACACGAAACAACATTTCCCACAATTCATTGCTTATGTTTTCCCGGGGATAGGACAGACGGTTTTAAGGTATTGTATCACAACCTCCTGTACTACCTAAATATTGATCATAATTATGAGAATGTACGTCCCTTCATAGACTTTAATCACGCCCATTCATAATATACATACGGATTAAAAATCTTAAACAGAAGTATAGGAAACATGTTATTAATGTGAAACTGGTCTAACATGGAAACACTGAAGCTGAGCAGGCTGGTAAACGATGTGGTAACGGCGTCTGCTGCTCGTTTCACTGTAAAATGTTTATGCTATTGTTTAATGCATCAAGATAATTCACGATATAAGATGCGTTTGGCTCGCTTTTTGTACCTAAAATCTTCATTACAGTATTTTTAACCTCCGGTGCACTTGAACAACATTTTGTAATAAAATGTTCGCAACATGTGTTGCATGCGAGATAATGTAGTTATGCACTATTCCGGTATTATTATCTATCACCTAGGCAATGTCACATTTTTTAAAATTACAAGAATTTGGCTGTGGCCTGGTTGTACATGTTTATGATAACGGTCGATGGATAAGTTTTGTGTGCTTTAGTATTTCATACGAGTTGGCATCGCCTCTTACCTTTTTGGACTTTCCTAGTGTCACTGAAGACAGCTTGGTAACAGTCTTGTCCTGATATGTTGCAGGCTATGCGTAAAGCTACACTGGTCCTACTGACAGAACACAGATGGTGAGGTTAACGGCCCCTGACTGCTGTGCGAAGTAGGTGGGCATACAGCGTTTCTTCCTCTGTTGTCTTTGAATCCCATCAGCTATAGTATAGTGTTAATGTTGCTAAGAACAAAACTTATTTAATGCATCAGTACACTTTCTCAGGATATTTGTAACTCTTAGTAGCTCATTGTGTATATTTTCCCGTACAGTCCACCAAAAATTGTACCTGCCAAGTAGGAATGATTAAAAAAAACATGTCTTTGAAATAAGTAAGTGATACATCATAAAAATGAAGGGGATGATTTCTTGTGGCTGATGAGGTGAATTAAACAGATGAATGATGGGACCTTTAAAGGTCAAGAAGAGAAACGCAGACAGGAAATACTATAGCCAATTCATCATGCTGGTCCCTGCCCTTGGGTGGCTCATGTTATAGTGAGTATCTACTTAGCTGTGAGGATTGTGTTTAGTATGTAAAGATGTCCTCTTTACCTACTTAACATTAGTGGAGAATACAAAAAACTGTGCACCGGTGCTGGAGAACAGGTATGCCTGTCACCTGGGGCCACGCTGGAAGAAGAAAAAAATGGAGAATTCCGAAGCACAGAGTGTAAACTGGCACGTAGAGCTGGTGTAATTATGGCCGTGTGCGATACTAGCTTGTAAACTTTGCAATTAATCCTTTGCATGGCATTGGTGATTAATTACAGTGAAGCCGTCTGTGTCTCATCCATAAAGTGTAATGTAAAGTGTCTCAGGAAACATACTTTCTGAAAAGTTTTTAAGTAGTGATTTTGCTGCAGATCTGCCCAATGTTTGCTTTAATGTTCCCCATGTAATGTGTAATAGTGAAACTCATTGGGATATAATTCCCAGAATCCCCACTTTTTTATTTTATGACTCCATATATATGCCTATAAAATGGGGAAATTCTCTACCTGCAGTGAACCCGTGCTCCGAATTATCTGCTGTGAGCACAGCGGCCTGAAAAATGTGCTGTTGCGCAGCGTCCTGTTTTTCATTAACTCTCTTCACTCCGTTTCACCCGGGAGGAGCCATTGGTACACAGGGGCAGCTGTACGGCGCTCGAAAGCAGCTTGTGTTTTTTTTTTTATTATTGTGGGAGACACACAGGAGCACGCAAAACAGGACTGCGGCCACAGCAACCCGAAAAGATCGTTAGAAGACGGAAGATAAACAGCCACGCACCTGCGTCTCCACTCTGTGAGGGGAATGTGTGCGTTTAGTCTCTGTTCCTGGGGGCCTCTATGAGTTTGGGGAGCTGGTTTGGGGTACGTGGTCAGAGCCAAGAGATGCTATCCTATTGCCATTTAATGGGTAGTTTGCTTCTTATTGACTTGGTTTACTTTACATATAGTGCTGTTGCATCAGTAATGGATGCCTCTCACTCTGGCTGTTCAGCGTTTTCACAGTCCCTGAAACTCCAAATATCGGAATGAATTAATGAATGCCACAGTTTCTGTCTGATATTTTACTAGTTAAATGCCTTTATAGTATTTGGTGTACTTGTGATTGTTGTGAATGGTATTAATAATTCAGCCTGTGTGCTATTCTGGCCATAAGAGACCTGACTTTGACATTCAGTGATGTTCAATCCTTTTTCATGTAGAGAAAGTACATCCAGTATTGTTGCTTTTATCAAGCCCCCTACCTCCTTTCTATGGCCTGACCCTCTCTGCTTCTTTTGACCATTAGATTATTTTAGGTGGAAAGATGTTCAGAACATTGTGTTCCAAAATAAATAAAAACCCATGGATTGTAGAATGCGAATCTGTTCAGGAGACAGGCAGTAGTAACTTCAGCTGATGGGGAATGGGGGTGAAACGTAGCATGTAGCTATGCTGCGTTTTCCCCTGTCTTGTACTTTGTGTGGTCTTCACTGTCCTTTAGACTGCTGTAGACTGCAGAGTAAAATTGGGGGGGGTAGTTACACTTGAGATGGTTATTTTAGCTTTGTGCTTTGTTATGTGCTGCTCCCACCACCCACTTTCTCTAGTGGCCTTTGAAAATGTTTTTTTTTTTTTCTTTGTATGCTGGCCAGGTCAAGGAGTTTTGCTCTTGTCTTCTCTGGAGATTTCTGTAAACTGTTTTAAAGAGCGTCCTTGGCATTTGGGGCTGATCTGACTTGACTGCGAGTGGGGAAATGTCACAGTGCGGCTGCGCCTACAGCCGTTTGCCTCTCCTCTCCCGGTCAGTGTGTGCTGCCTTTGGGTCCGGACAGGTGTGAGGCGGGATGCCGGTGGTGCCGGGCCGAGCCAGTGTCGCGGCCTATGAGCAGGCAGTGGTGGACACCTTGGAGTTTCTCTGCAGCTCCTCTCAGCAGTCCTATGAGGGCTTCCTGAGCTCCTTCACTCACCTCCCAGCAGGTGAACTTCACGCCCATAATTCTTTAGAACTTTGCAAAAGCACAACAGTGTAGTTATGTGACTCTTTCATGCTCTGTCACTTCTGGAGAAGATATCATTCATTCATTACTTGGGGTCATGAATTAGAGTACTGTTTGTGTTCCTGAAGCTGTGACTGGAATGGGCCTAATGCTGTACTTAAGTAGGGTACGTTCCCTGAATTAATTAAGGAAGTAGATACACTATATAGATGAAAGTCCTGGGACACCTGGCCATTATAGCTTCAGGAAATTTTATGACATGCCATTCTAAATCTACAGACATCAATATGGAGTTGGTTCCCCTTTGCAGTTGTTCTTGCTGTCATTTTTCTTGGGAGGCTGTCCTCAAGGTTTTGGAGTGTGTCTGCGGGATTTTTTGCCTGTTCATCCAGAAGAGCATTTGTGAGGTCAGGCACTGATGTTGGCAGTGAAAGCCTGGTTAACAATCTGCATTCTAATTAATCCCAAAGGTGTTTGATGGGGTCGAGGTCAGTGTTCTGTTCAGGCCAGTCAAGGGCCATCCCCAAACTGTTCCCACAAAGTTAGAAGCATATAATTGTCCAATACGTCTTGGTTTGCACATCAAAACATTTTGGACAATTATATGCTTCTATCTTTGTGGGAACAGTTTAGTATGCATATCAAGACAAGCTAGGCCTTCACATTTACCATCAGTGCCTGACCTCACAAGTGCTCTTCTGGATGAACGGGCAAACATTCCCACAGACACACACCAAAATCTTGCGGAAAGCGTAATCAGAAAAGTGGAAGCTGCTGTAGCTGCGAAGGGGGACCAACTCCATATTAGCATTTACGGGGTAATTTAACTCTTATTGACTTAATTTACATTACATATAGTGCTATCGCATCAGTCATGGCTGGCTCCCACACTGGCTGTTCAGCGTTTTAAAGGCTCCTGAAACACCAAATTAGAATTACTTGATAAATACCACAGCTATCAAATTATGCCTATGGTTTTAGAATGGAATGTCATAAAAGTTCCTGTGTGTAATATCCAGGTGTCCCAATACTTTTGTCCATAAAGTGTATATACCTAACTGGTAACGGTGTAAATGTCTTTTGTATTATCATATATTCTGTCTGTTGTATTTGTTGTGTGACTGTTGTATGATGGTTAAAGCTGCTGTATGTACCCAGATCTGTTGCAGAAAAGCAGCCTCCCTCCCCTAGCGAGCAGTAAATCATATCTGCTAGAGCTGGGCGATATGGTCTAAAAATAAAAATTTTTTCACAAAAAATCCGATTTCCGATTTTAATCGATTTTTGCCTCCCCTACTCAAAATCAAACTACAGATGACATAAAATGGTTCAAAACAGTTTTAACTTTATTTAGCTTTTTTTACTTTAGGGATAAAGTGCAATCTGACAAGCCATAAAAGATGCTTGTAAGTGAGATGGCAGACCACGCCATTGTAAAAACTTTTAGAAATTTGTAAAAACTTTTAGAAAGCTTTCTCTATAGCTTATTTTCAAACTGGCAACAACACAATACACCCTTAAACTTATAAATAAAAGTAATAAGTAATATTGTAATAATAATAGAAAAAAAAACACACAATTTTATCATGTCAGCTTGGTATTAAGTAAATACTTTATGCCATTGGACTGGACATAGTGCAAAAGAAAGCTTTTGAAAAATTGCCAGTGTTAAGAAAAATGATACTAATGATGCTAAAATTTTAGCATGTTAATGAATCCCAGCTTTTCCACAGTATCTATGGGCACCACGTCTTTTGCACTATACATCTCGTCAGGGTTTGCTATCGCCTTCCATCGTGCCCCATTCTTATCATATGGCACACAGTTCGAAAATCCAGGGACGGTTGCTTGCTTAACTTTGTCTGTTGTGCTGGTGCTGCGGCTATTTTCAATTCGCTGGGAGCGGCACTTCTCCCACTCCGCTGCGTGCCTCTGCTTTACGTGCTGGAATAAATTAGTCGCACTGCTTCCTTTGGTTGCAACGGTTTTTAAAGTCTTTGCAACGAGGACTTGTTTGGTCTGTGTCTCGACGGCGCAAAACTGAAACAATTCCATATTATAGATGTAGCCACACCTTTCTTGGGCACAAGCGCCAGCTTTTCTCCTGTCATTGCCATGTCGTTAGTGAATCTGCTACAGTGTTTGGGTGCGCCGCGCTAATTTACTCGTAAAGAATGGTGCGTCGCATTAGTTCCACTTTTGGTGCTCGTGCATAAAAAAGTAATAAAATCGATTTTCATGAAAACACATCGTCCTGAACTGTAAATTCAAACTAATCCATTAGATCGATTTATCGCCCAGCTCTAATATCTGCCCACCTCCCTATTTACCTGTTATGTCAAAACTGTTATACTACATATGCATTACACGATGCTTTGAATGAACATGTTTTCTAGGGAGCTGATGATAGCACATATTTTCATTTGATTTCTTTCCTCTAGGAGGCGCTGCAAATGGACAGCTGGACTTGGCATCAGGACTGAGCCCCTGTCAGACGGCTAGTGGGATGC
>JAABNX020000021.1:17876838-17888701 GCA_015163995.2 Mormyrus lacerda
GCGAAGTTGGACATAGAGGAAGGAGAATGGCTGGGTGATAAGTGTCAAGATGAGGTTGTAGCTACGTATTAACGGTTACTGAAAACACTTGTTCAGTCTGGGGGTTGGGCATTCCTGAGATTAGACCCTGTAGCCTTTTCACGAAGCAGGGCTGCAGGCAGGTGTAGCGACCATGCATGCATGCATTCTTGGTAGCTGCGCATGCACTCACAGGTTGCCAGACGTGTGCCATGTTCATTAGTGTCCATCGTTCGGACTGCTGGATGGTGACGAAATGCCAATACAGACTTTCATCTAGAATTATGCAAATACCAGGTCTGGTCTCATGTAACGTTCTAGGTGGCCTGCAGTGCAGTTTGCCTGAAAGCTGAATGTGCTGAATCCTGACAGGAGGCTGCTGTTTGTATTCCTGAAGCCCCTTCACGCCTCAGTCTGCCCGTACACAGTAAAATGTCTGCAGAACACTCTACAATTAGTCTTTAATGGAACAAGACAAAAATATCCCAGCTGCAGATGGTGTTTTATGTAGCCTTGAGGATATATAGGAAATTATTCATTCTGAACACTTTTAACATTATAAAAAACAAATGTGTGTTTAGTTTCAAATAAATTGGTTTTACTAGTACTGAATTATTATTTGGCTTTTTAGCATATACCTTTACCCTAAGGACTTGGAGTCTGACACTTTACAATTCATTTAAAAAGCAGGGTAATTTATTGAAGCAATTCACATTATGTACCTTGTTGAAGCGTATAGCAGAGGCTTCTCTAGGGATTTCAAGCTGTGGCTTTTTAGACAAAAATTAAATTCCTGAACCATTACCTCCTGTCACCTCTCTCTTAGCAGAAATGTGGAGCAGTAATTGTTGGGTTCTTTAGTTCTTAGTTCAGTTTTCTTTGTCGGGCACATTGTGTTACAAGAAGAAAAAATGCATAAATAAATGAACTTGTGAAGCACTTATAGAGACATCTTGGTGAAGTTTGTTTCCCTAAATAAAGAGTTCTTTGCTTTGGTTGCAGCTTGTGCTGGACAAAGGCGTGATAGTGGGTGGGTGCGTAACTGGAGTGCGGCCCCCTGGTGAGGTGAAGGTGCGTAGGTATCTCTATCTCCACGACTACAAATGAATGCTCTCTGTGTTTTGGCGCTTTTCCACTGGCATACAGGAACTGAGCCGTACCTGGCCTGGACTGCGAAAAGAGACTAGTTACGGTGTTGATCCAGCTCACTTTGGTTTTCCACTGCAGAAAGGTCGGCTCGGTAAAGGCGGTGGAGCACGCCCAGAGCACCTATGCCAATGTTTGAGTCCGACTGAACATATACCTTAGGAGCAAATCGACTCCCAATTGCATTACCTCGTGTCTTAGTCTGACTTGGAGCAGTTCGATTTAGTGCGGTTTAAGCTGGACTGACATGTTTACACGTACTTTAAAAGTCCGGTTTTAGTCAGACTAACACAATAATTTGATTTTCTTAGTGTCCCTGTAAATGTACTGAATGTGTTTTGGTGGTCGTTTATACTGGTTTTGCACTGTCCACTTGCAATCCAGTCACCCAAGATGAACAAGTTGTAGGAATTATTAGCTCAGGTAAATTTTAATATCTCCACCAACATGTTTTGAAATTAATTAATTTTCATTTAATAATAATTATTATTAAGTAATTGTTATGGCGAATGGTTGGTTTCTCCAAACTCAGTTGCGGGATCCCCATGAGTCTGTTAATGTGAGACTTAAATGGGATTCCCTAATTACCAGTATCGCTCAGTAACCTGGGTTAGAAGGCTCGTCCATCGAGCTGCATCACCAGTTAATGTAAACAATGAGAGAGAGTCTCGTAATATTTCAGGCGAGTTTGAGATTTAAGAGCTTGTAGCCAGATCACACAAAGGCAGGGACTATTGCGAGCACTCGATGAACGGAAGCTGAAGTTGTGTAAAAGACATTTATTTATTCCGAACTAAAAACTACAACTAACATCAGACAGACATTACACTTAACACAAACAACAAACACGAAATAAAGGAACAGAAGCAGATAGAATGTAATTATAGCAATGCAATGACCAGGTTTAAATGAGTAACCTTAAAATGGAAATACTGTTCTGCAAAGCAAGCAGTTTGTGGAAACACGACCCTAAAGCTGTATATCAGGTTAACAGAACAGCTTAGGTTGTTAGAATGAAAGGAAGTTGGTTTACTTGGTTGCAGAATGGGGGGGGGGGGGAGTCTTGGCAGTTGGTTGCAGGCTGATAAGCTGACGGGATGATGGCACTCAGGAAGACGTGGTGTTGTTAGCGGTTGTTGGAGTGGAGCCCCTTGGATGCTCTCTCCTTGTGAAGCTTTAAGGTGAAAGACTTTGTATTGGTTGCATTTCTCTGTTGGGTAGCAGGTCTTCACCGGCAGATGCCAGGGGGGCTTCTTGTGGACTTCTCGTCTCCTGGGCTGATGCTCTCCACCTTTGTCTTCGGGCTGATGTGCTTCTGTTTCTCCAGAGGCTTTTTTCTGAGGTGCCAGGTTTTATGGTCTAAAGTTATGAATAGGGATGAACAGGAATTCGACACCTGAACCAATAGCTGGCCATCCATTTGGTGGGCTTTCAGAGGGGGTCTGTATCAGTCCTTTTGGGATTTATGACCAGAGTGATTCCCCTTTACTGATGATTTTAATTAAGCTGGTCACCAGATTTGGAATCAGGAGTGATTTTCCATGACACCAAACATGCCACACAAGCCTAGGGGTTCACACCTCATACCATCTGTATTAATTAATTAATAGTTGCTTATCTTACAACATATTTTGGTTGGTGTGGCTTATCCCAATTGATCTGCTCTCCAGAATGGATAATGTACAGCTTAATTCAGTTATTTTAATGCAGCATGGTAGAACACAAAGAGCATGCTAACGGGTCACAAAGATCAGATAAGGGCCACAGAGGAATGTGGAAGAGAAGGGGAAGGGGGGGGGGTTGTTAAACGAAGAAAGAAGAATCTCTGAAAGTTAGGACACACTGAGATACCTGGTTACACTATTTAATTTTCAAGATTCTTCTGGTATAACCGTGAGAACATATATGCAATGGTAGCTATACATTTTTATTTATTTAAATTTATATAAGTGTTTAAGTGTGAGGGGTAAAATAGGTGATACTCCGTGAACATGGTGGCACACAAAACACTAATATTGTCTAAGGACACACACAAACATAACCTGTATATTGAGACTAGCAATCATAAGCAAAGAAATATACAGGGTATACAAAAGCTGAAAAAGAAACTTTCTTTAGGGTGTTGGTTGAGTTCGTGGCAGGATGTATGGGGAGGGGGTGGTGTGCCAAGTCGAGGGACCCCTGTCCTTGAAGTCCACTCCGCTGGCCATAGGTCCCTAAATCTTTGGGCCATAAAAGATGGACTGCTTGCCTCCTGTGATACCTGTGTGTGTGTGTGTGTGTTTGTGTGTGTTTGTGTGTGTGTGGGGTCACCAACCCCGCTTAGGCCAACGTGTATCTCTCGTACCAGGCTAGGCCTTGTCTCAGGCAACCTGGAATCTCAGCACTGTCATATGTGCATGTGTGAACCTACAAAGTGTACAAAGGGCCAGTGAGATGATTTGGTATCTTGGTAGCAATTAGGAAATGACAGTGATGGCTGACAGCACACCCTGCTTAGACACATGGTACTATTCTCGCCCGAAGTTCTGTCTCTGTGTAAGATGCCCTGTAAAACAGTAAGGATTTCCTTACAGAGATATTTTCTTTGCATGCAGTTTGACAACTACCTGGATGTCTCAGACTTCAGCCATGCAGAGGAAGATCTCAGTTTGAATTCAGGTAACGATCTGTCTTAAACCAATCATGAAGCTTTTTGTTTTCTTAACAGAACCTGACCCATGAATTTCTGTGATTTTTCTGATTTTTTTCCCTCCAGGGTTTTCTTTACCTAGTCACCATGTTGATGAAATCTAACATTAAATTTAAAAATGGCCGAACTGTGTCTTGGTGGATAGCACCTTCAGTGTCAGTGGTGTGAATACAGCCTCCTCTCTCGTGCAGAGTTAACATGTTCTTCATGTCGTGTGGGTTTCCTCCATATCATCCCACAGTCCAAATCCAGGCAGTTAGGCTAATTGGCATGTGTTTATTCCCCGTGGTGTGGAGTCGTGTGTGTGCCCTGTGATGGATGGAAATACCAAAGCATTCTGGGAAACATAAAACATTTAATGTACAGCCCCTCCCCAGGTTACAATGAGGTTATGGTACAATAAACCAATCGTAAGGCGAAAATGCATTTTGATGCAGTACAGCTAACCTAGCAAACATCATAGCCTAGGCTTAGGACACTTACATTAGCCTGCAGTTGGGCAAAATCATTAGCATGATGTCTGTTTTATTATGTGTTGAATGTCCCATGCATGTATTTATTGAATAATGTACTGAAAGTGAAAAACAGAATGGAATTGGAATACCCATCATGAAGCTAAAATATCGTAACATGGGCCTTCAAAACCCAGGAAGTGTCTGTACTATAGCATTTTCTTTAGAGATGTCTTTTATGAAGACATATTTTCCATGTGTAGAATTTGAATTTTTCGTTTCTTTCCCCAGCATTTGCTCTTGTAAGGTTCAGCTTGTAGCATTGTTCAGCCCTTGTTGCCTGCGTACCATTGCTCTAATCAGGGAAGTTGTCGCAGCTTATTGAAATGCATTAGCGACCATTAGGAATATTTGTTAAATGCATTTCGGCTGGCCTTTGATTAGGGGTGAGGGAGATAACATACAGAGAGTGTGCCTTAATATTTGCTTTATCTTAGTTTTTCGATAAATGGAACACGACTGGCTGACAGCTGGATGAGTCTCACCCTGAATTGTCATGACCTTTAATTAATGAGGCCTGCAAGACCTTCATGTGGAGACCATCGCCTCGAATACCCTCCATCACGTTTAGGTTTTGGGAGGAAAACGTAGACAGATCTGTAATTCAGAATGTGCCTCTGAGAGAGGGGAAATCGCTGATGGCTTCTGTCCCTGTCTGTCAGACGAGCCAGATAATGGAAAGACTGACTCTGAACTTCACCCCGATTAACATGGATGATTATTAATCTCCTGCAGTGAACTTGAGAAGATATGGGGGGGACATCTTGAAGACTGCAAGGCCTGTGCTAAGTCTTGCAATTGCATAATTGGATCCTTTGCCGGATCGATGTCTTGAACGTTTGACACTGGAAGTAATAGATTAACTGAGATTTGCCTGAGATGGATTGACAAGGACACTTTCACCATTCAAGACTTAATTCCGAGACTTTTAATTACTTGATGGTCTTTATAATCAGAGTTTTTTTCAAGGCAAATAGTCACCCTGCTGTGATAAACATACGGACCCCTTGTCTGACTTCACCCCCTCCACTGAGGTGCCGGATCACAGTGAGTCAGGTGCTATATTTCCCACAATGCTGTGGGAAGAGAAACACCTGTTCCTGGGGATGTGTTGTGCCCCAATTACTGCCTCCTGCATTGTATTTGAACCCACAATCCCCACACATCTGGGCCCAGTCTGTCAGAAGCCCTCCCGCCCCCCCACATGCACCCAGCTCAAGTTTATCTCCCATCTGCCTAGGCATATTCTGAGGCCTGTCCTCCTGGGCTTAAACTTAACGAGTTGCTTCCACTGAGAGAGTAATTAGCTGTTTAATTAGGACCTTCGTTGCTTTTATTACTGCCAAAAGCTGAAAAAGGGGCTGTAGTGGGACTTTGTGGGAGAGGTTGGGGGGTGGCTGTCAATATTGGATTGTCTGAGCTCTTTAATTTATTGAAATTCTCTTTTTGTTAATATACCTGCATATATAATCATTTACATTTGACAATTATCTTTTTTGGTGGGGGCATGATGTGTGCCGATGCTTTGCTAGCAGATGTTTATCAAAGTCTGCATTTTTCGCTGCCTTTTTTCTTCCCTCTGTTTTTCGATGAGTTGCTTCACGTTATCCGGCTGCTGCATTAGGGCTCTTCTGGAAAGATGAGCGGCTGTCTGATTTTCAGCGCTCGTTAAAGGTCACCGCTGTGCTGATGTGTTTCTGCAGTCCGAGACTCATCCACTGTGTTTGCTAGTTCTGTCCTGCTTAAGTCACCGCCTGGAGAATATGTCTGGCACTCAAAAAAAGAAAAAGTGCCATAGAAGTCATTAAAAGTGACCCAGAGTTTCCATCCCCCCCCAGTATCAGTTTGTCCCTTAAGCTCTGGTTGATTGGGAACATGTGTTTAGAAAGGATGAATGTTATCTTTAGCATGATTAGAATGGTGGCAATCAGTTTGGGGCGCTATAGCATACTGAGTTTTTGTACATGCATGTTAAGGGTTGCCTAGGAAACCAATATGCATCACATTCTGCATGCTGTGATGAGAGACGCTGATTACTGATTCCCGATTCCCTTCGACAGGCTTCTAGAAGTGCAGCATTTCTTCATACCCTCAGCCTTGCATTTTCCCTGTTTGTCCTCAGATCAGATGGCACTGCCTGGTGGAGTAGAAGAGGACCTCCCTTGCACACCGTCCGTCTGCCACCACACCATGCTGGAGTTTCACACGGTGGCTCTGAACCAAGATCAGGGCCAAAGGTCAACACCTGGAGGCCAAGTAAGGCCAAGGACCTCTGGATGTCATGTGAGAATAGAGCTCATTCAACTTCACGACAGAACGCTATAAATTCAACAAATGGAACGTACAGTACCAGTCAAAAGTCTGGACACACCTACTGAAAACACACCTACTTGTAAATAAGTAAAGAGATGGAGTGACGCCCCCCGAAGCCCTATAGAGCTTGGTTTGGGAAGAGTTGGATTGAAGAGTAAAAGCAAAGTAGCCAACCTTCAGGACTGTTGGAGAAGCATTACAGGGGGCAGTAAGCTGTAAGCTGGCTGAAAGAATGCCAAGAATCTGCGATGCTGTCATCAACGCAAAAGGGGGCAATGTTGATGAGTCTAAAATTTGAGATTTTGTTTTTGATGTTGCTGCAAAATTTGATATGTAAAAGCCTTAAGGGCTTTTATAGCAAGGTGAGTAACATAGCAATGCATTAAAAGCAGGTGTGTCCAGATTTTGACTGGTTCTGTATACATGACATTCCTTTTAAAGACATAATTATGCATGAAAGCAAATATACAACGTTTGCTTGCTTGAGTATTTCATTGCATAATTTAGTCCTGTTTCTCTTGTTTCTTTTGTTAATCGTTCTGCTCATAGTTCAGTTGGCTCTCCTCCTTTGAAACCTTGGTAATTCTGATGACGTATTTCCCTGCTCTTCCCCTAGGAGGCGCCAGATGAAGTTCAGCCCTTTACTTTGGATGAGAATTTTGACTATGACCATGCTATGCTGTCCCAGAAGCATCCATTGCTCTGAAGCACCTGCTGGCCACACTGATGGGGGGATTTGGGGAGTGACCCAATGTGCAGTCATGAGTAGCTCCTTGCTAACTTGCTGCAGAATGGGCCACCATCTCTCTTGCTGTACTTGGGTCTCTGCTAACTCTGCTGCTGCTGGCAGGTCTCTCAGATCAGATAGATCGACAGCTTGGCTGCCAAGCAGACGGCAGTGCAGTGTGCAGAGACTGATTTGTGTCTGTTTTGGGTGACATCACTTGCATGCCCGTAATGGACCCTGTAATAGAGCTTTCAGCGCATCTCATCCTTCTTCAGTGCACCACTGTATATGTGGTTGGAGTCATGCAAAACGGTAAAGTGTGCAAATACAGTCTGCAGCGTGGAGTGGTGAATTTAAAAATGTACACGTGCGTTTCCCTAATCTCACGGGGCCGCAATTCATTACGTTTTCGTGAGATGCTGTGGGAGGGAGGTTTAGTGGTTCAGTGGGTAGCACTATTGCCTCATATTCTCTAGGGCTGGGAGTTAAAATCTTGCCCTCATAATAGCTCCCCCTCCATGACCCTGATCAGGATAACCCTTCAGAGGATGTATGGAAAGAGAGATGGAGGGGGCAGTGTTTTGACTGGTGCTGTATGATATTTAGCAGGTACTTTTTCCCAATTCTTTATAAGAAGTTCAAAAGTTTCTTGGCCATATTAGAGACTTTGCACTTTTTTTGAGATCTGTTCTTTCTTGGTTTGATTCAGGTGTGGCTTGTCGGTCCGTGAGCAGGCATTCTGTTTGTGTGTAAGTGTGTTTGAGGGAGTGCGACATGCAGGCCTTTGGACAAAGTACTTGGCAAAATGACATTCCTAATACTTTTTTAAAGCAGATGGGAAACTGTGCACATAATACTTCAGCTTAAGTATTTTTATACTTGTTCCTGACGCCTTTGAATCTGGAGGTGGCTGTTTCGGAGAATAGAGCAAGGCAGTAATGGACAAAGCCTTTTCTGAGGTACAGGGTGATATTTTTTCTGGGTTTAATATTAAAGTTTTAAAGCAAAAAAAAAAAAATGAAGTCGTTTTCTTCTTTTACAGCACACATTCTCTCACCACTCTGAGTAAAGCTTCTGTTATGCAGATTGGTGCTTCACTGTGGATAATGGAATCAGCAGATGATCAAACTGAAGTATGAAATGGGTGGGGGGAGGGGTGGCCATGAACCGGCCTGTCAGGTGCCACAGTGGGGTCACTGGGATATAGCTGAATGCTCTAGTGCTTATGAAACCATCCAGTGTGGGATTCACCTCCAGTCAAGGGTGTGACTTTGGTTTGAACATTGGGGGAGGGGTTGAGGTCTCCCCCCATTTAGGGGGAGACATGATTATTGGGGAGGTTGTATTGGTCGCTGTTGTTATTGGAGGGAATAGAACTGCTCCCCCCCCTCGTAATTTACGAACGTGCCTCAAGCACTTATCAGATTCTCTGTTTAATTCACGTGTAACACTTCCTATAGAGAGAACACATTATCACAAAGCAAATCTCTTTTATATGTCATTTATACTTACATTGTATGAAAATTTGCTTATTTAATTGTCTACAGTGGTCCGGGTGTTAAGTACTTACAAATACAGATTACAATTGCATTTAAGTGATGCATTTTTCCAAAGCAGCGTACAAGTCCCTGGGGCTGTTGGGGTTAACAACCTTGCTCAAGGCTTATATATCTGTCAGCAAAGGGATTTAAACCCATGACCTTACAGACGTGGGCATAGATCACTAACCAACTGAGATACAAACCAATCCCCCCCCCCCCCCAAAATGCTTAATTTTCTGTCAGACTGGGCATACAGAACCATTCTGGGAAAAGGGCAAACTTCACAAACATTATTCTAATTGGTCTCCTTGGGTGCTGGAATAGAACGTTAAAAACCGTATAGTTGATTTATGTATTCAGCAAGCCTATCATTTACGTCGTCATAGCATAGTTTGCCGTAGTTAATTTCAAGCCTTTGTCTTGGGCTATTCTAACACATAAACAGGTCCATTAATATATTGTGAAAAACAGCTGAAAAAGGGAGCATATGTATGTTATTCCGGGAAAGGAAAGAAACTGCTGGTGTCTAATACAAAGACATGTGTTTTCTGCTTCACTATTGCTGGATGGATGGCCTGTTTTATGCAGGGAAAATTCAGTCGGTTTCAATCTTTAAAAGTGTAAATCTTGACTCGATGATGCAATGTCGGTGTCGATTCGTACCTTGAAATGGAACACAGTTCAGTAAGGCTTGGTGTGATAGGATATGATGTGATCTGATACTGATGAAATGGCAGAAAGCACTCTTCAAATGAAATAGCTCAGTTGGAGTGACTGGAATATTTTGTCAGACTGTCATGGGCGCTCCACCCGAGGATGAAGGATGGGGTGGCTTTTCCCCTCCTGTGACAGCTGTATGGATTATACTGCTATGCGTTGACTTTAGATGAATTCTTCCTTCTCTGCAGATGTGCTGCTGCGGTCCCAGTTCACACGCAGCGCCATGGCCCAGTCTGCCCATATTAATTGCGCCTCTCTAGCCTTGCAGAGATGACAGTTATCATCTGTGCTAAATGTCAGCGTGCCTAGGCCTCCCCGGCAGGTGGAGATGGAGGTTGGGGCTGTCGGCCAGGTGGGACCCCTGCCGCGAGAAGCACCCCGTTGAGTGTCTGATCTGCACGGTGCCCGCAGGGCTTCAGTTGTGGCAGTACGAGTTGGGGGGGGGGGAGGGAAACCCCTGACACAGGTGTGATTGTTGTGGGCCGCCAACGGCTCCCACAGCACAGGTGATCTGGCGTTCCCTTTCTGGGCAGGTGGGCGTGTTGGGTGGGTGGTGTGGAGGGTATCTCCCCTTATCGCCATCTCCTCAGTTTACGGAAGAGTGCCTGCAGGCTTTGCCTGCATGTTATGCTGTAGGTTTTACTCTAGCCGTTCCTGTCAAATCATTAGTCATTAAGTCGTTTTGTTTATTTTCCTTCTTTTCCATTAATTGATTGTTAGAATAAGTACTGAAAATATAATTTCTTGTGCTGTTAATTCTCTCTGAATTGATGTTTCATATGCTCTGTTGGCTTCTATACAAAGTCACACTGCTTCCAATAACCACTCTTGCTTATTTATGCTTCAAAATTCATTTGTTGGTGCTCCAGCACAGGATTATTGCATTGAATTTATTGATACAAACATTCAGATAGTGAGCTAAACTGTTTAATGATGATTCATTTGATACAGGGCCCTCCCTTCAATGTCTGTAAAGATTTCTGACTCAATCATGGCAGAAATTATGAAAATAATATTTAATATTTTTTATGAAGACAGAAAAGCTAAAACAGGTTCACAGGCTGAACTGTAAACACTATAGTTACCTTCTGTTACGGAGCATAAAGCTTTCATTAGGAATTATCGCAGCAACAGCAATTATGCTACAATTCAAAAAAAAAATAAAAAATGTCATTTCAGCCTGCATTTTAGTGAGAGCGCCTCCATGTGGTGATTGATGTAAGTAGTGTGTTGGAGAGGTGACATTTTCTCCATATGGTGTCACTGTTTCCACATGTGTCATGTCTTCCTCACCCTGCACCCAGCATGTCTTGTTGCTGGGTGCTGGGTACTTACCAATGGTGTACCGTAGAGCAGGATGGCGCTGCCAGCAATCCCAGGATGTGAGACGTGAGTTTCATCACATTCTAAATTCTGGTTATTTCTTAGGTTTTTTGTTGTCAATTTTTCAGTTGCTTTTGTTGAAACCAGGACACTGACGGCTCTTGGGTCAAACAGAAGGCCCTTTGGTACCTGCATTGAATTCCTTAAGCACTACACATGATCCAGTGTGCAAAGAGAGGAGATGCCTGGGTTTTTTGGTTTGGGGTGGAGGGGGGGGGAGAGATTAACGGTATTCACCCTAATCTCAATGGCACTCAATACACAGAAACTTATAAGTCAGGGAAAAAAAATTTAAACATCTGCGTTGGTTCACCAGCTGTAATTTTTACGGTTCACAGGTGGTGGGTGAAACACTAATGCGTCAGATGGCACTACACTATGAGAATGACAACAATATTTGAATTAAAACATTTGAATAGACGCTATCATGTATATTCATGAGTTAACCTGCAATTAAATAGTGCACCGCAATGCGGGAGGCACAAATAATGAGGTTGCATATTTCTGCTTTGTTGATATTGTGTGATTTTTTTCAGTGGCTTTGCAGCTCTGTCAAGCTTGTTGATATTTTCATAGCACTACCCTCCAAACTCACAGCTTGATTATATGATTATATATGTGTATGAGGTGTATTTTACCTTGAAATACAGCTGCAGCTTTTGTGGCTGCTAGTCAGAAAACATGAAAACTCTTGTCTTCACAGAGCTGTTGTGTGCAGTGAAAAAAATGGACAAAATATTATGGAATTTTATAGGGACTATAAGTCTTGGCCAGTGGGTTTCTTTGGCAGGAATGTTGAGCAGGTAAAAAC
>JAABNX020000021.1:17902473-17945755 GCA_015163995.2 Mormyrus lacerda
ACGTTTATTAACCGGTACTTTTTCTAGAAAACCGTTTTTGGAACGTATTGTTTAATGAGGAACGCAAGATCAGAAACGTTATAATATCGATTCTGCTCAGAATGAACCGAATGGATTTTTTTTTGTTTTTAAGCCCTGGTTTCCAATCCAACTCACTAAATGCCATAGCAGATGTGACAGTTGCATGTGCATAGCTTAAGATGTCAATATTAACATTGCACTGCAACAGTGCAGGTTTCCTCTGATTACCTGGTTTTGTCCAGAAACATTTTTGGTTCAAACACAGTATTTAGAATTGCTACTCTTTCATTTAATTTGTGGACTGGCATCCCATCCAGGATATCTGCTAGCTTTGTGTCCTGTGTTTCCTGAGAGGTCTCGCCATGAGCTGTTACTGGAAAGGTGGATATGCAAGATGGTTAGATCATCCCATGGTTTCAATTGTGATTTTGTATTATACTGGGCAGCATTAGATGTTTAGCTCCAGCTGCCTAAACCCCAGCCTCATGTTTCATGTTATCATCTCTTGCCAGAAAGGTTTAAAGTAAAGAATCCTGTTTCCCAGTGTAGCATTCTGAAGTTTTTTCCCCCAGTGAAAGCAAGCTATGGTGTAATTTGGTTCACGCCAGTAGGGATTTTTCATTTTGCATTTTTAAAGGTGTTACAAGCTTGATTCAGTATGCAAGAACTGATACTGCAATATTATTTATAAATTCCATTTCTATTTCAAAAGCTCCGACTACTGTTACACTTAGTAGGTGCATGACATAATTTTTACCCCTGTCTTCCTCTTAGGGACTTCTGGCTTCATTCTACCAAAAGACAATATTGTCAAAGACAGAATCATTGTTAAATCCTTTTCCATATACATTTTATGATTGTGTTGTCTGTATTGAGCAGGGCTGAGTGATGTTGGAAAAGGTTCACGTTACAGTATTTGAAATTCTTTACAATTACCTTACATTATTTGGAGGCACACCTGTTTGGATTTTAGCTTATAGACTAAGCATACCTGTATACACAAGTAGCGTATATTGCTAGTCCTTGTGTCTTGAAGGCACTGATTTTGGTTTTCTTGCTTCTAAATTGGTTTGCTTAAATTTATACAGCATGACAGACTTGTTGGCTGTGATAGCTGGTTTCCTTCAAAGAAATGACAGCACTTCAAAGCGGTTTCAGTGCTGGACTTGGAGAGGAACTGTTTCATGGGCCGTGCTTTCTTAATCACTCTAGCCCAGTTGCCCTATTGAAGACACCGGTCTCCTGACGTCTACACAGATGGAGTTTGTGCAGACGTTAATGTCAGATGCCTGCGCCTCACTGCACTGGTGACTCTGCTCTACATGCCATATCTCTGTGCCCTTTTGTTTTATTTCCCCAAGTGCCCCCAGGCTGCTCAGTGGTCCTGCTATGGCACCACAGAGTATCTGTCACAGTTGATCTTTTTCCACCCGTCACATCCAGGTTCTGTCACTTTTACTCTGTGTGAAGTGAAACAATGGAAGACCCACCAGCCACAACCTTTAAATCTCAATTCTGGGTGCAAGCTGTGATTCTAGATCCTTCTTCTCAAATGCTGATAATACTGCAATGTAACTGTTTTGTTTCTCACTTTAGTTTGCATTGTGGCTCAGTGCATAGTGCTGTTGTCTCAACTCAGGAGTTTTGGGTGAGTGAGAGCGTTCAAATGACACCGCTGATATGTTTTTTTCCTTGCAAATGTTGCTTGACTTTTTAGGTGAATGCATTTTTTTTTGCATCATTTCCCAAAATATGATGACTGTATATATGATTGCTTTGCAATAATGGGTTTCAGTTAAGGTTATCACCTAATCCATGTCAGGAAGGACACTTTTAGCTACTCCAGGCTTTACAAACTAAAGTTGAAAGGTTTGCTTAGTTTATCTCCTAGATTAAAAGACTCATCCAGCTATTTGACATTGACACATGCATTTTATACAGTAGGAGACTGGCCAATCAGCACACAGCAAGAACTTGGTGCTTAAGTGAAATCCAGGACCTTTTCATCGAAACAGTAGTTTACAAATTCTGTCCTAGCTCATTGTCCTCCCACACATGGATAAGGTGGTAACCCCAAGTTACAGTATTTTTTCTTTGCTGTTGTGTTTTGTAACCTTTGCTATAGTAAATTAATGCCTGACCAGTTGTGTGTATCAACCTTGACTTGTATGATGTGTACTGTATGTATTCTGTCATGACAAGTTTCAGACCTGACATTGTCATTATTTCACAGACCAAAGCTCTGTATATACCTTAAATTTTTGTAAGTTACCCAGTACATATATGTCAAGACACGATTAAGGGTCAAGATTATTTTTAATCAATTATCTACAATTATTAATAATTGTATTTACATTCACCTTGCACATCTGCCAACTCACACATACAGTACGTAAAAAAAAAAAAAATCAGTGTAAAGTTTTGCTTTTGCATGACCTCTTCATGGTGTCTCTCAGCCAATCAAAATCAGTGTTCATCCTTGCTGTTTGACTTATTCATAGATAGTGGCACGTTTGTGAGAAATATTAACAAAATCCCGCCTCACATCTTTTAGACCAGGGTTTGAGGCTCTGCACCAGTTCCGTTTGCATGTTCTCTGCGTACCATTGTGGGGTTTCCTACAGCTACTCCGGTTTCCCTCCACATTCCAAAAACACACTGAGGTTAATTGGAATTACCAAATTGCCTGTAGGTGTGCTTGTATGAGTGACTGGTGTGTGAGGGTGCCCTGTGATGGGTTGGTGCCCTGTCCTGTGTTGTGCCTCTAGGATAGGCTCCGTACAAGTAGTTACAGAGAGTCGATTGATGGATGGATTTTTTTATTGCGAAAATTTCAAATATGGCAATGTGAACTTTTTCCAATATCATTCAGGCCCTCATACAATAAGTTCACAAAATTATACACAGCAGTTGTATGATTATTACGTAACATGATGCAACTAAACGATTTTTCCTGTCTTCGTTTTACTCTTTAGTCTTGAGATGATTGCTTATAGTTATCTATGACTAACTTCACATTATTGGTGAGCCTGTGGATGTCATCTTCCAAGGTGTTGCATTACAGTCGTGCTGTTGTGATAAGGTTCAGCGACGACTGCATTTTCATTCACTTTTCAATGTGAAGTGTTACCACACAACTGAGGCTTTTGCTTTCCTTTTATTTGGGCCCTCACCCGCAATGGTGTGTTTCCCTTCATCATATTACTAGAGTAATTGAGAAGAGAAATCCATGCTTTTGTTTTTAAATTAAATAATTGAGTAATTCTGACAGCTATAGTGCTGGTCTGTAGCAAAGAAATTACATACATAGTTGGTAAAATTAATGCCATGAAAATGTGCAAAGTTCTTTATTCATTAACTTTGGTAATACTTGAATTGACGTTTTCTAAATATTTAATTTTATGACTTGTTTCTTGTTGGCACGAATACTTAAGGACAAGGTTAATAACGTTCAGTCAAAGTGTCCAAACATCAGTCTATCCAGCTAAGCTGTTTTAAAAAATCATGCACAACGGGTAGACCTGACAGGCCCCCCCGTGGGTGAGGATACGGTGTCGTGTTTTCACTTTCCTTTTTATGAAGGTTTCTGCTCCCCAGGCTTCATGGCCCAGAGGTTGAATTAGATGTGTGATTGATTCCTTCCGTTCCGTGACAGTAACAAGATCTCGAGTTGAACTCCTATGAGTATGTTTTATTCACTGTGCGTGCACTCGCTTGTCTACCTGTCTTGGCAGACTTGACAGCTGATTTTTTTTAAATACAGGATTATATTTGACTAGCTGACAGACTGACAGACGGATGGAATGACAGACAGGCAAGAGGAATCCCTCCAGAAACCTGATCCATCATAGGATGGAAAACATTAAGGCCACATTGAGGAAGGTAATATCATTTTGGACCTAATCTGATAATGGAGAGTAAATCCATTTTTGTCCAAACAGGAAGGGCACATACATTAACTTGATGGCAATGTGGGGTGGAGGGATGAAACGAATGAGAACTAATGTAATTTCTGGCCACCTCTCACCAAAACCCCAACAAAATAAACAAAAACAGTAGGAGTGATACTGAGGGCAACAAAACTTTGCTGTGGTCCCAGAGATGGCCTTTAGTCAGTGGGATTCTTTATGATCGCTGCCAAGATGTAATTAAACAATGTTAACTCTGTGCTTGTTATCATATGAGGAGTCCTTGGCTTTTAATGACATTGTACCAAATTTTACAGCTAATAAAATCCGAAGGAGAGCTAAATGGAGGCTCACCTCCAAATGCATTTACTCGCCTTGGTGATGTGGCTGTGACTGCCTACTAATTTGTTTTGTGTAACTTTGAGTACATGCACACGTTCCCTTTTCCATTCTTTGGTAATCGCTCACAGGGCCTTTTCTGCACGGTGTGACAATTTTAAAGAGCAAATGTAGCGCACCTTGCTCTGACAGCAGTTGTTTTGAAGGGAGTTCTGAGTACTGCGCGTTCAGTTCGCTTTTGTTTGAGCCCCTTTTTGTCATGTGCTGGAGCTGAGGGTCGGAATTTGGCTGGTGTGGGAGACATGACTCATTCAAAGTAACAACAGAGGGACAATGGATGGTTTAAAACAAAAATACTAACACTGCAGAAAAGAGGATGGGCAGATAAACTTTCTATTTTACAAAGTAATATGGGGGTTTTAAGAGGGACATTTTTATAGCTTTCTTCCTTGTTGGGTTATATTTAAGGGAAGATGGTCAAACAGATATTTAATCAAGGGCGAATGCTTTTTCAAAAGGCATGTAGATGCCCAGACGTATCTCCACATCTGCTTATTAATTAATTGTAATTAAAAATAGGAGGAAAGTGGAAAAGTGGCTTTCTGGTCTGATAAAGTGCAAGTGGAAGGATTAATGTACTGTGGGGAATTCTTTACACATTTACAAAGCCATGCTTTATTTTTGGCCGTTGTTCACTGCTGGATTCTGTCATTTCAGCCCCTGCACCCTAACCGATACATGCCTTTTTCTTGGGGTGTATTGCAGGAATGCACTGTGGGTGTGGCTACGCTTACCGTTAGCGCTTATGTGTTGGGGCTTGAAATCTCCATTGGGTGGCTGCACTTCCTGTCTGGTGTCATAAAGATACCTGCCTCATGCTGATGGATCTGGCCTGTAGATGTGCTGTGTATTAGAAGACCTTTTCTTTAGCTCTGAAGTAGCAGTCTATTTTCTTTTGATATGTATTTTACTAACAGCAAGCAGAAATTATCTTGCACTGCTCTGAAATTGTTTGAAATGGAACATAAACATTTCATTTTTTAGAATAACTGCGTGATCTAGAACAGTCACAGGTAAAACATTTTTTTTCCCCCACCTTTTGTACTGTTAATTTCTTGCTGAACTTTTGACACAAAGTAAAGTTTAAGAAACAGGGATAAATTAGTTTGTATTGTAACACTAGAAGCATGAAAGTAATACGTCAGATTCAGGTTTTTATGAAATTAAAAACCTGTCCGCTTCTTGGTCTCTAGGTGACAGATGTGACAGGACTGGGTATTCCTGGTTGTAGAATGACTTTCAGATGACTTGCTAGTTTTCTGTGAATAATGCTTTGGAATCTGGCCTAGTTTTCCAAGCTTCCCTTTGAAAAAGGAGACTAAAAGCCAGCATGGGCTGGGCTTGAATTTGTAGCTTGTACTTAAGACGCATTGATATGAAGTGATGGGTGCCTTATTGTAACAAGACTGACATTACTATTGTGAACCTGGGTTGCTGGGGATGAGGAAGGTGGAATCGCATCATAAATCTAGCTGTGACAAGGCCCGCAAACCCGTGCAAGTCTGCTGTTTTGGCTCTGCATCCAGTGCTGCCATGCATTCTTCTTTTGCCATTCTGCCTCTTCCTTTCTTTCACCCAATCCTGTCATTTAACCATAACAACTTTGATCTCCAACAACAACAGCACCACACATAGAGGTAAGAATTTGTCATGGAATCGCATGCCTTTGAAGTATGCTATGTTAGCCATGCTGGCTGACACTGTCCCCAAAAAAACAATTGCAGTCCCTGGCTCATGCTTGACAGTGGGAAACACACAAGCAAAATTATGTGTTCCGTCTCTCTGTGTCTTACGAATACAGGCTGGTTGGATACATATGAAATATTGACTCAAAAACCTTCGTCCTCCGATAGATTTATTCTGAGAAATCTAATTTCAAACCAATGTACTTACTGTAAACTTTTGATAAGTAATGTGCATATGCTCTTTGCTGCCCGGTGCATGTTGCATTTGCATGTACATAGATAAATTGGCATCTCTAAATTGTGTGTGTTGTGTACTATGATGGCTGGTGCAGTCTCCAGCTCCTCTTACCCCTTCATGTCACAGTGTTGCTTAAGCAGATGGAAAGTGGATGGATGGATAAGTGTTTGTGCTTTAAAAACATTAAAAGTGAATATCTGAATCACCAGTGGTAAATAGTAAGTCACATAACTGTGAGTAAAGAAGTAAGTTATATAGATCTTTCTTACCATACAGGCTAGCATTTTTTTTGGCACAGGGAATCTTTATCACACTCTGCTGTGTGACACCCCCACGGCCATGCAGATGCCTTAAAGTGCGTTGTGCAGTACTGCGATATGCTGCTTGCTGTGCTAATTGCTTTCTTCATGCAGTGCTGCACTATGCCGTGCCAGAGAACTAGCATTGATATAAGATTACTGCTGCGGCCGTTGCATCAGCCAGCCCAGACAGTGCCTAATCTGTCCTCCACCTTCCATGTAGCAATTTATATATCTGTGTGAATGCATGTAATTATTAATACATGCAAATAAAAATTGGCTATCCTCTTTGGGATCGGACAATTGTTATGACATAGATTTTTATTGCTACAGCAACATATTAATTCCACACAGTTTCCATGGTCAGTGCATGTGCCAGACCAGGTAAGCCCCCCCCCACAGAGCTGGATGGGGTGGTGAAAGTTTGTCATGGAGCAGAAGGAGGTGTGAGTTACTGAGAGGTTGGAGTTACTACTTCATTTCCATGCAGTTCAGCAGCGTTCTTTAGAAAATACAGTCGAACCTCGGTACAACGTACCTGTTTATAATGTTTACACCAATACAACGTTCAAATTTCAATGTACCGAATTCGCGTAATGCATTATTCCATTTGCCGGTATCGCTTAGAACGTACACCTTTACAGCGTAAACTTCGATATAACGTATGATTTTCAGAGAAAAATAGGCAAACTGACCTTCGTTACAACGTACAGTCTCATCTTCCGAGCGCGCGCACAATTCAGAATCGGAAATTTGAACGATAAGCCGGCAGTGGATTTTGCGTTACGTCGGCTGTCTATGAGTAACTGATATTAACCTAGTTTGAAGAATATAGTTCCTATTCAGAACAGGAACTATATTCTTCAAACTACACAAGCTGTATGTCATAGTGTCAACTTGAGGGGTGTTTTATAAAGGTTTTTTTATATACATTTTGTGTTCTATTATTCATTTTGAGGGACTTGGTTACAATGTACTATGGTTATAACGTACAAATTCTTAATGTTCCCCGAGGTACGTTGTAACGAAGTTCGACTGTATACGTTTGTATAAACAATATATGTATATGAAAAACTATATGGTTTTTCTGTAAGGGCATCTTTAGCTGTCATTGCATGAGTTTTTATGGTGGTACTTTGGGGTGCAGATTGATTCCACCACAGACATACCTTTTCTCACCAACGCCAACAGGACATACATCCGACATATTTTCCCTGACTTTGGGAAATAATTTTATTAGCAGATAATTATCATCCATAACCATATTTATTTCACATCAGTGTTTGTTTCCTTCCTTGACTCTATAGCAGTTCCTAACCTCATCCTTGGGGATACACCGACGGTTCAGAAGGAGCAAAATCGTGGACTGTCTAGGGGTCCCTGAGGACTGGGCTGGGTTGCCCTGTAGGACCCTACTGTATATCTTCCTCATATTCCATCCAGCTTTTGCCCTTCTACATTATAACACTTCCACACCCTTAAGGCACTTCTGTCCTCGGCAGTCATTAAAAAGAACAGTCGAATAAAAGCTTTCTATGTTTACTTTTCACTTTCCAGTTGAATGGCTATTTATCCCTATGAGCATCGAGCAGGGTGATTATTATGGAGAAAGGGCACCCTGTCGCTTGAAATTGGCCCTTTAGCTCACAGGAGTGTAGCTGTGCAAAGCTGCCGGATGGCTGTCTTGTTTTCCCCTGGCAGCGTCGTACTGACACCACAGCTCCCTATTGTTTTATGGGGGCTGGTCTGTGTCTGCTTTCACGGCAGGTATGACCCTCTAGCCCACTGAAACTGCCATGTTTGGAAGTGAGTATCCTGCCTCCAGTGTCTTAATAAGTATTTGATTGTGTCTGTACTAAGTTATTTGTGACATTATCGGTTTTGAATACATGGTGTGTTTGCAGGTTAAATTCCTCGTGTCCAATGGGTTGTGATCAGCTTGAATACCTGATTACCTGAAGGTTGTCCTCATGTTCTGGCGATTTTCCTTGGAGCTTGCTATGTTGTCTCATTTCCCTCAGAACCACTACATGTAAAGTTGTGACCTTCAGTGGCCACCAAGTGACATAAACTGGTTATTAACTTTGACTGAACCCCTCCTTTAGACCATGTCAAGCTTAACTGTGGTTTCACCGAGCAACATAAACATCCCCCCTCAGGGGAGCTATTGAACATCGGCCCCAGTGAAACGATCTGAAATGCGAATCAAGACCCATTATGATAGGGAACATTAACAGTACATAATAGCCGTCTGTCTGTGAACTGACCTTTCAGGAGAAATGGAGTTATTGCCTCTTTTAAATCTCCTTCCTTCTGTATAGATGTGACAGTGAGTTGGGGAATGTAATGTTCCCTTTATGTGGAAATGTGGAGTTGTGACCTTAATGCATGAAACTTAGGAATCGACACCTTACCTCATGAGCTTGTGAGTGAGGGAGGAAGGGACGAGGTGGAACCAATACAAATTAAGTCTAGCTGAAGATGATGGTGATGATGATGAGCACTGGCTCCAGGCAGGCTAGGGCACCTTGTCTGTTTCCCAAAACAGTGGTCAGTGTCTTTGGCTGGTAGTCCTGTTTGCTTAGCCTGTAAGTGAACTGTATATTGAGTTCAGACATTATAAAAAGTCTTACAGCCTTTACAATGGGAGCCTCTATATTGACTGGGACAGAAACAGTGACCATATGATTCTACAGTCTGCTCCTTACTGCACATTGTAGGCAGTGTGTGGAAGTGGAGCAGTCCAAGCTGTGCCATTGTTAACGTGTGTCTCCTGTGCATGGCCCTGTTCTGACAGGGGATTATTCGTCCTGCCGGTGAACAGACTATCATTGCAGCCAGTAGAGAATGCAGGGGAAATAATGTCAAAGTGTTGTTAAGTGCCATGCTCAAGGATACTACAGCAGGCTCCTTCCTGGGACTTGAACCAGGACACAAATGCTGCTTCGCTATTCGCCACCCTCATACTTGAAATCTTAGCCTCTATATAAGTACTTGAAACAAGGGATGTGGCTTAATGTATCTAGCATCGTTTTTTCCTCTCACTCTTTCTTGTTTTCTTTTTTCCTCTCTCTGCCTTAGTTGCCTGATTTATTGTGTGCTGTGTGCACAAGTGGCCATCATTTAGCTGTGGGATTGCAAATGTGTCTCATCTATACTGGTTTACGGGAGACTCCTGTATGAATAGGGAATAGTCCCTCCTCACCTTCCCCTATTGTCTTCTTTCTCCTCCTTCCTTTAATTCTAGGGACCCAAAGCGCAAGGTGGCACAAATAAAAATATGTTCGCCTCTTGCCAACTTTCTGATTTAGAACTGGGCATTGTCCCAAATTGAAGTCTTCGTCTCCTTGCGAGTTTTCATTTTCAACTGGCACAGATGGGGTGGGTATCGCGTCCCTGGCACGCTCCCACCTTGCCTCCGTTGTACTGTGCATCCTCGATGTCAGTTGTTAAATGAGAAGCCTTGAGGGAGAGCAGCTGTGGAGCAGGAAGACTGACTGAGAGCAAAGAACACAGGAAGAAGTGTGCAGATCTTTTTATGCTCAGCCCCTTTATATTCCTGAGAAAGACGTATCTGTCAGTCGTATTATTTAGAACGGTTCTTTATTTAAAAACATGGTGTCACAAACCATCTCAGAGGACTATAACCAAACAAAAATGTGTGCCATGCAGGGGACAAACCTGAAAATAATTTTCTTTTAGAGAGATCAGTTTATGTTTAGGTCATGCCGTTGCATTTATGTGCGTGAGGTGAAGACCAATCCAAACCTACCAAAGTGGCCCTACTTTGCAGATGACGAATGGTATCCTATGAGTGAAGATGTGCTTTTGTTCTAACATCATTTAGCCTGATAGCCTCTCTGCATTGAACTCCTTGCAAGGCCAGAGTTCTCAGTTCATCTTGTGTTTGACGTTGATATGTGTCATTTGGCAGAATTTATCAGTGTGGGGAGGGATCTGAACTCTGAGCGACATCTGGCCATGAGGAAGAGTGACGGCTAGCAAAAAGTCACCCACCCCTCAGACTATCACTGACAGGGGAGGGGGTTGTGCACTGATTGGGTTATTTTTCAGTTTGGACGTAAGCTTCTCTGTCAGGATCTATTGGCCACCCCTGACACCAGATCAGCGTGACTGTTGACATCTTTTTTTTTATAAAAGCAGGGAACACAAAGTGCCAGTTGCAGTAAGTAATGAGGTGACTATCATTCTTGACCTTGGATATTTGCACGTTTGATACTTTTCCTTTTTACTTAATTTGTTTAGAATTACTCCAAATCTGTAACCAAGAGGAATGGAATATTTAGTAATGGACCTGGCAGTTCAATTTATGGGGAATGAAGTATTTACTTAGTTTTTACCTGGGTTTTTTCCCTGCTGTGTTATGCTACCAGTGAATCAGGAAGTTTGCTTGTGCTCAGTTTCTGCTGTGCAGACTGGGGGAAAGGAGGTCAGCTTTCCAAAACCATTTATAATGAACTTTCGGCATGGAACGTGGCAGGAAAACTGCAGATTAACTTGGAAGCAATTAATGTTACATAATATTATCACAAATACAAAGTGCTTAAAGGAGAAAGCATTTTACAGTTTATGAAATTACTGTGAATAAGCCTAATGGTGATAAAACGATGGAAGCAAACTCCCAAGGTGAAAATGGATTGAGTTAGGGTGGTACTGAGACCAAGTAATATCCCAGGCCCACTGGGCAGGCAAGCCTTATGCTATTTAATGAGTTCTTTTAGTAAGCTTGGTCTGTCAACAGAGATGTTTCCTTTAAAATAACCCTGCAATCCAAACTTTCCTTGCATTTGTTTTTTTTTTTCCTGAAAACAATATCTTTATCATCTATTGTTTACCAGTAAAATTAATTAAATCTAAACCAATAGAACTTCTCTAAAGTGACGACTTAAATGAAAAGCTACTTCATATCTGATGGCTGCCATTGTCTTCTGAATACTATGTGGAGCGAAAATAGGGCTGGAAGGTTATTCTGAACACGGCGAGTAGAGTGCCGTAACAGAATGAAGGGCACCTGTGCTTGTAATTTATTGCCCATTGATGCAGTTGGCATGACAGTTTGAAACCCATTTGTTATGGTGTCTGTGCTCTGAAAGTTGTGATCTGATGTTGCAAATTAAGGGTAAGTATTGCAAATATGGTCACCAGGGCTGACACATGGGGTCCTAAATCACCTTTCTGAGTTGGTACTGACTGACAAGTAACCATGGCCAAAACTTAGTACCATGCTCCTCATACAGGTCAAAGACTGCAGTACTCTGTAGACGTGCTGGGGGGCAGTGTAGCATCACAAAAATATGGATTCCTGGGAAACTATTTTCTGAATTTTACCTGTCATTAGGTTTCATTTTCTGTATAAATTACCAGCTGTATTCAGTCAGTATACGTCTTTACCCAGAATGCTGCCCACCTTTTTCCCTGGTGGTGGTCAGCGAGTCCTTTTAGACTCTTTGCTTGTAGCACCCTTTGGTTTTCCTTTCATTTGGTTTTTCTCTTCCCTTGAAAATATTTTTTTAAATATCACTATTCTCATGATTTCAAATTATGGACCATGTTTGCTTTTTGTCCAGGTATTTGTTTTCCTATATGTCACTAAATCCCCAACCGTGGTCTGTTGTAGCTATTTCGCTGCATTAAAATTTTTATTTAAGTGCAGTGGAGACCTGTAATGTTTAATTTAATAGTCAAAGCTGAGTAAAATGTATGTTATTTTCCTCGCTCTTGAGAACAAGAATTGAGGTAGGCCTGCACAGTGTGTAATATTAATATCGTTATGAACATGCATTTGTCACGTCTCAAGGATCGCAATAGTCAGCTAGGGTGACATTAGGCTTTGGGCGGCATCTAATTGTTCGGACATCATACATCAGTATCTGGTATCCATCCATTTTCTGAAACCGCTTAACCCCAACTGGGGTCATCTGAGCCGGGATCCCGGGAACAATTGGCACAGGTGGGAACCAATCCTGTGCAGTCGCCGACACACTGTAGGGCGCACACACTCACAGGGCCAATTTAGACTCACTAATCAACCTATCCCACACGTGGACCATGGGAGGAAACCAGAGCTCCTGGTGAAAACCCACACGAACAAACACAGGGAGAGTGTGCGAACGCCACACAGAAAGTACCCAGGACCAAACCCAGGACCTTCTTGCTGTGAGGCAGCAGCGCTAAGCACTGTACCACCACAGTATCTGGTATTTTGAAATTCTGGTGATGAGATTTACGTAGCTGGGGAGTTGTGGGGGTGTGCTCTATTATAAGATTTGTCAGACCAAGAATTTTCACTGAAACATTTTTACTTACATAGGAAACAAATCTTAGGAAAAGTTTCCATGGGAAACTTTTATTTGCATAGGAAACAATACATGCAATGTTGCAATTTAATGATAGTTTTGAAAATGAACAATCTAGTATTGGGATATTCAGTTGTATCCTATAAGAAATATAGCTTCATCAGTCCCCCTTCAGTGAAATTTGCTGAGGGGAAATTTTTTTTTTTCATATGCTCTGCATGCACTCTTTGAGCCAGTCATAATTGTTTCCATTCTTGCTGGGAATGAGTACGAGAGAGGCGAAAAAGACATGCATCAGTGGTGGTCTCTCTGCTGAAATTCTGATTCTGACTGCAGCCCCTTGCATAGAAGAAATTTGGGTAAGTACAAAATTTTGTGAAGATGGCTGTGGGCATACCCCCCAGTCCTAGTCCCTACCCCCTCATAATGCTTTCTCAGAATGTTCCTAGCCTTTGCAGAGTGTGCTCTGCTCATCTGAGCTCCTCTGTACAATTTCCTTTATACCTTCTGTCAAAGATGTGCAGAGGAGGACATCCATCTTCTTATCCTGCTCAGTGTCACGGTGGCAACACAAGGCAGTGGTGTGTCCTCGATGCCAGTCCCTTGCAGGGAACGCACACTATGGGGAATACTGAGACACCAGTCAGTCTAAGCACCTTTGAAATGTAGAAGGAAACCCGTGCAATACAGGGAGAACATTCAAGCTCACCCAGAGCTGAGCTGGGGCTTCAGCACTGCTGGTGTGGTGCATCAGTGCTCCCCAATGAGGCACGGTGCTGCCTGGGCATTTGTGTAATAAACAGTGGTGCACCGTGGTGCGGCTAACAGTTTTCCACCTCTCAGTTTTAGATTTCAGATATTTTTCTGTCATTTAGGTAAGGATCAGGATGCAGGTAAGGATCTTGTTAAATGTACCTGTAAGCCCAGCATTGGCAGCTGCACCTGCACCTGCTTGTCAGTGATGATAGCGCTGTTCTTGGCAAACAAGCTGAGCTGCCGGCATCTTGGCTAATCTAGCGACATTATGTATTTATTACGACACAAGCCTTTATGAGCGGGATTTGGTGGGATCTGTCAGCAGAGTGATCTTACAGTAGCTGGGGGAGATGGGGATCCGCCCAACCTTCCCTTGTTACTGGCTACTGGTGGCACCATGCTTTCTTTGGTGCTCTACCCCAATGCCATCAAGCACTCTGTCAAGCACTGCCTTAAGTACTTCCTGTGGATGCCCCACACTGCATTTTCATTTTCCTCTATTCTCTCTAGCATGTAGTCTGTTTTTCATTTCTAAATGATGTTTGGAAATAACCTCTCCCTAATACTGACACAGACAAATTTATGCACAATGGAAACACTATAACAAGGAAGTTATGTCTCCGAAATGGAAGATAATGTCGAATGATTAAGTCTGGTGGAAACAATGAAAATGACTGCTAACTTCAGGTTCTGCCAGCAAGCTTGTTTCTTTATAGACAAAATCTGCTGCTGTCATCCTTCCCCCTTCCCAGTTCCAGAAGTCTTTCTTGTTGGCATTGTGAAATCTAGCACATATGCCTTGCAGTGTTAAAAGTGCTGAGAAGTATAGGCTAATTATGCTTAATGGCCCTCTTAATTCTAATTATTCCTAAAGCCTCTACAAACCCTAAGCCTGTCTTGGATGTTTTAATGAAATCGCTTCATATTTGTTGAGAAATCTATATGGGAGTCCTTGTCGTTCTGTGATGTTCTTAAGTTGGTGGATCAACACTGTACTGTAAATTGCATGCTCAGCTTATGAAGCTGATCGCTCTTTAATGAGGATATTATGTTATGCCTCTAGACAAAATGGTATGATCTGAGTGGCTGTTTCTTTTGGCATTTGTGAACAGAAAGGGCTTGGTGAGCAGGATAAGGCCTTATAACTCACTCTGCATTTGTAATATATTTTTTAATTTACAGATTTATTTTCCCTGTAAAAACCATGTAATAAAGAACACACTGGCATTCATTAGGGACATACCCGTCTTGTGTCCTGTGCTGCTTTTGAGAAGCTCCTGACCCCCCAGTGACCCTGACAAGCATTTCAAAGATGGACGGATGCATGTAGACGAACCCTCTTACTATTCTTGTGGGAATAGCTGGATTTCACAAAACAGAAATGTCCCTGTGCCTTTACTACAGGTGAATTAAGAAACGAGAGTTTCAGCTTTGTGCCAAATTAGAATGGAAATTTTGTTAAGCTAAGCTTAGTACTCTCACTGGGCTTCTTAGCAAATTATGGAAAAGGCTTTCGTAGGCAGATGTTTCTTTTAAAAACAAGTAAACGTGTCCCCCAACAAACGTTCTATGAGGTTTTGAAACTGAGTATGATTGAAGGATGCTAAGCTGACATCTGCTTTTAGTCACAGCTCTTTCCATCCTTTCATTTCATCATCTTAGGCTGTCATGACATGCCACAGTTCCTGTCCCTCAAGAGCCTTGCACATCCATTTTTGTATAGTTACCCTCTTTCCCAATATATCTTCATCAAGTTCCATACCGTGGAGGTACAAAGTCAGGTTACATGAAGCAGGTCTCAGAATGGGACACCACACAATAAAGGTGATTTTTTTTTTTTTTTTTATAAACAAAATTCAGTTTGCTTTTGCTTAGTACTGTCCCCCGGGGGGCAACACAGAGCACTTTACAGTCCCGTCACATACAAAGGATGGCATGATATAACAATAAACAGAAGTGTCCATGTATTAACATGTATGAAAAATAATCACCAAAACCCAGAGGGCATGGCAGAGAGCAAAGGAAGATTTCCAGTCTGAGAAGTGGAGAGGAAAAATAAACCTCAGTGCATACTACCCGTTATTACAAAAGCTAAATGAGGAGAGCTTGTGTTTGAAGACAGGTGTCGTGTCGACTCCGGTGAAGCTTGGGGATTATTTAAAAATAAACGCTTTATACTTTCTGCAGTTTTACACCTAATCACTTAGGACCTCTGTTTGGATTTGCGCATAATTTCCGACATCTTTGTATTCATTCATTGTACACAGCCTTAAAAATGATATGCGCAATGACATTGGCTTATCATCTCTATATTGTATCAATCTACTCTAATAAGCTACAGACTACAGTGTATGACTTTATCTAGCTGTTCTTGTATTAATAATTTCAATATGAGAAAAATATGAAACACTTCGCAATGTGTGCTGACCCCATCCTTAACTCTCATTAGTAGTCTTCTTTACAGAAAGTTTGTAGGAATTATTACGGTTACTGTTTGAAAAGCTAAATATGGCTGTATTTCAATCAGAACCATGTAACTAGCCACTAATCACTAACCACCAACTACCACCTTAAAATTAAAATGAAACAAGTGTAGCCAGTACATTCATAGCAGCTGGATTCACAGTCAGCAGCTGCCTATCTCACGATGTGATTATAATTGCAGATACAGTTCATTTTGGGAGTTTGGTATGAAAATTTTTTTCAAATTTTGAGGCTGGTTGTTGTGTCATGCTATCACCAGGTTACAGACTGAAAAACTGAATAAACTTATACACTTCAAGAAAAAAATAGTGGTAATTTTCATCTGTTATTGTCCATTTTCAGTTTTTCAAATAGTGTACGTTCCTGAGTAACTTGGTTATATCTGATCTATTCTCAAGACATTAGACCTACTATGTACACTTTTCGGAAAGTAGGAACATACTAGCTGATCTGGCGTAGTTGGGGTTTGTCGGTGTATAGTCATTAATGGTAAGAATGGTCAAGAAGCCAAATGTGTAAACACATGGGGATTCTTTTTTCTTTAATGACAAATGTGTTTAATGTTTTCTTGATCTCTGTTACTATTCTATGGAGCACAGTCTGGTATGACAAAAATAAAAATGTTATTTTTTTATGTTGGTATGTCATTACAACTTTGGTTAATTAATGATTGTCATGAATTTTAAAACATTTATGTACCTCCGATTTTAGAAAGTGGGGGTGTTTTAGAAATTTAAATTAATTGCTATCCATTTATGACCTGGGGCTAGACGGAAGCCTCAAGCATTTAAACCCGTTTCAAAGGCTTACACAATCCCTCTTTTTATCAGTTAAAATAAGATCTGCAGAGTTTCAATTTCTTACTGCTGTATCTGGTGAACATAACTTGCTATTGAATTCCTCATTGCATGGCAAATGCATTTTCACCACATAATGTATATCAGCTTCCATACTTGCATATTGGAGACAACTTACCAGCAATAAAACAAATAGCTAAAATGGGAGACTTTCGAGAATTCATTCAGTAAGAATGCCTTTAAAGAGAAATGCAAAAATAGCATGCATGTAATGAAAAGCCTCTGATTTAATATATGTCTTGTTTATCTTTACACCAACCCCATTGTGGCTGATCTGAAAGGGTTTTTTTTTGTAGCCAAATACACGTATGTTTGTGTGTGTGTGTGTGTGTGTGTGTATGTATGTATGTGTGTATAATACACACACACACACACAGTGGTACCTTGGAACACAAACTTAATTTGTTCCAGAAGGCTGGTCGACTTGCAGTTCAGTCGAGGACCAAGTCGATTTTCCCCATAAGAAATAATGTGAATTAATTTAATCTGTTCCAGACCCCCAAATGATTGCCTATTTAAACTTATCTACCTACCTAAGTAATGATAAAAAGCATTAACAATCAATATAAAACTAATACACACATGAAAAAGCACACATACAAAAGCAATAAGCATGAAATAAATGACGATCCCATACTTCAAAGTGAGAGCAGACACATGTGCACCACCTTCAAGTCTCCCTATAATTTATTTTTATGTTCTAGTTACACTCACCACTTTTCTCTTTGCTGCTATCACTGCTCACTTTCTTAGGGACTGTATTTATTGTATCACTAAATGTACTGTAAATAAAGCACAAAAAAATTCACCCCGAACCCAGCTTTTGCCCATCAAAGTCGGTCGAGAGGTACCGCGAGACTGAGAGTGATTCATAGGCATAAGCATCCCAGTAGGTCCGTTTGCCTATGTTCCGGCCCTCCAGAGATTCATCTCGATCCATACAAGTTTTAGCAGCTCTGTTTTGTTTTGTGCTCCGAGTTCTCGGTCAAGTTGTGGCTAGAATTTTCTCGACCAAACTGTTTGAGCTCCGAGTTAGTAGAGTTGGAATTGTCTTGACCCATACAAGTTTTTGCAGGAATGGTCAAGTTTCATGATTTCGGTCAAGGAACAAGTTGAAAAAAATTTAACAGATCTGTTTAGTTTCGAGTTAAAAGGTGTTCAAATTCCAACCTTCCACTGTGTGTGTGTTTAGTTTTTATGTTCATTACTTTATTTAGTGTCTATTTTCTTTTCAGTTTTAGTTTATGATAATAATGCTAGTCCCAACAAGCCCAATATGTACAAACACACTTGGACTATTAATCAACTTAGAATATGGCCAAATTCTAGCCTAAACTTTTTCTGAAGCACTTTTTCAACTGAGATTTTCAGGTAGCAAACAGACAACTTTATGGCTTTATTAGTAATAATAACACCAACCAGATTGTTGATTGTGGTTTTAAACAATTCTTTATTGTCAGTACATGACAAACACTTGCAAAGTAGCATTTCAGATTTCACAAATAGAAGTAGAAGTTGAACAGGTTATTTTAGTCAGCGCTAACAAAACGCCGCTGCTTGCATTCTTCCAATCTTGTGAATTGTCAGTGGATTATTACTGGATTTAATTTTACTGTGGACTTTTGTTTCGGGTTTCACTGGATTGCCCTTTTTGGATGGGTTACTTTGAACTTATCGTCTCCTCCGGTGAGTTGCCCAGTTTTCTGACTGTGTTGTCTTTCATCAGCGTGCCTGCCCTATTGCAGTCTCTCATTTCTCTCTTATATTCAATAAATTCCCCCTCTGTGTTCCATTGTGCTCCATTGCTGGTCCTGACAAGCAATCATAGAGAATGCGACGTCATTTTTTTGTGCAACAACCCATGTCCCCAGTGAAACGTTGGATCCTAAATCATATGGAACTTTCATCAATCATTTGTCACATCAGTATCGAGGAAAATATACATTGTGATAAGGACCGTTATCGTTTTATTGCTCAGCTCTAATCTGAACAGGCTGTATACAAAAACCTAATATATGCATGGCCAAGCTGAATGAGTGAAATAACGTAGCAGGATGAGCTTTGATAAAAATGAGAAGGTAAGCAA
Source organism: Mormyrus lacerda (assembly GCA_015163995.2). Taxonomy (NCBI): domain Eukaryota; kingdom Metazoa; phylum Chordata; class Actinopteri; order Osteoglossiformes; family Mormyridae; genus Mormyrus; species Mormyrus lacerda. The sequence continues at coordinate 17,921,524 of JAABNX020000021.1, forward strand.
AATAAAAGTAAAATAAAGATCAACAGTGGAAAAAATGCAAGTAGAGAACAGCACAATCTGTTGACCAAGACCAATGATCTTATTTATCAGAAGTTGCCTAATTGGAATTTTCTGGTAGTGGAGAACCATACCAACATGAAAACATTTAATCATAGTTCCTTGCAACAAAAACCTCTTTAACAGCTTTTTATTGACAAGTTATGAAAGGAATTTAGGTGAAATGCAGTGCATGAAAAAGCAGTTGTTGATTTTCATTTATTTATTGAAAGTTTTTGAAATCTTTATTGCTTGTTTATCTTTTTGCATACTGTTGAAATGCCTCCATTATGGTGCTTTAATGGATATAAACATATGCAGCAAAATATATTTTTATGTATGTATTAAACCATAGCACATTCTGAAGAACGTAAGTAATAACTGTCTTGAAGGCTGAGAGATGCTAACTGACAGCAGAAGAAAAATCGATTTAATGTCTCCAAAAGACATTTAGTCACTAGATGTAATGAGAGATGTTCTGACTGGCAAATGATCCTAATTAAATTCCCTAATTATGAGTCAGTGAAGGATAACCCAGAATACATGTACTGTTGAATTGATAGATGTTGCCATAAAGGTGCCATGTGCAGCACTTTCCGTGACTGACTTTTCCCACATATGTCGTATCTATTTCAGACTGCTCACCTCAGTGTCTCCTGCCCTTTCAAAGGCTGTTCATGGCTCTACCTTTAAAGCATTTCTACATATATGCAATTAATTAAAGGTGTTCGGAACTGTGGTAGCAAAAATATTTCTTTATAAAAACATCAGCTAGGCAGCAAAAGAAAAAGAAAAAAATATGGAAGAAGAAATGTAAAGTTCAGTTCAAAGTTTCTTATTGACGTATGTACAAAATACAGTGTATAATGAAATTCTTTCTTGAATGCCTCTTCGGACATTACACAATTGCCAGAGCAGTGCAATGTTACAATAGCTCACATAAAACAAACACAACATAAACAGCTAACAAATAACACATGCTATTGACAGGGTGCCCATGAGTAACCATTGTGAAGTGTTTTTATTTAAGCAGTCTGTAGCATCTGTATTGTGTGTTAACAATATTGAACATGAATTTGTTGAACACCCTGTTAGTATATATTGTACATTATACTTCACAAAGTGAGCATTATTATTGCACATGGTAACAACCTGTTTATATGACAAGAACTGTTAACGTCATTGTACATTACTGTCTTTGGTTGCATACATTATGAATTCTGCTCCAGTTCTATCTAATTCTGCAGCCCAGTTTGCAAATACGTCCATGCACATAATAATATTTTTGCATGGCAAACAGTCAATAATGGAGACATTTGAATTGCCAAGTGCACATCTAATTAATCCTTTGATCAGCTGGTTTGGATTAAACATTTTCAGTATTCCTTTAAGTACACTCGCAGTTGGAGCAAATGATGATTGCATTAAGAGCATTAATGTAAAATTTTTGAGTAAATACTTAGCGATGGGTACCAATCCAAGAGTGTCATAATTTTGTTTGCCAAATCTTTATTCATCTGAAAAGCTGGAAGTAGTGGAATGACTTGCAAAAAGTATGAAAGTAATTGATCTATCATGAAAACTTAAGAGTGATCATCAAACTGTTAACAAATAATGAGTCTAGATGAAGTAGATCAATTAAAGGATCATTATGTAAAGTTTTAGCCTGACAAATTAATCTTATTTAACAGACAACCATAACAAAACCTACTACTAAGTAGCAAGCAATAAACTGTTTGTGTCCCTGAAGTTTGAAAAATTTCTCAATGCAGGATTCTGCAGAGGTGTGCAATAACATAGATTTCAGCCATCACTTGCAGTCTCTCTCACAGATAACCTGGCATAGACTGATAAATACATACATATAAACTTATTTTAAAACTGTTTTATTGAATGATGAATCTCATGCTACACCGGATGGTCCAGATAGATGGAGATCTGAATGGCTGGTCAATGGCCGCTTTATACTCACCAGATGGAGATGCTAAGTATGATGTGCTGGAAATGACATTTTGGATAAGAACAACAGGAATTTATATGGTAGGGCTCTTTAGGATGTTAAACTGACATCAGCAATGTATCTGACTTTCTAGCAGTATTTCCTGGCCTGGTATGAAAAGAGTTGTCATCCAAAATAAAATGATGTTCATGCTGGGCAGAGCACCATCACATATTGCTAAGAACACTACTGACTCCTGAGAGTTTGTAGGTGCGAAAACAGTTGGAATCATGGCTTGGCCACCATCATTCTCTTACTTCCACCCTAGTGAAGTTGTGGAGCATTTTGAAGGGAAAACTCTTAAGGGTGGATGGGCGATATGATGATAATTTGTCGTGTCTGGTTGCAGCTATATGCATAAGTGTTCCAGAGTTATTGTAGGAATTGTGATATAGCGCTACTTATTCATATTGTAATGACATAAACTAGCAAACACCTCACACAGTGTGTGTTTGGAGGTAGCAAGAGCGCTACGAAAAAATCAGACTTATGTGAAACAAAGCAAACACAGCCCGTGTAACACCTCAGCACTGTCTGTGTATCTCACTTTGTCAGTTATCTAGGTGACTAGATCTTGACTTAATTGATTTTTTTTTAACCTGTTAGCTAACTTGTAAATAAGTAATAAAAAAAACTTTGCATACCATTTGTATACCATTGGTCTGATGAAAAATAACGACGCATGAAATAATGCATGGTTCATAGACGGGTTCACTATGTACAGCAAGGCAGATGAGGAACAATTGGTTTTCCAGAAAGGTTCTGCTTCAATTGTGTGTGGAAATGGTTTGTATTTGTGAAATCCTACATGGACCAGTCTACTATAAAATGCAAACTCTGCAAAGATACTGTTCATACAACAGGCGGTGAAATAACCAATCTCTATGACTTCTTGTGAAATGTAAACACCCCAGACAACATGTGGAATGCCTGGCCAGGCATAAATGTGTGGGCACATCTTGGTGTTCATCATTCCATTTGAGGAAAATGTAACACGTTCAATAGATGAATTTAAACCCAAACATGTACTTTAACTTAGGGTTCAAATAATGAGTTTGTAGGGCAAGTCTGTAAGGATAACTGACATGTATTCACATGTTACTAAAATGATGTTGAGATATAGCTAGAGTTGGAGTGTGGCGAGCTGTGTTTTGTTTGTGTTAACTTTTATACCCATTGTTGGTAAGGTAAACTGCAATACTAGATTGTCGTTGAATGTTTTTTTAGATGGACAGAATGCACTTTGTCTGAGGTGAGCATATAACACAAGACAATTCGTGTGATGATGATCCTTTAAAATCACATTATTGCATCATTTACAGTTTATAGGCCAGGTGTGGTTTTATGGTAGATATCTGAATGTTCGGTTCCCTGCCTGGATGTACATCTTGCATACCACAGTTGCTAATGTTTAATAGTAATAATAATAATAATAAAATTTATTATTATTATTAACAACACTAATTTTATTAATTATTATCAAATTTCTCATACTCAGTGTGCAGTGAAGGAATTAAATAGAAGCTAAAGTCAATGTAAAAATTGTAATAATGGCAATAAATAGATTTAAAAAGAAATAAATGCATAGAAATTAAAACCTTGTGAAAGCCAATCTAAATAAAGGAGTCTTGAACCTTTTCTCTCAAAACCTTAAAGACAGAGACGGGCATTTTTTCCATCATCTGGCACAGTTTCCCCCAGTATCGGAGCTTGATTTCCCATATTTTAGGTTTTGTGGTTGTTGAAGCAGCATGGAATTGGCCAAATGGGGAGGCATATGCACTTACAGGCTCTCCGAAGTAGGTGGGGCCATGAATCACTTTGTAAGTCTGTCTGAGTATTTAAAATTGATTTACAGCTAAACTTACTTTTCTCAGAATGAACTGTATGTAGTTGTTGGCTGTTACAGGGGAGTTTCCAGAGAGAAATCGAGCAAGAGCCAATTTTGGTTGGGGGCGGATCGCTTTTGTTGCATTTTTTTGGCCATACATAAATGAATATCATACATTTTGAAAGACTTTAAAAGATTATATACTGTAAACACTGGGCTCCCTCGCTTGCATTTTAGTAATGACCCCCATTTATTCAAATATTTGGCAGCTCTCCAGTGATTGTTAGATAGAAAGCAATGGGTATTGAAAAAACAGCTGAAAGGATGAAGGTGAGATGCATGTAGTCTGTTAAATAAAGTGCTGTCCTACAATGGTATATTTTTCCAGGCAAGGAAAGCTCCGCTTGGAACTTTTGGTATCAGTATTGACCTCTGTTTTCATCAAAGAAATAATGATAATTTACATGTACATTGAAATCTCTCACAGTGTTGCTTGCTTCTCTATTTTGGCTTGCCTAGAGTACAAAAGGTATTGCCCTGCCCTGTCTACCATTACTGCTGTTAGTCTTTCCATTTTCCATTTAGACATCATGGAGAAAATCTTTGAAGACAAGATGTTGTCCATTGTTCATTGGTGATTTTCTTTTATCAAGAAATTTGTCCAGGAAGCACGTCTGTAGTTTTCCACAGCCATGGCCACTTCACTGAATTGCTGAATAGGTTTCGTTCTGTAGAGACTGTGATTCTTTCCCGACAAAAGTATTCAATCAAAGCCACTTTATTTTGGTATTTGTTGCGATAACCCCAATTTCATTGGGTATCAAGAGCAGCAGATATGATGAAACTTGGATAGTTAAATATAAAAACAGTCATAGCTGAAGTTCTGAATAAGCTGACCACATACTTTTTGTTTTTCTTATACATTTTCTAGTGATGACCAAGATAAAATTTTAATTGTATTAACATCCATATAGACAGCCCATATTGGTGATCAGCAAGCATGTCACTAACAATGATGTACTGACTAATAAATTTGGTGTCGCCCCAGTTAGTGATGTGGCAGATGTAACACACACACATATATATATATATATATATATAATGCAATCCTGTTCCACACTGATGCATTAGAATTCTTGTGGAACATCGCAAAATGAATGGTGCCCAAAATGAAAAGCATTTTGTCTTGCCTGGAACTTGAAGACGCTATGACAACTTTCCCAGTTGGTCAAACATAGGACTTTAGCGAACAACCCATATACTTGAAATGATGAGCTGACTTTTCTTAACAGCATATATCTGAATATCAGAGAGAGGATTTTATTTGCTCTGCATTTTCAGTAATTTGCTTTTGTTAGACTTTTGAGATGGTGTCAGTGAAATATGTCAACAAAAAAAACAAACAGATGGTAACTCTAAGGGAAAATCACAGAATAAAAATGGCCTGTCTGAATGAAAGCAAGACACATTTAAAAACAAGTGAACTGGCTACAGTGCGTGTAATTACAAAATGTATACGCCATTATGCAAAAGGATTTGTAGAAGTCCTTTCCTGTTGTATTCCCTCTTAGGGTGTCATAGGGAGAGTGATCATTAAGAACTTAGGCAATGGCAAATCAAAGCTTGAAATTGCTAAGATGACAGAGACCATGGTGCTATAAAGATGTGGCAGAATCAAATTCTGTTACATAAGGAGAAAGTGAAAGTCATTCCACCAGGTACACTCATCCTCATTAAGCAAGTGGTAATAATAAAGCCTTTGCCATTGGCGAAGAGATATTTGACGTGTCTGGTGCCAGCAGTGTCTTCAAGGTGAGCAAGGTGCAGGAAAGTCCGTTACCCTGGAAAATGTGTAAAGCCTGATTTTCGTACACAAGCAGCTACAAAGCAAAGCCCGTGTAATGGACCCATAAATATTTCCAAGCTTTACTGTTCATTGAGGGACTGTTGGATCTCATAGAAAGATGACATGCAGGAGGTGGTGTGATGTTTTGGGTTGGAATAATTCGTGGTGAGCTGAATGTTCCTCAAGGTGTAAATTTTACTGCAGACATTTATATTTAATTTCTGAAAAGCGACTTTGCGCTATGGTGCACAAGCAAGCCTTTGGCATTAAGATGATATTAACATAATTTTTATGCATGATGAAGTTCCACCACATGCTATCAGGAAGACAGCAGAGTGCTTGATGAAATTAGGCTTTCAAAAATGGCCATCTGATTGAGTAGCCAGCATCTTTATCAAGTACAATTCCATTTAGAACCTATGGAGCATTGTCATGCAATAAATGTGTTATTCTAGATGTCAGTTTTGTTTAAATGGCAGATGTCAGTCTTTATTTTGCTTTTTTTGCCCACGTATGTGACTGACAAGATTTGTACTGTATATATGCTCAACTATTAAACTTGGGATTTTTTTCTCTAATGGAAGACCGTATATCTTTATGATTTTAAATAATTGAAACAGACACAAATTAACCATTTAAAGTTTTGAATATTTCTAACAACTGAAATCAAAGCACTTGAAATGAAAATGTCTAATGAAAAAGGTCACATTTTAGTTTTAATGTAAAAAGCAAGTTCCTTTTAAAACAGAAAATAAATAGTCCAGCAGCTTGTTCCATGTCCGTCATTTGGACACATTGTGAATTTAATGAAGACGACACCAAAAAAAAGAGGTCAGATGGAAACACTTGAAAAAAGTTTCAGCTACAAAAGGTAATACCACTAATCAATTTCAACACTAGCGAAATTTAAATTACAGTGGAAACCGTTTGTAGTAATCAACCGCTTAATGCAGGGGTGTCAAACCTTAGTCCTGGGGGGCTAAAGCCCTGTGCAGTTAAGTTCCTTCCCTGTTCCACCACAAATGATTCAGCTCAAGCGCTGTATGGTAATTAACACTTGGAGGTGCAAGGAGTTGAATCAGGTGTATTAAATGAAGGGAAACCCAAAAATGTGCAGGACTTAAGGACTGGAGTTTGACACACCTGGCTTAATAGATCAAAAAGCTTGGGACAGAATCATTCCTGTACAGACACTGTTTAAATAATTATAGTAATCAAGTAGTCTGCTTACAGTGTTCATTTGGGGTCTTTTTTAAACATGATAGCATATGGAATAAAATTAAACTGTGATATTTTTTTTTTTTTACTTGATCATCCAGTAATATACTTTTTACTCTTGGGGAAGAATAGTGGTAATTATCAGTGATAATTATTGGCAGAAATGGCAGAACTCCCAAAGTCAGTCAGCACAAACTAAATATTTCAACCCTCCAGCCATGAAACCTACACTTGAAATTGTACCTGTTATCAAAAGAGAAACAAGAGGACATTTGGTGACTAGGTGACATGGATCTTTTTCTGACTGGACTCGAACAGGGCAGAAATTACATTAGTTGCCCCTAAGTCTCTTAGACATGTATTCTCAGGCTTTAAGCTAAATATGAGTGGTTTCTGTGAACACCACAGTAAAATACCTTGACGTGTCAATCAAAGACTCAACAGTTGTTGCTATAAATGTGGCTAAAGTGTCTGTTTTTCATCTACGGAATACTGCCAAGGTTGGAGAGAGAAATGCTGTCTTTGAATGATAAAGAAAAGCCAGCACATTTATTACCTCAAAACCTTGATTATTGTAAAGGCCTACTGTCCGCCCAGGCATTTTCTTAAAGTTTCTTTATCTGCTGAAGAATGTAGCTGTAGGAATTCTCACAAGAACTAAGATGTTGGATATTTGTACTACACTTGTTTCACTACACTAGTTACCTGTCATATAAACTAGTAACTAGTAATATAAAGTAGTACTTGTCAGCTTTACAGCTTTAAACATGCTTGTATTAATGCATTTTGCAGATGTAATTTTATTTGCATTTTCTGCAACTTATTTGCATGATGCTGGTTGTCTTGTACCCAAAATTAAGCACAAAAACAAGGCTGTGCACCCCAAAATGCAGCAGAGCCTCATTATGCTGAAGTCCTGCGTTATACTGTATGTGTGCCTGGGATTCTTGTGTGAAACTCCAATCATTATTCTTTTGTAAATCCAATAGCAACAATGTGGAGAGAAGGAGTGCTCCTGACCACAGACCTATTTGTGAGCTATGCAGTTAATGAGTCCACCCTAATTTTTCATGTAATTAACGCTACTAGTTGTCCCTTGCAATACTTTAGAGTTGTCGGTCAGGTTCTCCTCATGGTTGTGTACATCCTCAGCCTCTCATCTTTTTATTGTAATACCACAGGCAAGCTCACTGGGCCTATTCCATTTTTCTTGAGGTTAACTTTACTTCTGCATAAGCTATTAATCAGCATAATTAGCCTCTGTTTATTCTTTCCCTTCTGTCTCCAATGATGGCCATCTGGCCCTGAGCTAGATCATAAACTGGACCTAGACCTCCAGTCCACAACAGTGTCTAGCGAATGGATACCTGTGTCAGCGAGATCCAGTTCCATTCATGACACAGATGTATCAGCCCTCTCTCAGTCCCCAACCACCCACAGCTGGGTAACCAGACCATGGTCATCCTCCTCCAAGTTGCTGTGCTGTTATTTTCTGTCCGTAGACGCTGTATTTCAGTCCTGCTCAATCACCTTCTTTCAAGCAGCTAGAAAATAATTTTTGGTGTTTTGGCATTTTCTTCTCTCTCTGGAAAAGCAGTTATAACTCACTTCAAAGCATTTATATGACAAACGTGCTTATAAAAGGTACGCAATACAGTACTAGATACATTTTGATTGACTGACTTATTGTGGCTGGGTTGTGTCGCCCAGGCAGCAGCTGTATGGATGGGACATACAGCTATTGCATTTCTCAGCTATTGGGAAATTGTTACATCTGTCATTCCAGCAAGCTTGGCCCACCTTCTAGCTGTCAAGAATGTCTGTGTCAAAGCAGAAACGATGCTGTATTCCTATTGTTTGAATTCTGGATTTTAACAAACAAAAAAAAACTAAAATATTGCAAAAATCTTTCAAATCAGTTATGACTGAGTCAGAGGGTACCTATTTTTGATTACTTTTTTGAGCCCTATAATACCCTCATCTTTATGCAAATCAGTTGCTGTCGTAGTTCTGTTCTAATAGAGAGCGCTTCACAAGTTGATGTGAGTAATGGGGCAGAACATAAGTGCGTTTAGTTAGCCTTGCTAAATCTGGGAGGCCGTGGGTGCTGAACAGACTGTCTGTAAGTGACTGACTGCCATTATTTGGCCGAGTGGCAGGAAGCTCCTGTCTATTGTCTTTCCCTGAATGCTCCATACAAAGGGCTTGATTGCTCTCATTCTAAAATCAAGGGGGCCTAGTTTATTGTGGGAGTTCTGTGCAGTGGATGTTGAATCCCTGCTGGAGCAATTGTGATGTTCAGATGAAGAACCGGTGTGGATCTGTCCCCCTCTGGCTGTTGCTGTGTAAAAGCCGCAGTAATGGCAGTGGAAAGTTTTGTGACAATTTCTACTCAACTGGAAGTTTTAAATGGTAATTCACGTTACATGGCATGGTGGTTGGAGCACTTGGGTTTCTGATATTGCAGCTTTAGGCCTAAAGTACCAATTCCACTATACCATTTACCACCCACACTTTTGTCCTGTGTGTCCTGAAATCCTCTTTGTTAAGGGACGCTGGCAGGTGTGCAGCAGCTGCCAATGATAGAGGATGCGTTTTTAAAGCTCAACTGAGCATTTGGCTGCCTTCAAGGTGTTTTGAAAACTGGACAGGATCACCTTTTCATTGTGTGGGAAGTGTGAAATTGTGTGGGGAAAAACTTATCAAGATGAATCATACTAAACTGCAGGGGGAATGCATTAACCCTGGCCTAGCAGTGCACAAAATTACTCCAGTGAATACTTCTTAATGAGCACATAACTTTGAATTTGGATCTGTCTAAACTATAGATGTACTAATCTGATACTGATGTCGGGTATCGGTCCCATACTGAGTCAAACAGCAGGATCTGGTATCATGACAATTGCGCTGATCTTTTGGGCTGATCAGTTCAGTTCTATGTAATTGTATGTTTACGTGCAAATACTACTTCACGCATCCTCAGTGCACTGGCAGACCTGTACGTTTTGCTAGAAGGAGAGCTAACATAGCATGGAGGGAGCTAAAAGGCAGCAGTTTGGAGGAATTTCAAGTGTGAAGTTGCTACACCAACAAGATATACTGTATGGCATTTAGACAGTATTTAAAAGACCAAAGCTATTCCGGTATTTTACCCCAAGATACAGATTTGTGGAGGGAAATATTGTGGTTGTGTTACCGTTATATGTCTCATGTCTAAATAGTAGTTATACTGATAAATTGATGATATGTGGGGAAAAAAAAAATCTCTTGGCCTGTTTCTTCACACATGATGTCTATTTGTCTGTCAGCTATATGGGCACATGTACTGAATGTACCCAACCATGTCTTTATGGACTTTACGTTGTGCACTGAGGCACAGTCATGCTGGAAAAGAAAAGAGCCTTCCCCAAACTGTCTCTACAAAGTTGGAAGCATGTAATTTTCCAAAATGTTTTGGTATGCTAAAGCATTAAGAGTTCACTTTACTGGAACTGAGAGGACTAGCCCAACCCCTGAAATTATCCATCCTCCACCACACTTTACAGTTGGCGCAGTCAGGCAGGTAAAGTTCTTCTGGTATCCACCAAACCCAGACTCATCCATCAGACTGCCAGATAGAGAAGCGTGATTTGTCACTCCACAGAACATGTTTCCACTGCTCCAGAGTCCAGTGGTGGGGTGCTTTACACCACTCCATCTGACGCTTGGCATTGAGCTTGGTGATATGAGGCTTGCATGCAGCTGCACAGCTTTTGTGCTGGGGTTAGTGCCAGAGGAAGTCTGGAACTCCGCAGTTAAGTCAACAGAGTGTTGGCAACTTTTCACACTATGTGTCTCTGCACTCGGCGACCCCCGCTCTTTACGCGGAAATTTAACGAACTGACTTATTGCAAAGGTAGCATTGTATGACAGTACCATGCTTGAATTCAGAACGTCCCATTATTTCACCAATATTTGTTAACTTGCCTGCATGGTTAGCTACTTTGATGTTAAACAATCTGAATTCAGTGATTAAGAGGTGTGTCCCAATATTTTTGTCCATAATGTGTAAAACCAACTTGTTCTCTGAACTTGAGGACATAAATCTTTTTGTTTCATTTGTGGTTTCACATGCATTCCTTGCTCTTTTTAATAACGTAACGTAGCTTAACGTCGTTTAGTTTTTGCGTTTAAAGAAATTCAGCATTTTCAGATTGGTTGATCATAATCAATGAGAGAGAACTTGAAAAAGTAAAAGCAAACAGATGAAAGCTGTATTTCATGTATGTGTGATATTTTACAAATGTGACTCTAGGTCCTGTGTCGTATAGCGTTCCACTGTTTACTGGTTGCCCAAATATTACTGATTAAGAAAAAAATCATGCATAGAGTTTTTTTTCTGTGAGGTAGCAGATGCAGCACATGTAAATATGTATGAAATGGATGCTACTCATCAGTGACTAGCAAATTTGCAGGTTTGCAAATTAACCAACAAAACATGCCATTAAACTAATTAGTAATGCCGAAACACTAGAGGCCTCTTCCAAAAAGCAGTGTAATTTATTTAAATCATTATTTTAATTAATGCACCAATAATGGGTTTCTGTAAATGAGCAAGGCTTGCCACAGCACCCAGATGTACAGTTTTATTAATTTATTTTTCTGGTTTTATCTCAGGGAGGTAGAAGTGTGACAATAGAAAATGAGATGTTCTCTTAAAACGTTAACGAATGGCATACTCATATTGGTATTCATTAGACAGGCCTCTATGCTTTGTTTTTTGCTTTTCATGTACAAACTGATTACTGGATTTTTGTTTTGATTACTCATGCCCTTTTTTTGAATATTGGCTTTTGTATATTTGAAATATCATGGTTTAGGCCTCAGGATAACCTTCATGGTTGAGTGAACCAGTAGGTTGCACATTGGAGTGGATAAACAGCTGCAGTGGGGATCATTTTAACAAGAACAGTTAATACAGCTTTCAAGAGGTGGAGTGAAAGTGCTGATGAGGGCCGCTCTGAATCCGCTTGTCATGTTGCCTGCTCTCAATCCCCCTGCCCAGCTTTGTTCAGATCGATACCATTTGAACTACCTTTGCTTTCTGTCAGGGTACTGCTCACGTGGCATTTGGCCACCTGCTTGACGCCAGATCAATTTCCCTTGGAACTAAATCCCTTTGCCAGATAATAACACAGGAAACTGTTATTGATGTGAGCATTTTTGTAATCACCACTCAGGGATCTAAACACCCAAGACTCAGGGCTAGATTGGCTGCCGCTGACATAACATTCCCCCAAAGTGCTGTGATTATTTCTTTTAATATTAAAAGCAACTCAGGCAATTTCTGCACCTAAATAATAATCGTTGAGGTTGCAAACACAATAAGAAAATGTATGAAACATTTGAGAATTTTCTCCTCAAGCATGACTGTTTCTTCCTGTTTTTGTTCAGATATGCAGTATTAGCTATGTTGAATTTCATTTAGAGAAATGAAGGGATTGGTCTGACCTTACGCTGTTGTTTTCAGGCATATCTTAGCACCTGTTCTTAACCTTTTCTTCTTTACCTTTTCCTTGCTGACTGGAATTAAAGTTTTCTCTTTTGTCCTTTGTAAGCAAGGCAAGTGAGTGTGCCAGCCTGAAGGCCCCATCAATGTGATGTTTGATGTCCTGCATGGAGGACTGTAGAACATGACTTTTGATGGATGGTTCTGTCAGGCATCCAGCCCACACTGGGCCTGAAAGTCTGTTCTAGCACTGCACAAGAAGCAGCATGATATAAGGGTTAGACTTGGCTTTGAGGTCACTTTGGAAATCTCTGTGATGTGGCACAGCATGCAAATTGAAGCAGTAGACATGGGGACACAAAAACATCTTTTCTTCCTTGGCTGTGGAGTTCAAATTTCAGCAGCAGAAGACAAGGGGGATGAAATCAAGGAGGAAAGCTAGATTGAGCAGGCTATTATGGAGAGGGGAGAGAATCCTCAAGAGAAAGTAGGACCAGGATGAACTAAATTAGATGATTGCTACAGCCATGCCCAGAGTCTCATTACCTTAATGGAGAGCCATTCGTCCTATGAAGGTCTCCTGAAAATTTCTTCTGACAAGATTGCTATCCTCCCCACTAACCTAGTGTCACCATATGAACGGAACTAAAAAAGACAGTGCTGGCTGACTGGCCTGGGGAATTGCTGGCGAAGATTTGTGCCTGCAGTGCTGTAATGAGGTCTTGATTAGGGCTGGGTTTTTACCATCAGAGGTTTTAAGTGACGTTTGAAATTTTGACCTTTGGTGGAGGTAAATGCTTGCTAAAGCGTGCGCATAATTTCCTTTGGGCTTTGATCATGAAGGTGATTTGCTGGAGGCTGAGGCCAGAGTTTTGAGTGAGTGGGCATTCTTTATTTTATTTGAGCCTGTCCTCTTCAATGTCCAGACCCCCATCCTCCTGTCAAACATAATAAGTTATTTCTATTGTGATCCTGCTGCCGATACTAGTACGAGAAACTCCTCCAGCAGGTGTGGTAAGTCTTGTTATTGTAGTAACATTTAATGGAGATTTTAATAAAGGTATATTGTTTATGATAAAGGTCGTTCATTGTTTATATTGTCCTATTTATTAATTGCTGCATAGGAAGCTAATTAGTTGATTTCAATCTCTGGCTTTCAAGCCCTTTGTCTTAAAAATATCAGTCGTCATTTAGTGCTGTCTAGCAGCATTTGAATCGCAAAGAATGGAAACATGGAAATATAAATAAAGGGTGTTTTCTTAGTCACAACATATTTGCTGGATACATACACACACACAATGAATATGTCAAATGTTTATTTCAATTGTCACGTTTTCCAGTAGCTCATTTTATTTTTACTTATATTATGCATGGTAATTTCTTTGGGGTGGAAAAAAATTACTTTAGCTTTTAGGTCACAGCTATCCTTGTATGGTTACTAAAATATGACTAAATAGGGCACTGAAGTGCAGATTGTTTGCATCTCAATTTGGAAGAAGGCGGCACACTGTTCAGATTTATTGTTTACAGTTGAATAACTTTTATGTCTTTCAGTGTTCCTTCTTTCAGGATTTTCAAGGGCGTGTTATCTTGTGTTGGGGCAGTTGTTTTGTCGCCAGCCTGTCTTTGTGCATCGGCCCCTGGAACTGCCAGCTTCTCTATGTGAGGGCGAGGGCTTGGAGGAGAGAGGACACTCTGGGCTTGGGGAGAGACCTTGAATTATTTTTTTCTCTTTCAAGCAGTGACACCCATCCTCTTTCCATCGAACAGCTTCCTGCTGGTTCTTCTCAGGGAAAAACAGATAAATTTTATGTTTACCGTGACCGGATATGTGACCGTACCATCACTCCCCACTCAGCATCAGAAATGGAAATTTCCTGTTTCCTTACTTTTTTGTTTAATTATCCAATCTTGCGGAACACATTTGGTTTCGCTTTGCACTTACAGCTAAACACTTTAATCAACTGGAAAACATTAAACACTTAAAGATACTTGGAGGGTTTCTTATTTTTCATTTTTTCAGCGGAATTAAGGTATTTCTGAAAAGCTTGTTCATAATCGTGCCCTGCAGTCCCGCGTGCACAACGACGCGCCCTAATACCCCTGTGTTTTGTTTTTCTTCTCACATCTTAAATGATCTGCCATCATTCTCATGCATTCTGGTGCTGCCTTGTGCTCACTGTCCCTATAACGCTGCATCATCCACAGCCGGTAAAGTTCGAAATTCCCTGTGAGATGATTTTGAAGGCAGGACCATAACTGTATGTGTTCGTGTAATCCATACATGCAAACTGTGCACAATATTTAACACTATAGATCTGTGAAGGTTTTGGGGGGAGAAAAAGACACCCACACGTACCTTTATGTACATCTTCTGTGTGTTTTTGACTTTCAGTCCTTGGAGGACTTCTGCCAGTTGTCATTGACTGAAGGTGATTTCCCTGTTTGTAGTACATCAAAACTGTCCAAAGAGAAGGCAATGAAGCGGCGCTGTGTGTTACTCATACTTATTTATGGGCATGGATGTCGTTTGGTGTTCTGAACATTATTGTACATTTTATTTTCTACAGTATGCATTTTATGCTATGCGTGTGCTCTGTTTCCTGCTCACCCACCGGGAATTACTTAATATTTTGGCTGCATCAATTTGAAAACATTAAAACGAAAATGAATGACAGGTCATTTTGGAATTATAGAAATGTCTGCAGGCAGTTTCCTGTTCACAGTCTTGGTCACAATCTCCAGCCTTGGTCCAGACTTAACTGAGAGGGTGTGAATACAGGTCCTGGAAACATGAGAAACACCGACCCATCTTCCATCACAAATTTTACCTCTCTTCAGTTCTTTCTTACTCATTACTAAAATCGTAACTAACATCCTGCATTTTTATGGCTTTTCGTACCTGGAATTATGACATGGTGAGATCACATTGTAACACAATCCTTATTGGCTGGCTAACTGCAATTATCTGACTACAGAGTCCAATACAGGGGTGGGACATATAGGGCAAGCTGACCAATCAGAGTACAGAGGGCTCATTGGGGGTGGGACTTAAAGCTCTAACAGCATTTCAGACAGTGTAAACAGATGTACAGTATGAGGAAAATAATGTGTTTTTGTTATATTGATGTCTGTAAGTCTGTTCAAGTATGCTCCAAATATAAAATTATGTACTGTGAAAGTGAGCATAATTGGTCCTTTAAATAATCTAATGATCTGTTCCAAATGCCTGGTCATAGTTATTGGAATCTCTCTACATCTCTCTACATAGTTATGTAACTTCTTATTCAGCTTTATTGGACTTCTGAGGCAGACTAGTCTGTTCTGAGTCATGCGATGAGTGATGCTCTGCTCTCATGAGGTTTTACTGCACGAAGTGTGCAGGCATGCGCTTTTCTCAGTCTGCTTTATGGCACACTTTTTCTCTAAAAACGTGGCTGAAGAGTTCCTTCATTTTCAAAGTTCAGATTGTTAGCAATTTTTTGGCCTTTACATTAAGAGTGTTCATATTTAGTTTGTGCTGGGGCATCATTCCTTCAACAAAACGATGTTGTTTGAATATTCTGTTATAATTTGAATTATCTTTGTGACACTGACAATGGAAAAAAATGGATGGAAAAAAGACAATAATGAAATGCTGAAGAGGTCATTTACTTTCATGATGACCTTTTTCTTGCTCCTCGTAATTAGAGGCGAGGCTTACGATAGTGTGTAGATAACAGCTAGCAGGCGATGAGGCTCACTGCAATGACTGCATGAGATCAGAGGCCAGATCACTGGCTGCCAAGTGCGCACGGGTCTCAAAGAGTCTTTAATCAAAGAATGTCACTTAAATCCACACCTTTCTGCCCTGGTCCCTTGACCTTAAGCTGGGTTTCGTTGCTGTGTGTAGTGTGCTGGCTGATTGGCTTGGGGTGTCTTTGACAGAGGCCAAACTGGTATAGGCTTTACATGGAGCTGTAACATTCACCGTAGCAACATGAACCCTGTTGCCTCCTGGCAGATGAGGTACTAAGATAGTAAAAGCATGGAAGAGCAGTGAGTGCGTAAAGGTCAAAAGTTCCTCTTTAGCCTTAATTGGTCTTGGGGCCAAATAGAATAAAAAAAAAATAAATTTCAGATAAAAACTGTGTCTATTTAAACATTATATAACTTAGTTACTGGCTAGATTCATGTTGCATGTGTTTGTTAGCTCGTTAGGTCTTTCTGAACGCGAAATAGAAATGATTGTGTAGCATATGGGGGGGGGGGTGAGCTCCTGTAAGTGGTGCATTAGTGTCAACAAGGACCTCAAGCCACAGCCTGTCTGTCTGGGTGTTTCAGCCTGCCGTGACAGTGCCCACTCCCCATGGGCCACGTCCGAAATTTGATGTCGTGTGGGGGGATTCTACACAGACATGTACCTTCTGACCTCCAGTGAAACTTACCATACTCATGCATATCCTGTCACAGTCAGGGGAGGTGACTGGAGAAGGAGAGAGAGAGAGAGAGAGAGCCTCCCATCAGTGGCCATTATACGCTGTACCCTGAGGATGGCTGCTCAGCTCAATGTTACACATGCACCCCTCTCACTTTCCAAAATGATGAAGAAAATTTGAAAAACAGCATATGCTTCCAGGTATGGAAGAGAAAGTGATAAAAATGCAAATAATGAATCCAAATGAATTTTTGTTTGTGGGGGAGGCCCAATACTGCGCTATTGTTTTTTTCCCTCTAAATGAGGATCTCTGCCATTAGTCCTACTAAAAACACTTCAGTCTGTCTATTTTGGGGGAAAGGGCGTTAAATGCTTACATTACAGTGTCATACTGAGAATAAAATGCCTGTAAAGAAAGTCGACTGGCCCAGAGTTCTGATAGATGAGTTTCAGAAAATTAATTAATGAATGTACTGTAGTTGGTATATTGTTGTTTTTGATTTTAATCTTGTTTTTGGTATTTTAAAGCACAAGTGTTCCAATTAATCTGTTAGCACTGTATGTGGAATCATTTAATATTACATCAAGGGCATAAATCACACTTGTTCTGTTTTTCAAATATCAAATACTTGATGTTTGCAAGCTCTTATTGCATGTGCAAAATAAAATGGATACTGCTAAACGTATAAAATTTGGTCTGCCAATCGATCCACCTCCCGCGCTCCCTCGCCCCAGTCGACAAGTTTTACCGCCAGGCTAAACCTTAGACTCATCAAATCGACCACCTTTTACAGCTGAACAGGCTCTAGACATTCCATTAATTAAAGAATCAAGGTATTTTTCTGAAAGTTCCGGGCAACGTTTCTGGCGTAGTGCCCACCAATGATCTGCAGTAGTGTAGCCTTGACCTTTTCATCTATTTCATCTCAGATCAAATCAATGTGGTAACATGAGGTGATTGTGTATGCTGTCGTCCCTTTCCTTTTCATCTTCTTCAAATAGTTCTGACGGTATTTACAGTTTTTTCATTGCTTGAAGTTTAACCAAAAAATGAAAAAACATAGTGTGTCCAAAAACTTTTGACTGGCATTGTATACGTATATGACTTGACTTGGTCATTTTTATCAAAGCTTACCAAAACCTGTATTAATGTTTCAAATATGTTAATATTTAAACATACAAGCGCCAGCTAGTCTCTTTTAGAAAGTCAGCTTGTTTGGCCAGTCAGTTTCCAGTCATAGGCCGCTTTGTGCCAGTAATGCATATTTGGATCTACTTTGTTTATTGTACATGTTTTTGATTGCTGGATTTCTTGTTTAGTATTAGTGCTACAAATCACTGGTGTATCGGTTCTGCTGAATTGTGTTAGACTAAATTCATGCGTGCAGAATAACGATACCATACGTCGCTCAGAGTAGATAGAGGTGTCAGACCATGTTGTATTTTACAGCCAAACCCAATGTGCGGAACAAATACTTGGAACTTCGTCTGAAAGTGCTGCGTTGGTGTGACATTGCCATAATTTGGATCCACATCATATTGATGGAACTTTTGATTTTGAGTCCGCCATGTCGACCACGGATTCTGTTCCATCGAAAGTCCAGACGTGAAGATGTGAGGAGGGGTTGTTCCAGGAAATTGGATGTAGAATGACAGCCGTGTCAAGATGACTATAAAACCATTGTCTGTTATCTTTCAGTCTCCAAGGAGACCTGTAACCTTAATGATATACCCAGGGGTTTGAAAAAGTTATGGCAAAATTCATTCTTTAATTAGCTTGCAGTTAATTGCAATGTAACGTACTGTGTGCGTATATGTGTGTCCTCTTGTTTTGTATTTAAAATGGAATTTGCAGATATATTTTCACAACAGTTAATTTATCCATTTACTCATGGGTATTTTCTGCAGTGAAAACTGGGATTTATTATAAAGGATTTTCTGTGTACTTTTTGAGATTAGAATATTGAATTTCAGAATATGTGTTATGCATATTTATTTACATTTTCACACAGATGTACGAACTGCTGACACAGGATTTGGTTGCAGCAAACATCACATCCTGGTGGAAACGTGACAGATTAATTGAAGAGTTTTGCCAACGGCAAGCTTTTTTCCCCGCGTTAAGGTTTTGGTGCAACTGGATTCAGTAATAGCAGGATTTTCATTATAATGATTTACAGTTATTTTAATCTTTTATCCAGCTGTGGGTTGGCTCCCTGTCTTGGGCTTTTACTGACTTGCGCCCATACTGTAGTTTCTGGGATAGGATCCGGACCCCCTGTGACCCTGCATAGGACAAGCAGGTATAGAGAATGGATGGATGGATAACCTTTCATTGTTTATGAATTCATTGATTATATAATGTGTTACATCTACATGGTAAATTGCATTCCAACAGAAAAAATGTACAGCTAGTCATTCTGAGGAGCTGAGCATGATGAACGCAGGAACGTCGCCCAGGGACCTCTCCAAGCATGTCGCCTAACTCATATTTACAACATCAGCTGCTCCTTCTAGAGAGCAAATCTTTTCTGTGTAAATACTGCGTAATGAGCCTTAAACTGGCTGCACTGATTTATATTCTTATATATGTATTGATTCGCCCTTGCTGGTCTGTACTAAACTCACATGGCATCTCAAAGCTGTCACCTGACATGTGACTATAGACAGTATATTGCTCAGACCTGCAAATAATTTTTTTAAGGCCTGACTTGTTTTCATGCTTCTTGTTTATTTCGACATAGGGAGGTCTGTGTAGAGTTAAAATCATATTTGGTTTCAGTGGAAGAGGCAGTAAAACTGAGAATTTTATGATCTTTTCCACCTTGTTAGTACCTCAGTGGAGGAACTTTCCTGTTTTCAATGGGAGAATGCCTTTGGTCTTCTTGACCTTCATAGTGAAACAACTGATTGCTGTCCTGAAACAATGCATCTGTCTGTAGCATTTCTGTATTCTATTCTCTCACGGTAAAGTATTTGTTTATCAGAAAATGTTCCACAAAGGCACAATTAGCTGACCTTGTGTTCTTTGATCTTAATTTTGAGTGTAGATATGCACTGTAGCGTAGGCTGCACAGAATCTTTTCATTCCTACTGGGGGGCGGGGGTGGGGGGCACTGGCGTTATTTGCCTTTGTTTCACATTTCAAGGCAAGGAATATGAAATTGGCTCTCTTTAAGTTATATAACGTGTATGCATGGTCTGGGCAAGCATGCATTTTTTAAGTATAGTTTGGCATTTCTTGGAAACTCGACTAGAACTGAGAGACGGTGTATCAGCATTACCCATAATGAAGAACAGGGCACTGAGATCCTGGACAAGTTGTTGAGGAGCAGAAGTTAAATTGTAGTGAAAACTGCTACTCCTGGGTGAAGGTTTGTGGGAGCCGCTATGGCGTGGATTGTCGTTTCTGACTATTTACTTAATTGTGTAGAATTGATGGTTCACTGACAAACCCATGCTGAAGTGTTAAATGTGCAGACCCGCAAAAACCACAAATAACCCCATAGAAAATTTGGAGACATGTCAGGGTCAGTTTACCGATTAGTCTGCTTATGACGCATTCCGCACGTCTGGGTTTTTGTACTTTCTTCATCTAGGAACTTATGGTAGCACTGCACAGATTGTGGAGTGAACTTATAGCTCCACAGTCAAAGCATCGAATCCATATCGCTGAAGCAGAAGTAATAAATCCTCGGTATTGAACTCCGAGTGCCTCATCTAAAGTGCCAAAGCCTAGGTTTTGTGCTAATCCAGAACATTAAACCCAGAGCATTCGACTGCTCCGAACCCAGATTGTTAAATGCGGAACTTTGAATCCTAGCGGCCCGGGCCACTGCTGTTGCTTTTATCTGCCCAGGGGAATAGTGACTGATGTGGCGTAGTAGCAAGCACAAAGGATCAAATCATTCAGAATTGATTTGTGAGTTCACACCACAAGACGCACACGTTTAGGTGGGGAAAAAAAGAATATATATATAAAACTAAAAGCATAAATTGTAAGCCACTCACTGTTACTCTTAAAACATAGCATGCTACATGTTTCTTAATTATATACTGTACGGTTTTTCAGTGGAGCTTCATAGATGATACTTTCCTGATTGGGAAGATGTCAGTAAGGGCTGGAAGCTGTGGAGCATACGTTTGCTGAACTTCTGACTTCACAGGAATTTTAGGTAAGTGACTGTGTGTCTGTTCAGGGATTTTGTCTGAGATGGAGATGATAATATGTCCATATTTTCACCCCATAATCAGACATTTAGGCATGATTTACTGTTGCTTAGAAAATCCAATTAATTGCTTAACAAATGATGTCATTATAAATTAAATGAATCAAAGCTTTGACTTATACAGTATATATTACTTATATATTTCCAAAGCCTGCCTTCCACAAAGCGTTTTAATAAATAAGACCGTGAAAGTAATTAAGAATAAATAGGAAAACTGCGATACAGTGTAGCATTGTCACAAGTATAGTGAAAAATGGTTGTCGTGCAAATGGAATATATACACTCATAGTCTGTTCAGAATACAGGTGCTGTTAAAAGGAGCAGCATTGTACATTTGTATGCCAGTGTGTAATGTACATCAAGCAGTAATATGTCATGAATAAACATCATTGTGTTTAATGTGTTAAGTATGTAATGTTGACTGTGAATTCCAAATGTCTGAGGTCACCCCTGCTTGTATTTAATACTGGTGTGGCCTGTCAGATCGGAGTGGCCGCACGGAGGTGCTTGTCTCCTAGTCAGTGCCATTGAAAGCTTGCTGTGCTGGCCACTCTTCCGACCTGTTATGTACAATCCGGGGTATAGCATGCAGCATAAAGAGGTTGTCGATGCTGTCAGTGTTGCCTGTCCCTTAGTGTTTCGATGCAAACTGGCAGAAGGTTGTGTTTCTCCCTCCCTTTCCTGCTATCCATCTGGCGTGCTGCTTGCCTGCCTCTTCACTGGGCCTATTTCATCCTGAACAAGCATGATCTAAGGACTAAGTTAAACCTGCTTACCTCGCTGCGGATTTCGCGGATGTGCCTCTGGTTCCCGCAACTTCCGCCACTGAGAGGCTGATTCCTGGTGACAGTGCAGTCAGAAATGCTACAGCACCTGCTATTTCATGCTGTTTATCTTTTGTCACTAGCAATGTTCTTATACAGTTGCAGGGTAATGTTTATTATTGAACGTCTTCTTGTTAATGAAACTGGTCTGTAATTAGCTTGAGTTCGTTTTTTGTCTGTTGCACTTGCGCAAGTCCTATAACAACCCTCAAGAAGCAAAAAATTAAAAACTACCAGGAGAGATGAGTGACCCATGAATAACAATATGCCTTTGTTTTGGTACTGCGACTATTTTTCAAATAATGCTACATTTACTTGGCACTGTAAGTGCAAATCTCATTGCCTAGGAAAAAAAAACATATACAAACACACACTTGCTTGGTCATCGTGTTCCTAATTAGAAAGTCTTGGGAGGAAAATTACTATCACTTACAGTAAGTGTTGTGTAACTTGGTTGATAGTATGCATCGTGTGTATGTACCAGTTTGTTGCTAAATCCCCATGTGTTGCAGCTCCGTACACTGTAAGTTAAATTGCTCATTTGACTCCCCTTCCCCCTGAAAAAGCTTCATGGTTCAAAGGACTCACTTATACTGGTATTATAATCAGCTGTTCTTTCATCCAACAAAAAAATTACTGCTTTCTAGGGCTGCAAAATTAATCAAAAAAAAAAAAAACGCGATCTCGATTCACACCTCTGTGCGATCTCATTTATAAATTACAATGGTTCTTCTGCATTGTGTTACATCAGCTGGATCAAAACAACTGCTCCTACTTTTCCCCAGAGTGTCTCAAACATCCCATAATCCTGCATTCTCTTTAAAGGGCGCTTTCCCACTGCACTAGCTACCTTACGTTTGGCATTTCAAGGTGCTGGTTTTCCACTGGCATAAAAACCGGTACCGGCACTGAATGACATCACAGCGCAACGCGGGGTATTTTGTACTGAATTCGAAAAATGGCTGCATATTATAGGGCTGGCCAATGTGCCGTATTAATACTAACATCGCATGTTGTGCATGTGCAATTCTTACTTCCCTTGTCAGCTAGGATCAGGGTTTTTCTTTCTTTCTTACTTCGTCATTGTACTTTTGAATTCTTCATATTTTACCACAATAATTTTCTGTACTGCTACATCTGTGCTTTTGTGATTGGCTAATTGGGTGCTTGGGGAAATAATCCTGGGCCCAACCACAGTGTGCACAGTCACGGACTTACTGTAAGAACTGTGAGGCGTTTTTCTTAGCTTAGCGCTGTTCCACTGTCAAATCGTTTTTATGCACTCTTCCACATTTCTGCAGACTTTACCTGAGGGAATTACCCACAGTTCACAACATTGTGGCATGGAGCATGGTGTTACCAGGGGAAGCCTAGAAGAGAAAACTGTAAACAAATGCCATAAAATGGGAAAAAGAATAAAGAGGAACAGGAAATAAACAAGCATAGAAGCATGGATATTACATGAAAAACATACATGAAATCAGAGGAATGCAAGCATATGCTATGCTACACACCTTGCTTATTCAACAGTTTCCAGATTCCTGTGCTCTGAACGTTGCAACGTTTCCTGCAAATTTAGGTTGGGTTGTTGATGCACCCAAATGCAAAAGATTTGCCCAGCTCTGCTTCTTTCAGTATAAGGCATTAGCTAATGTTGCACTCAGTCACTGACATGTCTCTCTACAACCTGCCTTGGTCCCAACAGCGCAACAGAGGGGGTTTGTCTGTTTTAAATGCAATAGTAAAAATGACCTCGTCTGCTCTGGTGTTTGTGCTGTTCTCAAGTAATTATAGCATCTGTTAAGAGCTGTGTCCATCGTTTGTTATCTCCACATGGTCACCACTCCAGAAAACCAATTACCTGGGGGAGTTGTAAGTCATGGTGGTTCCTGCAACTTTCTGAGAAGCTAAAAAGACCTGTAAACTGGTGCTTTTAAAATAAAAGTAAAGCCTTCCCCATCCGACACTGACTTAGCAAGCATGGTGTTATAGATCAATATATAACAAGCAGTTAGTGTAGCACTCTGTAGGTTTCTGTATCTTGTCTGCTTAAAGCTGTGATGAGTTTGTGTGCATCCCAGCTTACTTTGCATTTCCGATAAAAGTTTAGCGCAAAAATTTTATGGACGTTTGTACAGTTACTAAGGTCATTCAGTCTATTTAAATCCATTCATCTATTAATTAATTAATTAATTAATTCATTCATTCATCACACCTGCTTTAGAAAATCAAATGTATCTTCTCTGGCAAATTCATCCATCCATCCGTTGACTTCCGCTTATCCGAGGTCGGGTCGCGGGGGCAGCAGTCTCAGCAGGGAAACCCAGACTTCCCTCTCCCCGGC
>JAABNX020000021.1:17945855-17968217 GCA_015163995.2 Mormyrus lacerda
CGGGCAACTTAGCTCCTGGGATCATTGGAACACGCAAACCCCTCCACCACGATAAGGTGTCGGCTCCAGGAGAGGTCTCTGGCAAATTAATAGAGGAAAACACATTAACACTTGATTAATTGAACTCATTTGCAATGTGCATACTGAATACTTATTCGTTTCTTATTCTGACCTATGTCTGTGGTTGTCCTTTGCATGAAGAGATGACTTTCACTTCCGTCTCTCCTCCCACCAGAAAACTTCTCAGAAACCCCATAAGCGGATTTAAACGTATTAAAAAAAAAGAAGTCAATAAAACCTTCACACTGAAAGAGCAGCTTTGCTTTGCCATCGCTGGGCGAGAGCTGCTTTACAGAGCTGGCTTGAACCCTTTGTTTACAGTCCTTTAAACTACTGTGTCTAATTACAGTGGCATTTTTAATTAAAAGTCAAGGATATGCAGTTGTTTGTGGTGAGACTAATCTGTTTCTGCCCTCTTCTCGTCCCATTGCTGCTATCTGTCATCTATCTGCCTAATGAGCAAAAGAGCAGCCAGAACAGGACTTGTTGATATTTATTTCTTCCCGAGAAGCTTTCTGTCGACGTGTGATTAGTAACTGGGGCCACACAAATGCAGATATGGTCAGAGTGCATTCATAAACTTCTGGGATTTTACTGTTCTCTGTTTATTAATGACTCTGAATTCAGGGAATGGAGGTGAATTTTAGGGGCTGCATTTCACATCAGAAATTATTTCTTTGTTTGTGTTTGTGCAAGAGGGTCATAAACTCCCTCTCCCCCCCCCCAACAGGTTTTTATATATATATATATAAATGTTTCAATACTCAGTTCTGGGGATGTATGACAGGCAGGGTCAAAAAAGTGGAATCCATCAGCATTAGCTGTGTCTCTGGAGGGAAACCTCTACTCTTCCCTTGTGTTAGAGTAACGGAGATACCGTCAGTCACGTGCAATAAATGTCACTATCTATCACAACCAGGAGCACTCTGGCGTTGACATACCATCCATTTCAAGAGAAATTCCAGATGTTTCTGCTTCTACCTCCCAGCAAAGCACTCAGTCTGGAACCGACACGTGCAGACCCACATATTGTTTAAATCCATCAGAGTTGTCGTGCGTGGATTTCTGTTTTTTTTTTTTTCTTTTTCTTTTTGCTGCTGTTCTGCTGGTTTTAAATTCATCAGTGGAGTAGCCGCTGACAGGGAATCCTGCCCAGCTGTTTACAGAGCCAGTGAGTCAGATTGAGCCTTTGTTTAAGACCTATAGGGTTTAGGTCAACAGAAAGGACGACTGTACCTAATAGCAGTGTAATGGAGGAGGTTCTTGTTTTTGCTTATTTATTCCCCCCCCCCAATCCCTGCCTTATGTGTGCCACAGGGTTTAAAATCATTTAAGGAAAAACACTGAAGTGGGAGGTGGGATATATTTAGGGTGTTTAAAGGGGAAGGGGTTTTGGTGAGCAAAGTCAAATGGGTGGTATATTTACAAGGAAAAATTGTTGCTATTCTGTATAGTGCTCAGAGGTTGTGGTTGTGATGCAGTGACCGTACACTACTACCTTCATTAGGAACTGTAGAAGTTGTCAGGAAAGTACTCAGAAAGTTTTATCACGATTATAGTGACCAGAATCATCAAGGTTTTCAGTCTTATGTTATTATTATTAAAATGGGCTGAAAATGTTCGGAAAGTAGTTATACACAAAAAGATTATAGTAAGACAAAACTTCATGTAAATGTATGAAAACCACATCAAGGGTGCATTAACATTTAAAACGTCCGTGGCGCTTTCACCAATGACTGTCACTGCCTTCTCTATCTTTCCATTTTAATGTAACCACTTGTCCTATTTAGGGGGGGGGCAGGAGCCTTTGGGTGGAAAGCAGGTAACTGCCCAGGATGGACCACCAACCCATTGAAAAGCACACGCACACCCCATTCCCTCAGACAGGTACACCTTTGGGCAGTTTGGTAACTCCAATTAACCTCAGCATGTTTTTTGGACTTTGGGGGAACCCAGAGTACCTGGAGGTAATCCCACGACGATAAAGGCAGAGCATGCAAACTCCACACACATAGAGCCACAGTGGAGACTCAAACCTTGGTCCCCAAGGCATGAGGCAACAGTGCTAACCACTGCATGACAATGGCAGTCCATAATTATTTACGATTAAAATCTAAAATTGAAATAATAACATTGAGAATTTTACTGTGGTTTACCATGAAACTGGAAACTCTTTCATCCATATAAGTCTGAGGTCACCTGTGAGTGTGCTTTGGTGGCATTAGCTAGGCCAGGAGTTTCTGGTGGGAGTGCAGGCGAGCAGGGCTGACTGCCCACATGCTGTCCACGCCCTCTGAAGGCTGGAATGGCAGTGTGGCAGACTCCCCGTCCCAGCTGCCCTGTCTCTGCCCCCTGCTGGCTTAGAGATTTGTGGCAGCATCTCTGCAGCTGAGCCCCATTATGCAGCTCTTTTGGCAGGAACTGGGGAACCAGGTGTCTGTTCTCTGTCCCATTTCGAAGCCAGTAGCCACGGGGTGGCAGACCTGGGCAAGACCCCCTCTGACTGTTTACACTGTGTGACTGAGCTCTGATCCTCCCTGTGTGTGTCTGTGTGTATGGGGGGGTTGGGTGTGGGTTTAAAAACCTATAATTCTAAAGTGGTGGGGAACCACCTTTTCAGTGACCAAAATCAAAAACCTAAAAATGCCAAAAGTCTTGTATTTTGTGTGGTTACGCATAGTTAAGGGTGGAGATTGTCATACTTGGGATCAGATGTCCATAGGGATGAATGGAGGATCTCCAAAAAGACATGAATATAAACGTGTGTGAGTGAGTGACAGAGAGAAAGAGAACATGTATGCTTCAGCAGCAGCTGTCTGTGCCAGTCTCAGATCATTAAAATAAATTCATTATTCATTAAAATGTATAGGAATACTCCCCCATCATTTTCATAAACATTAAAAGCATTAAATGCACTTGTATATTAAATTACCATGACTTAGTACTGATATCTTCCTCTATTGTGAAATATCATTTTCTTATTTATGGTTAGAAATATTTTGTTTTGCTTTTCAGAACAGACCCCCAAACCAATATAATAGGATGTATTCTGCACTGGCTCACCTAGTGCATGTCAGCTAGTTTGTGTTGGATAGTTGGCACATATCTTCCTATTTCCCCTTCTAATGCTCACTGAATATTGAAGTAACATTATGCGGACAAAAATATTGGGAAATCTGCTCATTATACCTACAGAATCTTTCATGATGTGTTATTCTAAATCCAGAGGCATCAATATGGAGTTGGCCCCGCTTTGCAGCTATACGCTTTGGTGCCACTCTTCTGGGAAGGCTTTCCACAAGAAGAGCATTTGTGAGGTCAGGTACTGATGTTAAATGTGAAGGCCTGGCTCACAATCTCCATTCTAGATCATCCCAAAGGTGTTTGATGGGGTTGAGGTCAGGGCTCTGTGTGGGCCAGTCAAGTTCTTCCACACCAAACTCACCCATCTGTCGGCCTTGCTTTGTGCACTGAGGCACTGTTATGCTAGGACAGAAAAAGGCCTGCTGTTTCATCTTATCCCACAAAGTTGGAAGCATAGAATTGTCCAAAATGCCTTGATACGATGAAGCATTAAGATTTCCCTTCACTGGAATTAAGGGGCTGAGCCCAACCCCTGAAAAATAACCCCATACCATTATCCCTCCTCTACCACACTTCACAGTTGGCACAATGCAGTCAGGCAGGTAGTGTTCTCCTGGTATCCGCCAAACCCAGACTCATCCATCAGACTGCCAGACAGACAAGCGTGATTTGTCACTCTACAGAATGCATTTCCACTGCTTCAGAGTCCAGTGGCTGCATGCTTTACACCACTCCATCTGACGCTTGGCATTGCACTTTGTGATGTGAGGCTTGCGTGCAGCTGCTCGGCCATGGAAGCCCATTCCTTGAAGCTTCTGGTGCACAGTTTCTGTGCTGGGGTTAATGGCAGGGGAAGTTTGGAACTGACTTATTGCAAAGGTGGCATCCTATGATAGTACGATGCTTGAATTCACTGGGATCCTCAGAATGACACATTCCCTCACCAATGTTTGTAAAACTGACTGCATGGCTAGCTGCTTCATTTTATACACCTTTGGCAGTGGGTCTGAATGAAACACTTGAATTCAATGACTAAAAGGTGTGTCCCAATACTTTTGTGTATATATTTTATTCATATAAAAATTTAACATATCTGTAAGTGAAATCGTGTTCTGAAAGTTATGGCTTTTCTTTTCCAGTTGGTCAAATGAATCAGAGCCCAAGCTGGATATGTTTAGTGAACCATCAGCATTTGTGCACTTGGAGTACAGGTCGAACATTCAGTGTACATATGGAGTAGGCTGGTAAATATGTACATGAGGGTGTTTAGAACAATGGGGTGCTCTGCCACAAATGTGTTGCACAAGTAAGACCAACAGCACTAACTGGCAGCGTGTTCCACTTGTATATCTTAGAACGTAAAAATTCAGGTACTGAGTGAATTATGCAGTCTCAGACAGCATCTTTTAGGGTGAGCTTACACAATGGTGTGTCACGTACATCACTTGCAATAAGTGCTTCAGCCAAGGGAGTCCATAATAAGACAAATTGACTTTTTCTAATTTAGAGAAATGTTCTGTATTTACATATTCACAGGGAATGATGCAAAGACCATTCAATATGAAAATCCAGTTGCTACCAGCAGAATATTACTTTTTAATAATTTATGAAGCCCTGGAAATGAGCTTAAGCAGAAATATTGCTCCATTAGGTTTATTTCCCAAATACATCCAAGAGATTACAGATATATTTGCTTGTTTGGAGACGAAGGAGGGCTGTTTCATCTGAAAGCAACGCGTGCAGTGGTTATTGGGAAATTTTAAATTCCATATCATGACGCATGTTATGGAGGTATGTCTGTCAGTGGCAGTAGAATTTAACTTCGGGACATTTTGAGAAACACTTAAATTTGCTTCCTCTTTAAAGGGGACGTCTCAGAACATCAAGACTGTACCTTCCTCATTTTGGCCGTGTCTGCTCTTGATCCATATGATCAGTGACAAATCTGAGAGGTTTGGGGGAAAAGGGGGAAAAGCACGTAACAAGATTCTGCATCACTTGGCAATTTTTGAATGATCAAATATAATGTTTTCAGAACAGAGTTTTGAGTTTTATGCGCAAATATGGTATTTTTTCAGTGTAATAGTGTCCTAGTTTATCAGATATGCGACCATAAGTGTTTGAATGATACATCATGTGACGTCCATCTCCGTTCTCTACCACTAATAAGCTTAACATTAAAATTACATCTTATCCATAATGATACTTAATTGCCCTTTATGCACCAAATTTGAGACCCAGGCCAAAATTACCACAGGAAACGTGTTTCTTAAGGTTTCTTAGAGTTGTCTCTTTATACAAATTTTGCTAAAAACAGACACCTTATTTTATCCAAGGTTTTATTGAGCTGATTATGGCAGTTCAGTGTAATTATTAAATTATGAAATATGTTTGCTGTTTCTTTTTAAGTGAGGGGAAGAAGTGATGAAGACTGTAGTATTCACATTAATCTGCCTAATTCTGTGCTTGCTATTTTGTTAGATATTGGTTTTGGGAATACTGTATGAATGCTGAGAATTATTTTAAAATGTTCAGTTAAAAAAGAAAAAATCTTAAGTCTTGCTCTCTGTGACTGACTGGCCTGTCTGCTATGAGTGTTGTGTGATTTCCATTTTCATGAACCACTGATTAAAAATGGCAAGGCTGCCATGTTAGACTTTGCAGCTGAGGGTATCTTAATAGCTGTCAATCCCCTCCGAAGTCTAAATACACGGCTGACATCTTGCGTATCTCCTTGCCTTGTTAATTAAGTATAATGTCTTGGTCTTTATGCTCCGTTTTAATTAAACGGTTGTAACGAGCCAGTTCGCACAATCAGAATCATAAAGCATGCTGATCCCAGCAAAATGCCATCGTTGTCTGGAGCTTAACGGGGGGACCGAAAAGAAAGATCATCTCACCTGCAGATTGTCTTATGAGGCTCATAAAATGGTTTGTTCAGGATAGTAAAGTAAAATGTTGGCAGGCAAATCATCCGCGAAACAGCCCCTCTTTTGGGCTGCGGGAGTTGGAACATCTGCTCATGACTTCATGATGATGCAAGCTGAGGTGTGCGGTATGTTACCTTCAGTGCTCAGCAGCGCCCCCCTGCTCAGTCCTCATTATGGCACTACACTCTCCTAGGTTTTTCATCTAGAGCACTGAGCCATATTTTTTCTTTTAAGGTGGAACAGTGAAGGTTAGTGTGACTAAACTGACAGGAGGACATTCACGGTTTTCAAACAACCTCTCGGGGGCGTTGTGAAAAGAGCAATCTCAGGTGTTTTTAAACTGGATTTCTCGCTGAGACATCTTTTACTGCCTAAGTCATTTCAGTTCATTCACTATTTGCTGTTTCATCCTATAACTTGAGGTCTTTGCAAGCTGCAGCTGCATTTATGCATCAGAACCAAGAAGTATTTTGCGCATGCTGTTCTCCGTATTATATGATGCTGCTCGAATCACAACTTTTTTTCTAACAAAAAAAAAAAACTTCACATGTGCTTTTGAAACCCAATGAAACATTTCCCTTCTTTCAATTTTTTATTCGACTGAATCGGCTTTTTTCTTGCCTTAGATACACTTACTTTCAGGGACACCTGGAGCTAATGACTGTTTAAAGGAACAAAGCCTCTTCGGAGAATTGCTGAAAGAACTTCTGCTTAATCCATGATGAGTTGAATGGCTATGGTTTGAGAAGTGAAGCCGATATTGGTGTCTTGAATGTACAAAGGCCTCACTGCTGGTCACGCGCACACATGATCTTTTTAGGTGACTTCAGATCAGTGATTTGCAACTTAATGCAGAACAAGCCTATTACAAGTGATTGGTTTTCTATCCAGCTAAGCTACTTTTAGCCTCCCACTGGAAATCTTTGGACCTTACAATTTCCTTCCGTCTGGAAGTCCACTTTTATACAGTCTTGTGATGCTGGAGGTGTCTGCATCTCTGATTAACAACTCTCCTGCCATAACTATTCAGTAATGGCTTCACTCCCCGCAGAGGGTTAAGAGTCGATTGGGTATCACTAGATGACTTGATCTGTTTTTTTATTTTTTGCTCTGCTTGCTTCCAGGTGGAGTAGGCTGGTCGTCTATGTAGCTGACAACTCTGCTTCTCTTGGGCTGAGTCGGGGTAGGTCTGGATGGGGGAAGGGGGGGGGGGGCGTGGTTGTTCATACATAAAGGATAATTTTTGCTTGTTCCATTTTTGCAGATTTTTTTTTCTTTAATACAGTTTTGATTAGAGAAAACTTAAGAGATTGGTAAGCGGTTTATCTTCTTAAGCTGAATATTTTAATCTACTCACAATAGCTGGACCTAGGTACTGATGTTGACTGGCCTGAAAATGGGCTATTGTGCCAGGTAGATTAAACCTACTCTGAATTATTGTTAGAAGATAAAATTGCTGCTTCATGCACTGCTTTATGCACTGCTTCATGCACTCCCTGTAGCTGGTCAGGTTAGGTCAGATTGGAGGGTATGCTGCGGAGCATTGCCACCCTCATCACATGGCAAAACACCCCAGGATCCCGGTTGGTGACCCTCCCAGTCCCACCCTCCGGAAATGGCATTCTATCTGCCACACCCAGGTGTTATGTGGGTGTCCCTTTGGCCTGGTCCAGCTGCTCAGACCCTCAGCATTGAGGATCCTACGAGCAGATCACCCTCACGGAATCGTACCCCATGGCTGTAGTGCTGTAACTGCCGCTCCCTCGCAATTCAGGTAATATGCTTGTAACTAGGGAAAAATATACACCAATAAAAATAAGAGGACACGGAAGAAAAACTTTAATATAAACAAATGAAGAAAAAAAACTAACACAGATGACACTGAGGAATTCAGATTGTCTTTGTCACAGGCTCAGTCGGTGTGGTAAAATGTAAGTGTTTTTTTTTCTACAACTACAGCAAACTAGTGGTACATGTAAGCAGGTTCTGGACTCTCAAGTCAGCAAGTTCATTGGCTGCTGAAACCACGGGCAACAAATACTTACTCTTTTTTTTTTCCTTCATAGTGCAACTGTTCCTTTGTACCTCTGTTTCCAGAATGAGAAGGGAGGTACACTCCCCCCCCCCAGCTAAGGGCTCGTTGTGGTTTTTCGGCCATCTTACCCCCAGCTCTGGCTGACCGCTAAGTGTTGACCGGTTGAGGTCAATGGCTTTCACCAGATGGGCGACTGATCTCACTGAGAACATCACTGCTAAAAAAGTGAAATGAAGGTTATGATCATCAGGGAAGATGGAGAGTAAGAAAGGTGGCAGTGTCTCTTCCCTCTAGGGACAACAACAGATGCCTCAGTGAAACAGTTTGAGGCTCCCATTGACTCACAAAAGCAAGTAGAGAACAGTAACGTAAATCAATGCAGTTCAGACCTCGACACCTCACTAAAGGGTCTGGCGAAGTGAGACAGGGACTAGCAAAAGGAGATGGATATAACTCATTTCTCTTTCTTTCTGTATCTTTACAGACAGCATTGCCCACATGGGGACTCCTATGGCTTTTATTCTCTAGAAAAACAATCGAGTCAAAAAAACCTCTGCGCTTGTATAGTCTTATTGACCTTCTCCATATAATCACCTTCTATTTTTTTGTGTTGTACGAAACGAGCAGCATCCTCGCATGGCTTCCCATGAAATGTGAAAAAGCCTTTTTGCCTCATGCTTTCACATCATTATTTAACCCTTCACATTATGGATCACTTTCCTCTTTATCCTTAGAATGACTGGTCCTGGAAAATGTTTTGTAGTTGCAAATTACATCGGTGGCAGACTGATTCTGAAAAAAATTCTCTTGACTGAAAAAGGGAGTACTATATGTCTAGGCATTTGCCCTCTCCTAGCCGGTATTGGAAAGGGTTAGGTTTTCCCAGAAATAAGGAGAGACTCGTGTATGCAAATTTGTCCATTTTAATAATTCATGTTTCAAATCATGTTCATATTGTTTGGCTGCACTGACTGCTGACATTAATGTCTTTGTGATGATTAATAATCATCTAAACACTAAAAATAGTCTTTCATTTCATAATGCGCATTACAAAGGGCTTACTATTAATCCATGAGCCCTAAAAACTGACCATACGTGTGATTTAGGTCCACATTCTGGATAATTCTCTTTGTTTTTAATGGCTTCTCTTATACATAAAGCGATACACCAGAGTGGTCAGGGCACTTAACTTGAATACTTCATCAGCGTTTGTTTTGATGCACGTAGGCTGATGAAACAATAGAGTTCATTACTTTTTGGTAAGTGCCCAAGGCTTTTACTAGTTTAATCACCAGTGTGAATAATATAATTCTGTTGATTTTCTCTATTTGAAATCCCTGACATGCACATAATTTACTGCACTTTTAATGGGGGGGGGAGGGCGAATGACCTTAAACTAACAGGGCCAGGATGTCAGCACTATAACACATGTTGGGGTGATTGTTTTTGACTGCTATTCCAAGTCCTAATCCAGACCATGATTTTCTTGCATCCAGCAAGTTGAGCATAAAGAGTCACAGAATACTCAGCTGGTTGGTATAAAGAAAATCTCGGTGTGGATCTGGTGTCTTAACCTGAACTTTCCACCTTTGGCGGTTTCCAAGACGGCAGCATTGTCTTTGTGTACGAAGTCACAAACGCCACCACAGCACACCATGTGCTTTGAGCAGGGGGACCTGGGGTCCAAAGTTTGACCGACAGGCCAGTATCGACTCCCTCCTGCCCTCAGCCACATCTGTGGGAGGTTAAGTGTTTAGAAAATGAATGTTTAGAAATCAGATGTATCCGGGATTGCTCTTTGCGACCCTCGATCCCAAGTCTATCTCAGTTGCAGAGCTGACTATTTCATCTTCAGAGAAAAGGTCAGAGGCGGGACACCCAGCAGAGTTTGGATCCTGTAATAATTCATCAATGTGCCCAGACATCCTGGAGTAGGAAATGAAGTCTCTGATAAAGGGGAAGAAGGGGGACATCCAGCAGCTCAGAGAGCAGGAAGCTGTGTTTGGGCTACTGAGGTTAACTCTTAACATTTTCCTCGTAACTGGCTCTGAGCTGGGAGCAGTCGATGCCAATCTGTTTGCGGAGTTCGGTGTGCTGTTTATGATCTCGGCATCGGGGGGGATATTGGAATCTTTATCTCTCACGCAGTTTGCCAGCCGGCTGTTTTGAGCACTCTAAAAATAATTATCCTCTGTTTGACTTCGAAAGAGTGGCGGGCTCAGTCCTTAATGAAATGAAAAAGTGTTTTCTCAAATATGGCAATCTTTAGAATGTGATCCTTACCAGGTTAACTAAACTGGAATTAGGAGATGGGGCTTGCAGATGTACAAGTAGCTGCAGCATCAGCAGCAGGTGCGGTTTGTATATGCAGCGGTTATGTTAATTTGACGCTAATAATAGCAGGCTTAAGGCTTGACACAGGCTGCGGCCCCACCTAGCTAGCTGTGACGGAGTCGCTTTGGCTTACGGCCCCCACCCTCTCCGTTCATCGCGGCCTGTAGCTGTTGTAGTCCCCCCCCCCACCACTTGCTGTGGAGTGGAAGGGCCGAGGATGCTGGTGAATCAATAATGCAGTGCAGCCTGGAATGGCGCTGCAGTGAGCTGCTGTGTGGCATGCTAACCACGGCTTTACTTTTGTGTGCCTGGGTGCCTCCTCCATCCACTTCCCTGCTGTGCCTCCTGCTGCCCCCCCCCAGGAGGCCCCTTATGCTGTACTACCCCCCCCCCCCCACAGATGACTTCCTCCTCACTTTCTATGCACTACAGAAGTTCTCAGTTCCTTTCAAAATGTGCCCCCCGCCCCCTCAACAGATTTTTACAAAAATTTAAATAAAAAACGTGAAATTCACCAGTTATCTTTTTCTAGTTGTCTTCAAAGGTTTTCATGAAGTCACAAAGTTCCTGGATTCCATCTATTAGTTATGTATGTTAAAACAAGACAAGAAGCTACTTTTTGTATATATATATATATATCCCAAAATCCAAACAATATACAGTTGTGTTCAAAATAATAGTAGTCCGACATCACTAACCTGATCAATCACTGTTTATGGTAGAAATTATATTTCTACATGGCAAATAATTTGCTAGTAGGTATAGTAGAGTAATAGAAACCAGCAGACCCAACAGTCATAACATGCATGCTGCTCATTCTGTGCGATTGAATCATTAATTGAAAGGGGCGTGTTCAAAATAATAGCAGTGTGAAGGTCAATTAGTCAGGTCATTTTTTAATGGAAAAAAACAGGTCAATTACAGCCCTTATTTAAGGAAGGAAGGCAACAAATGTTCTACATGCTGGTTATAGTGCATTACTCTGAAATTCTGAGTTTCCGACATGGGTTGCTCCAGACATTGTTCAGAAGAACAGGGTATCTTGATTAAAAAGTTGATTGGAGAGGGGAAAACATAGAGCAGTGCAGAAACCG
This sequence comes from Mormyrus lacerda, assembly GCA_015163995.2. Classification (NCBI taxonomy): domain Eukaryota; kingdom Metazoa; phylum Chordata; class Actinopteri; order Osteoglossiformes; family Mormyridae; genus Mormyrus; species Mormyrus lacerda. The sequence continues at coordinate 17,957,393 of JAABNX020000021.1, forward strand.
ATAGGATGCTCAGCTAAAATGATCGCACATGCTTTAAAATGGCAACCAAGACCTGAAATACATGGAAAAATATGAAAAACTACCATTCAAATGGATCGAAGAATAGCCAAGATGGCAAAGACTCAGCCAATGATCGGCTCCAGGAAGATCAAAGAAGGTCTAAAGTTATTTGTGAGTACTGTTACAATTAGAAGATGCCTATGTGAAACCAAGCTACTGGCAAGAAGCCCCCGCAAAGTCCCATTGCTGAAAAAAAGACGTGCTGAAGAGGTTATAATTTGCCAAAGAACACTTCGACTGGCCTAAAGAGAAACGGACTGATTAAAGCAAGATTGTTCTTTTTGGGTCTAGTGGCCGCAGACAGTTTGACAGACGGCCTCCAAACACTGAATTCAAGCCACAGTACACTGAAGCATGGTGACGCAAGCATCATGATATGGGGGTGTTTCTCATGCTACGGTGGCGGGCCTATTTATCGCACACCATAGATCATGGATCTGTTAGAATACCTCAAAATACTTGAAGAGGTCATATTGCCTTATGCCGAAGAGGGAATGCCAAGGCAATGACCCCAAACACACCAGTAAATGAGCAAAATCTTGGTTCCTGCCCAACAAGATTGACGTTATGCAGTGGCCAGTCCAATCCCCGGATCTTAATCCAATAGAAAACTTGTGGGATGACGTCAAAAATGCTGTTTCTGAGGCAAAACCAAGAAATGCAAAAGAACTGTGGAGTGTAGTCCAATCATCCTGGGCTGGAATACCTGTTCACAGGTGCCAGAACTTGGTCGACTCCATACAACAGATGTGCAGCAGTTCTCAGAAACAGTGGTTATACAACTATATATTAGTTCAATGATTCAAAGGAAAGCAAAATCTTAAAACAATTTTTAGTTCATACAGTGAATGTTTGAGTTTGTAAAGAAGAATGTGGACATTGCTATGTTTTTAAACAGCCTAATATTCCCTTTCCTCCACTTTCTGTAAAGGAATAACACAAATGTGATTAATTTCTCTTCATGTTTTGATTTTGGAATAGAATGTGTTCCCAAAGCATTTGCTTAAAACAATAAATAAAAACTATTATAAGGATTTATATTCTTTATTTACGGATTTTTTTATTTATATCTGATTTTTTTTAGACATGCTGCTATTATTCTGAACACTGTTTATAGTCCCAGACTCAGCTTTACAAACTGGTTCCTGTGGGTGCTTTGTTTGATATTTAGGTGGTTTTACTCTTGTGCTCCGTTGCGTTTTTATACTTGTGTGTCTCCTCACCGTACCTTTTGAATGCAATGTGTTTTGCGTGGTTATCCAGACGCATACATGGATTTTGCTCCAAGTCACTCTTACTAGGCTGTGCCATGACTCCACTTGTTTCCTTTTGTTTCTGTCAGCTTTTAGTCACCCCAGTTCATTACCCGGAGCGTTAGAGGTGTGCTCAGCGTAAAGAATGACTGCTGCATCGTCGGCTCCTCCCTCTCTTCTCCGCAATAACGGTGTTGTGTACAGCTTTACCTGCAGTCAGTTGCTCAGGTACTTGGAAGGACCACATGACCTTCCTTCAGACAAATGTGGCTTGCCGATGGGTGGGAAGCTGGTCCACTGTTCTCTGTCATGCTGGGGGCCACACAGGGGTTAGTCACGTTCCTGAGATAAATGGCTGGGCAGCAAGCTTTGGGCTTCTTTCTCATCACTTTACTGGCCAGGTCACTCAGAGAGACTCATGGTGCCTTCAGGCCTATGACATTGTGTAAGGCTTCTCCGGTTCTTCGCTTTCCACAGTAACCAAAAGCATATGTCACTGCCTGTGTGCTTCCAGCAGACCACAGTGCGTGCCTGGCTGCCGGGGTAAATCCGACAGTGTGCGCTGCAGGGCGTCAGCCGCGTTCGACATGCCACGCACGCTTTCGGCCCTGACAATTTACGGCCTGGTGCTTTGCATCGGTCACCGTGCTCACCTCCGCTTTTTTGGTTCTGTTCTGAACTTTTGTACTTGACGTTGTTGATAATTAGTAATGTTGTTGGCCAAGGCAGCTCAATGGCAGCCAAACAAGTCAGGCACTGCGTTAAAGCAGCTGTCCACTTGATAAACTGAGGGATTTATTACGTTAATTACAGTTGTTTCTGATTAATTATCTTGGTAAAAAACATTTTATTAGCGCAAGTGTGGAAGCTAAAAGGATTTTGTTCTGTTTTCCATTCAGTTGCTAATGTTTGCATAGGGGAAAAATACATAAGACTGAGAAGTCTAATGCATCACAGCACTTATTCTGAAGCAGAATGAGCTGGCTGACAGTGGAGTGTGAGTATTTAATGTTGAGGCTCTGTGCTGGAAGACTCCCGCGGGCAATGTCAGATCCCCACTGGGCCGGGCAGTGCCGTTGATGCTGACTCCCGGTGTTCGTACTGCTGCACAGTCTCTCTGCGAGTTCACCACCTCTTCTTTCCTGCCAGAAACGAGTGTTGTCCCCTCTGAAGACGAAAATGGCAGCAAGGTTTCACCAGCGTAGCACTTCCTGGGTAGCGGCTAAGTGGCCTCACAATCTCCCCCAGCTGCAAGGTCGGACTCGCGGGGCCGTACTCAGAGGTACTGAGCACCCCGCTCTGCCCGGGTGGTTCTGAATGGACAGTTCCCTTTGATTTGCTCACTGGTGTTTCTAGCTTTGCCCCCCTAATGGTCCCACTGGGACTGAAGTTATCCTTACTGGGCACATCTCATCATGAAAGGCTTCAGTTTCTCTGTAGGAGCCAAACCACCTACCTGTCTTCTTCTGCCTCGTGTCAGGTGCTATGAGAAAGATGGCACACTGATATTGTGGTATGGAATACAGTCTTTCTGCAGGGCTCGCTTAAGTAATGAACTCGGGGAAAAATACTGTGTTCTTAAATGCTTATTAATCTCGTTAAACTCCTTTCTCTACATTTTTTCCCTCAACCTTTTCTAAGTCCTAGTATTTTTTTTGCATGAATTCCTGAAGCACTACTTAAATATTTCCACTGGAAAAAGTAATTTATTCATGATTTAAGGTGGTATGAGGTATCATTAAGGTGTTCTTACACTCCACATAGCATTAACATTTATAGTGCCGCCTGTGGAGAAAAATAAAATACGGGATAACTTTTCGTAGGGAGATTCGCCCTGTGTAACAGCCATGCCACGCAAAGTGTCCAGGGGTATTCTTTTTATTTTTGAACTTCCTTCCATACTTTTTCTGTGCCCACTTGTCCTATGCAGGTTTGCTGCATTTCAAGCCAAAATTCTTGTAAATGTAAAGCTGTCGTACAATTATTTGCAGTAAGGATGAAACGATGGCCATTTTTGGTTTTTCCTCCTTTTAACTTTTACTTTTTTATACCCTGAGTGAGGGCTCATCCTCAGGCTCTCTGTAAAAGCATGTGACAGAAATTACTATCATCTGTTGCTGCCAGCCCATGATTTACAATTTAAAGTCAAAAAATCAGCACAGAGATCAGTTGATGTTTTTTAGATTTGTAAATAACATCAAAACCACCTGTAGCAGATGACAGATGAGTCTGTAAGCAACGGAAAACGCTGTCATTCTTTGTTAGCTAGTGCTTGGACACCTGAGTTGTGTTTCCTTTGCATGTACTGCAGAACTGATTAATTGAAATATATAAATCACCCTTGAAGTGTTTGGCATCCTCTGTATGATCTTAGGGTTTTCCCCAAAAACAGGCCAGGTGTGAGTGTTAGGGAACAGACGGTGTCCTCTGACTCTATACTTGCTGTATGCGGTTTGTTTATTCTACATGCAAATAAGTGTTTCGCCCACACAGACCTGTTTTTATTTTCGTTATTAATGAGCTGACAGAGATAAGGATGAATCATGTTAAAGACGGAGTAAGTGTCTGTCTGTAATTGGCTTCAGCTTCAAGACAAATTAGTTTCTGTTTCACTTCTGGGGATTGAGGTGCTTTTTAAAAATGTAAATTCGATGGACTTTTGAACATTACTAAACCATAAGTGGAATTGAAATGTAAACTAAACCAATGAAATATACCAAGCTCTGTGTATGTGTGTGTGTGTCTTTATCTGTCCTCTCTTAATATTGTACCTGCATAGCCAGCAGGTTTTGGGCTTCTTTATAAAACTTTATAAGAAGGTAGGGATGAGTCTTTTCGTACATTAGAATATTCAAAAATGTGTATAAATTCTTTTTAAAAAAAATCAAATAATAAGCTGTTTAACATACTTTTTACCAGAAGTGTAATTAGTTTTGGTTTGTCCATTATCTATTTGTGGTTTATTCATTCTGAAGTTTACCTCTGCTGCCTTTGCATGAGCTCTGCATAAAATCTCCGATCCAATCATGATCATGTCTGGCCTGGCTGGCTCAGTGTGGTGCTTTTCTGAGAAATTCAACAAAAATGAGTGACGTGAGCAAGAACTAATTACTAGAAGGCATTCACCTTTGGCTGTATGGAAATATTTTTGTTATTGAGATGATATTGAGCAAAAGCAAGTGATTTGTCGACACTGCTTTGGATCCTTTGGCACAACTCGCACAACAAATGTAATCTGATTTTAACATAAATTTTAATATTAACGTTAAGTTGTATGTCTACGTTGTCATGATTGTTATTGAAACTGTTCTGGAAATTCATGTTCTGTGAAATTAATTTTTTATAAATTTTTAAATGAGTGAATCGTAGTAGAGACAATGTGGCAGGTTAACCAGAATGTGAACCACTGCCATGTTTTTCCCGTTAGGCAGGCACTCTGATGGTAGCTAATAAGTTCTGTTTGACTAGACTATATTTTAGGTATATCTTCAACTAACGTTTTGTTTAATATCGTAATATTCATCGTAAAGATTTCTAATTGGCCTACTGCAATATATTTTTTTCTAATATGGTTCAGCCCGAGCAAGGCTACTTAACAGTTAAAAAGTGATCCTTCTGCAGCAATGAGTGACGTCTCATTTTGTGTGGAGATAAATTATTGGAGTAGCCTATAAGCCACAGAAGGATCGTGTTGTTAAAAATAAAGAAATCCCCATTCGTCATAACTGCCCACGGCGTAGACTATTAAACATGATTGTATGCTACTGTACTTCAGCTGTCTTTTCTGTTTAATTTAATTTCTGTTTCAGTTTAATTTATTCAAGGTACTTTTTAGTGTTTTACATTATACAAGCGAGTAATATTTCATTTTGTATGGAATGCAAGATATACTTCTCCATGTTTTTTGTGCGGCGGGGTAATCAAATGTTATTCAAACATTCACTCTAGAAATTCTACCTGAAATGCCCATCCCTAATAAAAAGTGAGGTTTTTTCACCTTATAAAAGTGAGCACTGTGTATGTATGTTAAATATTAGATTAGATTTCTCTATTGGAATTTCTTTTAGCGTATTTGCATACATCACAAAAATTAAATGCCATTCTCCACAGACTGAATAGAGGCATGATAGACAATACACTAAATCAACAATGGGTGTATGTATACTGCATATGAGTATATGTAGATATATGTGTGCATTTCTATAATAATATGTATTACTACTACTAGTAGTTTATTATTACTACTACTACTACTAATAATATTATTATGTGCCATCAAGTGTTGACTCCTGCAGACCGTACAGGTAGCCTTCCTTCAGAATGTCCTGTCTTACATCTGAACCTTGAGGCCTCCCAATGCCTGCCCATATTTGTATCTGACAGGATGGGCCTTCCTGCGGCCATGATTATTTTTCCAAAGAGTGTCCGTTTCCCATGCGCTTGTCAGACACCTCAGTTCACGCCTTTGGGCCAGTTCTTAATAATAATGTCTGGGTCTTCTAGGGAGGAACTATTACGGACTAATACATTTATGAAGTGGTACGCACGGCCCTTTGTCATTTATAGATTCCTACTTATTCTCCTGGAAGAATGTCAGGTGCAGCAGCGCCCCCCAGCAGTGCATGTGTCCACTGGCGTCGCATGTGTTTTCATGCCTGTAACAGTGCAGCCTTTTCCTTAGCATTTAACATCCCCGCGTCATTCCGCCCCACCCTTCAGTCCACTCTCAGGCTTGTCATTTTCAATCTCGCTTGACATTTATGTTGCAGATTCTTCATTATGTGATTTGAGTTTTTTTTTATTTTTTTTTTTAAATGCGTTCTAAACCCTTGGAAGCCTCCGCAGCTAACAAAATGCCAAACAACGGCCGCAGTGCAGTTATTGTTTCCACTAACACGCGAAGGCCGACGGTGGCCTGTGTGAGTGTGCGTACGTGTGGGCGTGTGACTGGTGATGACTAATTAGCCAGCAGTGTCATATGCTGCCATCTCGTGCAGGTGGTCATGTGACTCATGCCCTGTGATTTCCTGGGATGGGCTCCATGCTCACCACTGCCCTGTACGGAGTCGGAGCTGGATGGGTGGGCGGGGGCGGGTGGATATACTTACTGTTAGTAATTATTCTGTTTTAACTTCTCGTGCACTGGTGTGACTTGCAGGTCTGGCCTTTCAAAATTATGTCCCATATAATACTCTGCAGACAGTGCTAATGCTCTAGCACGTAGCGTCGCTCTCGTTTCCTGACTTCCTCTGCCTCCAGCATAGGGGTTAGGGGGCTGCTTGTAAAGCAGACGTCCAGGTTGTTTAGCATGCCGGTAGTCCTAATCTATTCATGCGTAAGCTGTACATCGTAATGTGTATTTCCGACTCTCTTCATTGATCGTGTAACTTAAGTAGTCAATGATAATGGCAAAGTGTTCATTTGGACCCAATAGTACTTGCTGGCAGTACTCGCAATAAAACAGATTCTAATCTTTTTAACGAATCAGTCTTGACGGCTTTATGGAGGTCCTCATACTTGTTCCACGCTGCTGCACTGTGTTTTTTTGTTCTCGATTTAGCTTTTCTCAGGTAGATTTTGATGTGTTTTTTTCTTGTTTTAAATTTCCTTTTTCCTGCCTTATTTATGGACTCAGGTTAACATCTACAGTGGTTTGTTTTTAAACTCTTTCTCAGGATTGTGCCATAAGGGAAAATGTTTGTTTATATCTGCTTCATAAAAAAAGTAATAATTAGATGCAAATATGTAGGGAAATATGCAAATATGTTCCTGTTATTTTAGGTGAAGGAATATGGTACAGATGGCTGGCGGAATTGGCTCTGCCAGTGTGTCATAAGACCACCTTGTGTGTTGCCAATGGTGCCTGTACAGGGCTTTTGAGTCAAATTCCATTACCAGGAGCGAGCCAGCCCAGCTGGGGGCACGGAGGCGGTGCACTGGGCCTGAACTGCGAGCTGTACATCAAGCAATGAACTGGAAAAGCTATTACTGCTTCACCTTTATATACCCCGGCCTACCTGTTTGGTTATAGGCTATGTGTGTGGGGAGGTTATGTATATATTGCATTATAAGGAATATGACATAAACCTGTTATTTTAATGATATGGGGACCATTTTTGCGGTACCCACAAGGGGAAACTTAGTTTTATGTAATCAGTGACTGCAATCACAAAACTAAAAATGTCCAGAGTATTGTATTTTTTTGGCCACTGATTGGTTAAGGTTAAGGTTAGTGTCATTTTTGCGATTAGGGTCCCCACAAAGGTAGGAATACACATGCGTGTGCGTGCGTGCTTGTCTGTGTGTGCACATGCATGTTTTCTACCTTCCTCTCAGTTGGTATAGCACAGCACAGCATGTCTCCATAAGTGACTTTATGCTTTCTGCAGTAAAAATATATCACAGTCAGTCAAACCAGGATTACTCATAAATTAATGATGTGCTGCGTCCATCGATCATTAAGATTGGTGGGATGCGTGACCGTGCTACGGCCCAAGAGGAGCATGAGACAGATCACACCTACGCACACATCCGCCTCATCGTCCCCAGCAACAGGCATCTGTCCGCACCGGGTACCACCTGGCACTTCACCTGTCACGTCGGCGGCACCTGCAGCGACAGCTGATTTATGGCCCTGGAAATGAAGCCTCGCCGGCATGTCGAACGACACGTGTAAGGGTGATGTTGCGGAGACGTTTGTCACCCCCTCCTCCTTCTCATCGTTTACAGAGCCGTTCCTCAGAGGATACCTGCGCCCTGCATCCTGTGGTGGTGGCTCTGTGTTCAGGCTTCTTGGTATTCCGGCCTTCTTCTGCCCTACATCCTCTACATTTTAACTCCAATTAATCCTATAAGTCAGGGATAAATTTCTAGAAATAGTCTCTTGCACTGTTTCGAAGTTTGCAAATTGATTTTGTTCATGCAGCCCTATCTACAAACCTGCAGTTGGTGAAAAATAATCAAAACAAATAGGAAATATGTGATTCTTAGGCACCACAAGCTGTTAACATTTTATTTATTGGAATGAAGTGAAACTAATTAAATTGAGGCAGTGTGCAAGGCACCGCTCTGCCTTGCCAGCCTAACCATTCTCTCCACACGACGTTTCAATCCTGAATGTTATCTCTTAAAGCCGCTTGCAGAATAGCAACAGATTTATTATGTTCACGAGCCCTTGCTGAGGAAATACTTTTAAGACCATATATTCACAGCTTGAATGAAATCTAACATCTTATTCAAATCTTGTTAAATCACAGATATTCTCACTAATTCATAAATTGGATCTTGTTTGTTTCGTGTGATTAGGTTGGTTATTCAAAGCGTCTGATGATTTTGTTTGACTTGAGTCATCTGCTATAAACTGGATGGTTTTGTAGTGTTCCACCTCTGGCTTCCCTCTTATTGTCATTTCCGCTGCTACCACACTTTGTTACTTTTGCATTGTCCGCTTCACTCCCCTGTTTCGTTCTTGTAGTTGTCTGCCTGATCACCCCCATAGGTGCCCCGAGGAGTGGTATGTGTGGGGTGTGCCTGTCAGCGACACGTGGTTCTGCTTGCTCGTGGTTCTCTGTCACCCCCCTGAACTACACAGTACCGTGTTGGACGGCATTCCTGTTACTCGCGCCGCTTCCTCTTCAGTTGAGGTGAAACACTAGTTATAATAATAATAATCATCACTTTATTAATCCCTGTGGGGAAATTCTTTTTTTACGGCTCCTTCAATTTGCTCTTTGTAAGCAAGCTGTCCGCGAAGGGTAGCCACCCATGGCAGTGCTCAGGGAGCTATGAGTTAAGGGCCTTGCTCAAGGACCCGCAGATGTGCTGAGGCTGGGTTTGAACCGGCGTTCATCGCAATTGGAGAAGCGCAGGCTTGGGTTACTGCTCCCTCTATGGGACTCTATCAAAATGGAGGACTTTTCAGCCTCTGGCTCTGTCTTGTACGTGAGCTACACTGATACGGAGCCTTAATAGTAAAACACTTGCTGCATACCTGTAGGCCTTTCAGGGTCCCAGGTGTTACTGCCATTTTTGTAAAATAATTCTGTGTTTTTTATAAGGCCAAGCAGGCCAGGCATAGCTAAATGAAATAATGTGAATTTCTTATTTAAAAGCCCTCAGGTCAGCTGTGTCTGTAAACCTCTCAGCATGTCTCCAGTACTTGGAGCTCAGCTGCTTCTCCTGTCTGATCTGCTGCCAGTCACCAGGGCTTGGGAAGAGTGCTTCATTCGCCATCCAGAACCCTCATGCACCCCCTCCCACCCTAGACCCAATGCCCCTTTTTTCCAGAATAACACTAGGATAGCTGCTTCTGTCCAGGATTACTTCTTTGACATCCTCGTTAACTTTCCCCAGTTCCCTGTTCCGCTATTATTGAGGAGCCTTTAATGTGTGGCCCCATGATCGTTGTCGAGAACACAAGCCTATTATCAGAAGGTTGCTGGGAAATAGTCATACTTGCCGTAAATGGTAAAATTGTATGAAATAATCCTAGCAGTGCTGGGGTAAACAGTTTAAGATATACTCCCAAGGGCAAGCTTGTGAAACAGGCCTTCTAGGGGCAGGCCTGCCTCACACTGCTGCTGTGCTCAAGGTGCACAGACCAGTCCCTAGGCCTTGTGCTACATCCCATTTTTGCCATATGGATACAGAGGTCACACAGCTGTCCGGTCTGTACCTGCCAGATAACTGCTGCCAGATCACTATAGACATGCTGACAGACTGGAGCTTCCATAATGGGGATGAGAATGAGGGTGTTTTTTTTTCTGCTACTCTGCAAATATTTACATGTGCCGCGTCAAAAATGCCCACCATGGTTCACTTTGCTGTAACTACAGTAAAAGCATGTGTACATCCCAGCACACATACTGTAGTTATTATAGTTCATCTAAGAAAGAATTATCAAACGGATAAGTCAGCAAATATGCTTTTTGTCTCCTGTTTTCTGCAAATATATCTGTCAGAATTAACCATGTTTCAGCGTTTGTTGTAGAACATTCTGCTCGAAAGTTACATGGGCCTGTAACATCCAAATAGGCAAAAATTATAACTAAAGACTTGAAGTCTTTCCCTTTTACAAATAGAAAATCAAACTGGGCACATAAAATGCTAGCTGACCTGAATGTGAGGATGAGAACTTAGTGGTTTGCAGTATTGAGCTTTTCATGTCCAGAAGCTACAAATCCAGACCAAGATTTTGTTTCTACCAACCAGTTGAGTCTCTGTGAATGTGACTATTTCTTTTGGATGGTAGAAACAAAATCTTGGTCTTGATTTGTAGCTTCTGGACCTGAAATGCTCAAAACTATTTGTGTAATAATGATCATAGATTAAGACACAGTATGTATTGAGTGGCATAGCTTATGTTCACTAACATGGCGTCTGGTTGCCGACATGGCTTATGTTCACTAACATGGCGTCTGGTTGCCGACATGGCTTATGTTCACTAACATGGCGTCTGGTTGCCGACATGGCTTATGTTCACAAACATGGCGTCTGGTTGCCGACATGGCTTA